>QXTE01000162.1:2545971-2610932 GCA_003942145.1 Platysternon megacephalum
GCTTGGCTAACTGCAGGGAAGGATTTCTTTTCAGCTACAGGCAAACAGCCCAGTAGGAACGGGGCCACCTCTGTCCCCTTAATTACATTCCCGTATTTCAACCAGGTTACCCTGAACGATATCACTCTCCTGAGGATAACACAGCAAGATAAAGAACGGATGTTGCTTGAATGCCAGCAAACACCGGGACCATACGCTGCCAAGCTTTGTCATGCAATGATACCAGATTACTTGCTGCTAGCATGGCGTGGTCAAGCGTCCTACCATGGAGGACGGAATAAGGCTGCCCTGCCCAGAAACCTTCTGCAAAAGCTTTTGGAGTACCTCCAAGCGTTTCATGGAGATGTCCCTGGAGGATTTCAACTCCATCCCCAGACACGTTAACAGACTTTTCCAGTAGCTGTACTGGCCGCGAATGCATCCCAAGTCCCGACGGGTGCAAGGACGGGTGCAAGGTTAATTCGCTATAACGCTGCTAAATTCGAACTAAAATCATAGTGTAGACCAGGCCCTATCTAGTGGATGGAATTGCTCACGTGGATCAGAAGACCACCAAGCAGTTAACCCTGGCTGAAGCCCCAGATACAAATGCACTGGAGGGCGGATTGATGGTGAAGAGAGGAGTAGCCAAAACCTCATCTCGCACAAAAGTGTAAGTAAAGCTACTGGTGGCTAATGAAACTGGGCACCCGATCGCTATCCCGCAGCGAACTGTGCTACCACAGGTATACTTGGCTGCAACAGTGACCTAGCCTGCCCCCAGCAAGACAATTCTACCCATGTTTGA
Organism: Platysternon megacephalum; assembly: GCA_003942145.1. Taxonomy (NCBI): domain Eukaryota; kingdom Metazoa; phylum Chordata; order Testudines; family Platysternidae; genus Platysternon; species Platysternon megacephalum. Next base: position 2,546,759 of record QXTE01000162.1, read on the forward strand.
CCTAGAGAAGGTGAACTTTGGAAACTCCCCACTTCGTCGAGTGTGGAAAGAGAGATTGAAACGGAAACTAGCGCAAAGAGCCCAAGTGTTCTCCACTTGTTAGTGGGATGCGGGTTGTGCCAAGGCAGTTGCACATCACATTTGGCTGATGCAGGGTTCCTAACTCCCTTAAACAGTCAGGTGGAAGCACCACCAAATAGTAGCTAAGAACCAGGCCCTTGAAACCCACTGCAGCCAAAGCAGAGGGAAACTGGGTCAGGGCTCCTGTTGATGAGTAGCTGCCCTGAGGGGTATGGTGACCCATAAACCCCCTTATATTGATCAGTAATGAACTTATGTTTTCTTCCAGAACACTGATAATGTTAAATAGCCTAGGGCCAAGAACCATTCCCTGCAGGACCCCACTGGAAATGCTCACTCAGTGATGATTCCCCATTTGCAGTCACATTTTGAGACCTATCAGTTAGCCAGTTCTTAAGCCACTGAATGTGTCCCCTATTGGTTTTGGGTCATGGTGCCCAATGGAGCCCCCTCGTCAGCAATGACCAACCTTCTGTTCTGGTGGCTTCTAGGGCCTGGAACTCCCATGGGAGCATCTACCTCAACCCATCACTCCTGCTGAAATTAGCTCCCTCTTTCAGAGGGAATTATAACATCAGTCTGTGTGAAAGAGGGCAGGTCTTTGTCCCCCTCTAGTGACTGGTCCACATAGAGGAAAAAGCCTACTACAGCTGATGTATTACCTCACATGGTTGAGGCTCATGCATTTAATGCTATAGATCCCAAGGTCAAACCCTGTTGCCAGCCCAAAGCAGGCCAGTTGTAATGACCATCCCTGTAATTTTAAATGGTGCCCTATGACTTTTTCGGAGGGCTGACTGAGATTATTTATTATTGTCCGTTGCTGCAGCTTGTGCGTTTATTGCATCATTTGAATGGTCGGTGGCTGTGCAACACCCCAAGCACTTCGGCCGGAGCCAAGGCACTTTACAAGCACTAGTATTCATACAATACCAATCAATAGTGCTGTGGGGAGAAACCCACATACTGGAGGAAGCAACAGAAATGCAACCAACAAAACTGGGCAGGGTGCAAACAGTGGTAGGCAGTGGAGTTTTAACATTCTGAAATCTCTGAATACTCAGGAGACTAAGTGATGGATTTGGATTGAAGAGGAGAAAATCCCTCGGTCCTTCCCCAGCTGAAGAGACGACCCAAGAAAACACAGCATTTGATTTACACCCTAGTAAATCTTCCCCAGATTAATCCGTCCAGCGCTGTGATAACATGTGGATGGGCTTTACCCAGCCTTATGTAAACACATCCTTCATGCAAAGTGAATTCACTGCAGGGCAGAGAAGAGAAAAGCAATTTAGAAACATGTTCTTTACAGGGAATGGAAAAACACTTTGTCTCCGGCACTGGGAAAGGTTTTTAGAAGTGCTGCCAGGACACTCGCAGAACATTTGATGCAATCAGTCTGCTACCAGGAGATCCGTTACACACACAGAGCTGTTCAGAGGCCACTGGGTGACCCCAGAAACAATCGCAGGCCTGGCTAATGTCACCACACCCGGAGCTGCTCTCTGCTGGCTAAATATGATTGACTTATTGTGAGAAGGGGATTTAGTCTGCTTTTCCTACTTGAAGATTAAGATGGACTTTTGCATTTGGGTGAGTCAGTATTATCGGTCCCTAAAGAAAATTAAACTTTGACGGTGGCTCAACCATTATTTTATTTCTGAGTCTTTCCTACAATGGTCAAATTCAGCCTAACAACTCAGCATCACATCCAATGTTTCCTCTCCTCCAGCATCAGCATGCGTGGCTGCACATCTCATTTTGTGATGGTGCATCAAGAGTATTTTATCATCAAGACCGCACACGAGATTGCAAGCAAATTCTGCAATGCTGCTGGGTTGTGAAAGAGGGTGGGAGCAGAATTCAAGAGCAGAATCTTTGCTACCCTGCACCTCGGACCAGTATATCCAGGAAAATGCTGCTATTCTACTCTGGTAATGATCCATCCTCACCCGACAGTGGTGTAAATGATATACAAGGTGCAGGACAACACATGGTTCTGCTTTGGAAATTGATGCCAGGGTCCGATGTTTCCATAGAGCAATGCCAGATGGGAGATACGCTGCACAGCCAGCTGTTGTGCACGGAGGCCTGTTCTAAAGTCTGACTCTTACAACCACCCATGTGGAGGGTAACTCCCTGCCGGCATGTACAGGTGTAACAGGCATTCCTCCTTTGGCGCCCCCTGCTGACAGCCACTCCAGCTCTGTGGTGATCTGCCTCTTCTCACGACTCACCCTCCAGTCAGGTCACATTTAGTCCCACCCCCTCCGGGGCAACTCAGGGTCTGTCTACTCTGCAGTCTAAGCCCAGGGTTAGTAGACCTCAAGCTAACAGACCCTGGGTTTGTTAACCTAGGGCTTGAGCTTCTACACTCATATGTAATACCAGGTTAGGAATCATTGAACCCTGGGTCCCACGTGTGGACACGGGACAGTTCCAGCAGCTCCTGTTCTGCTTTTCCGCTCAAACAGGAAGATGTCATTGCAGAAGTTGAGGACGGATCCCAAACCCAATCATATTCCTCCATGTATATATTTGTAAAGTAAACACTGAAGTGCTCGTCCAAAGGTGAGCCACAATCCCGTCTCCCACAGTCAACTGTCATGCTGTTCGTGTCCAGAAATTCTGTCCGTAGCAGAAACAGATCTGAGGTTCCACTGCTCAGCCCAGTTTTCCAAATCTCTACTTTCTTCTGAAACGCTGCACTCTTGTCACTCCCCTCAAGGATGGTGGTGGCACCCCTGTAAGCTGGCGGGGCCGCCCCTCTGCATCCGCGCCTGAGGAGGCCACACCTCCTCGCAGTTTGGTCTGCTAAAGCCTTCTTCAAACAGGAAAAATGGGGGAATTAGCGGTTCTCAAGGGGCCTGTCCTTCAAGCGGGAGGTGGGCCACACACAGTCTCAGCTCTGGCCTGTAACCAAGGAGAGCTGTAGCAGTCTATCCATCTAGCCGTTAAACAGGGCGGAGTAGTCAGTAGTCAATGCTCTGGTCTGCAACCGGGAAGAGCAGCAGCAGTTTATTCACCCTGTTGCTAGGCAGGGTGGGGCAGTAAACAGCCAAGGCTCTGACTTGCAATCAGGCAGAGCTGTCGCAGTTCACTCGCCCTGCCTTTAAGCAGGGTGGGGCAGTAACCAGTCAGGGCTCTGGCCTGTAATCAGGCAGAGCTACAGCAGTCTATGGACCCCGCCTTCAAACAGGACGAGACAACAAACAGTCAGGGTTCTGGCCTGCAACCAGGCAGAGCTATAGTCCTGGTCCAGGCTATGGGGCTCAGGCTTGGGGTAATCAGCACACTCAGTCTATGGGGCTTTAGTTTGGGATGAGCTGAGGAGCACAGGCTTCCTGGCCTACAGAGGGGGAGTACTGCCACCCCAGAGGTGGGTTGTCAGGGGGGATGTGGGCCCACCCAACTCCACCACATCCCAACCCAGGGCCCTATCAGTGGTGGAGTAGTCCATCACTGGGTCGGTGGGGATCTGCCCACAACAGGCTGACCTGGTTTCAGGCTCACTCTCCACCAGACTACTGCCTGGTTCCCCTGGGTTGCTTCCCTCTCTCCCCCTCGGGCATACCTGGATGTAGGTGTCATCCTCAATCTCCTCTGGGTACTCTACCAAGGGTAGCGGTAACAGCTCCTCTGCGTCAAGAGCGTCAGGGCTCCCTGGAAGTGCATGCTGGTCCCTGGGGCAACAGCAGTTCTCCTTGGTGCTCGCCTCCAGCACCGGGGAAGAAGCATCTATCTCCTCCAGCAGCTTCTTCCCAACTGAGCCAGCCTTTTATAGTTCCCTTTCTTGTCCCACCCCTCTGCTTCCGGCTTGCGGAGCGTGGTCCTCCTGGCTCCTCCCACCAGGCAGCCTGCGGTGTTCCCTTCGCGTCCGAATCTGAGGGAGGCCACGCCTCCTTGCTACAGCCCCATTGTGTGGACACATTCAGCGTATTCAACAAGTTTAAAATGTCTGCGAGGTATGCAAGCTTTGCGATCCATATCGGGTCAGAAAAGTTTGTGGTGATCTTGGGATTGTGCACAGAAAGAAAACCCAGCAGCTCTTTGCGAAGCTCAAAAACTCTTTCCAACACTCCGCTGCGAGATAGCCAACGAACTTCCATATGAAACAATAATTTGTCATGTCCAGCACCCATTTCTAAACACAGCTTTGCAAAAAAGCGGGAATTCAAAGGCCAGGACGTTAAAAATTGTACAACTGTCACAGCTGCATTTAGCACATCATGTAATTTAGGTTCCATTTTCTTTGATACAAGGGCCTGGCAATGCAACATACTGTATTGTGTGTTACAATTACCTGTGGGTTTATGGCTCATATTCTTGCTACAACACCACTCCTCTTGCCTGTCATAGCAAACAGCAACACACTTCTCCCAAATCAGTGATTCAGCTTTCATGAAATCATCCAATAATTTGAATAACCTGACCTGTTGTCCATTCTGGTAATTCCTGTCAAAGAAAATCTTCCAAAATTCCCCCCAGCCAAACATACCAAACAAAAAACTAATAATTGTGCTGTATTACCAACATCACTTGTCTCATCAAGCTGAATTGCAAACTGTTCACATGTACGTAGCCTTTCAGTTAGTTGGCATTTTACATCATTTGAAAGCTCTTCAATTCTACTAACTGTGTCATCAGAAAGTGGTATGGCCTTATGTTTCTTTGCCGAATCTTCGCTTACCATCACTTCGTACATTTCTACAGCAGCTGGAAGAGTCAGTTCTTCTCCAATAGTATGGGATTTTTTACTCTTTGCAATCCAAAGCGTTGTCAAGAAAGATGCTTTCAGAGCCTTTTCCAGAACCAATGTTCTGTTTGTTATTTGAGTTTTCTGTCAATAGTATTTTTCTTTCTTTCATTGAAAAAAGTCTCTCAATTTATCTTTATACTCCAGTTGCCTTGTTGTGAGGTGTCGTTTCAACTTTACAGGTTTCATTGCTTCATTTGATAGGATTTGTAAGCATACATTGCTGTCGTCCATTACTAACTTCTATAAAACCAAAATCAGTATAACTTTCGGCAAACTTTCTGTTCTTCATTGTTTCTTACTACTTGACTCTGCATTGGCCATGGCTTCAACACAACTAGCAGTACTGGTAAAAGGACGCTTTAAAAACTTATCCATTTTCAATGTAATTTGCTCATACACCATCAAAAGATATTCCACTTCCACCTGCCAAAGACATCTCAGTCATCAAAAAACTTACGTCACTTCTGATTTGCTATCGCAAAGCTGGGAGATTTTTTAATTATTACGCAATGCTGACGTGCGGTGAGATTTTGTTTTTAAAATTTCATCATATTTTGCAGCCACCCTTGTGCAGTCTCTAAGGACCCCCAAGGTCCATAGACCCCAACTTCAGAACCGCTGCCCTAGACAAGCCCTGTCCTGCCCAGTGGGAGCTAGCTGTCCAGAGGCAACCAGGGTTTCCCATCACCAGGTTCCACAGGGAGATGGGAAACCCTCGGAACTGCCAGGCAGTCCATATCCCAGGGGGGTATTGGAGCAGCATCACGGAGATCAGCACACAGGACACATACTCTGCCCAAGGCTTCCACCCTCGCTGCCTCGCTGGGGGCCAGGCACTCTTTCTCCCACCCTGGGGCACTCTGTCCCCACTCCCTGCCTCGTCTGATTCACCCCAAACTTCTTCCAGCACGCAGCGGCTCCTGAGCAATTTCCAGCTGACGGGATTCATGCTGAGGAAGTTCAGGGAGGCCAGCAAAGTGCATTAGAACCCTGGCTGTGGCTTTGCTACCTAGGTGCCACAATCACACACACACACAAAGTTCTTCGCCCACCACTGGGGTTCAGCCACCTCTGGAATGGAACTCAGCAGCAGCTACACCATGAACAGCAAATCTGGGCAGCAGGTTAGGGCTGGGAGTGAAGAGGAGTCCCATGACCTGTGGGAGGGAGGGGTGGCTGAAACATCAAGAGAGAGAGAGAGTTTCCCTAAGCTGGAACCTGGCCCGAACACTGAGACTAATAACGTCCTTGCGCTAAGGGCCCCAAAACCTGGCAACACCTCAGCTGGACAGATTCTGGTACTACCCGAGGGGACTGGCTCAGGGCAGATCACCCACCCCACACTGAGTCACATGTTCTTTCTGGAGTTTCCACAACGGATTCCCATCCACTCCTGGAGCTGGCATTGTGTCAGTTTTGAGGTCGTTCCATGCATCAGGAGCAGTGTGCAGCAAAGAGGGTAGTGGAAGCAGCACACTCGGTCTGGAGGCGGGGGGTCACTGATGGAGGGGAGGGACAAGGCGGGGCGCATGGGGAGGAGATGAGCTCCAGGACTGCTGCCCACCACCCCTCCCCACCCCGCAGAGGGAGCCACAATTTATGGCCTGCTGCAGCGATGTAACACAACTTCTAAACAGCAGGAACTAGCCTGATAAAGATCACCAAGGGCTGAATGGCAGCACTCCGAACCGGCTGCCAGCACGTGGCTGGCTAGAACACCCGGCTCATTTCCAGCACAAGCACGTAGAGCAGCTCTGCAGCAAGCACATGTTTGAGACGGAGCCGAGCAATGCAGCCAGGGAGCGGAGCTAGCCTGCCACGCTGGGCTGGAGGTCGGGGGAATTGGCTGCTGCCCCGGGCTCTACCAGACTCATTATGTTGTTGGCATCCTTTCGTCTGCGAGAGACGGTGGGAATTGCAGCCTATGATGTAGATGGTTTGCAATGTCTCATGTGACTGAATAGTCCAATCCGAGATTTGCATGATCTTTGGCAGTTATTGCAAATGTATGTGTAAGCGGGGGAATGGTCCCGCTATTGTGGGAACTTTCCTGCTAATACACTACCCCGGTGAAATGGGCTAGCGAAAGGATCTGAGTCCTCGCTCCCACTTCCTTTACCCAGAGGCCTGCCTGACCTCAAGGGCTCCCCTTCCACTCTCCTGAGTGGCAGAGTTTTTGTAATCCCAACAAGGCTGGTCCAGGATTCCTGGGATGCTCGACCCCCAACCTTGTCGTGGTCACTTAGGGCAGGGGCTAGGGTGTACCCACTCCGGGGTGCTCTCTCTGCACTGGATGCTTCACTAACCCACTGATCATTACATACAGTTCAAAGCAAATACAATTTATTAAACAGCAATCAATTTAAAAAAAAAATAAAATGGGAAAGGTTAAAGGAAAACACCTCGCTCTGTGGCATGGGGACATCACAACCAGTGTCTCTGGAATGTAAGGGCAGTTCACAGTCTGTTCCTCACATGGCCCAGGCCTCCTTCTCAGGCCCTGGCTGTGCTGCAGGAATGCTGCGGGTAGGACACTTGCTCTGGCGGTAGCCACAGGCTCTCAGGCTTTAGGTGACAGGACCCTTCTTCCCAGTATCACCCCCGCCCCGTCAGGGTTACGATCCCCCTCCAAGTCTGGCCTGCAAGGCGTCTTGGCTGGGGGAGTCTCCCTGCGCTGGGCCCACTGCCCAGGGTCCCCCTCACTCTCCCCAGCTGCTCACCGCACCTGGCTCCGGACTGCTCCAGCCCCACCACTCTACCTCAGCTCCAGCTCCACTCTGCCGCAGCACTACTGCTGCTCTGCCTCCAGCTCCCTGGGCTACTTCTCTGGCCCCCCTGGCTCTGGTTTCTACAGCTCTCCTCCCAGCACAGGTCTCTGCTCTGTGGGCTGCTTCTGTGACTCTGACCTGCTTCCTGGGCTGCTTTTCTGGCCCCTCTGGCTGGCAGGGCTCTGCTCCCCAGCTCAGCTTGGACCCCTGCTTTCTCCTTAGCTCGGCCCCACTCTGTCTGACCCAGGCAATTCCAGGTCACACGGAGAATGGGACCTCCCCCCAGGCCTCCTGACTCCCTCATTAGCCTACCCGCCCTGTCAATCAGGCTGACCTGGAGCATTGGCCTCTCCCCATTGTTCCTGGGGTCTGTCAGTCTCAGGGTCCTGATTTCCCATTGACCCTTCCCCTTTCTTTTGGTACTGGGAGCTATTCAACCAAAACACCCTCACTGAGTTTTAGTAAGGGGACAACAGTCCCCTTACATATGTATCTTGGTTGGGACCTGCTTGCTTCCTACGGGCTCTTTTCTCTTCAACCTGTAGGAGCCAGCTTCTGTCATAGACTTTGATACCCTGATGGAGACGATGGTGCCACTTATTATGATCACTTCCCAAGATTTCCCATTGGTCAGGATCAATTCCAAATTCCTTCATATCTCGCTTGCATGTGTCTTTATAGCAAAGCTTAGGATGTCCTGTTGTTCTTGTTCCCTCTGATAGCTCCCTGTATAGCATGTCCTTGGGTATGCATTCATCTTCCAACCTACTCAAATGACCCAGCTAGCGCAGTCATCTTTGCTTGAGCAGGGCTGTCACACTTGGTAAATTTGCCCTCCGAAGAACCTCTGCATTGGTGACTTTATCTTGGTGTTGAGTATGCAGCGTAAACAACGTAGGTGGAAACTGTTTAGCCTTTTCTCCTGAGGAGCATAAATTGTCCATGTTTCCCCACCAGACATGAGACTGCTGAGGACGCAAGCTTGGTACGCTAGCATTTTGGTCTTGATGGTAAACTTGGAGTTGTTCCATGCTTTTTTAGTTAGTCTGCTAAATGTGGTGGGAGCCTTCCACATGCGAACATTTAATTCTTCATCCAGTGAGAGGTTGGTGGTCACTGTAAAACCTAAATAGCTGAACTTTTGGACTACTTCTAGCTAGTTTGCATTTAAGGATCTTGTGGAACCCCCTGTCATTATGTAACAATAAAAAAATCCCTTCCCCTCTCCATGCCTCAGTTTCCCCATCTGTGAAATCAGAGGCCACAGAGCTTACCCAGCTTTGATATCACTGCTAGGTGCCAAAGAGTCATGATGGCGTCTGATGGGACAATAAATGTTCTGAGGGCAGAATCATCTAGCAGCACCCCGTGCTGGGGTTATTCCATGATGCTTGGGCTAGTGGATGGCGTGTCTAGCGCAGGGTTGGCAAGAGAGCTTCGGGGCAGGTAGCCGCAGGCGAGGGCAGCATGCAGAGCCCTCTGCCCCTCTTTCCCCCCAGGGGCCGCAAGGACATGGTGCCAGCCGCTTCTGGGAGCAGTGCGGGGCCAGGGCAGGCAGGGAGCCCGCCTTATCCTGCGGTGTGGCGCTACCACCCCGGAGCCGCTTCAGGTAAGCTGTGCTGGGCCAGAGCCCACACCCTGTACCCCTCCTACACTCCACACCCCAACCCCCTGCTCTGAGCTCCCTGCCGCACCCACTCCCTGCACCCCAACCCCCTGCCCTGAGCCCCCTCCTGTATATTGCACCCCCTCCCACACCACCATGGCCCTGCATGCAATTTCCCCACCCAGATGTGGCCCTCAGGCCAAAAAGTTCGCCCACCCCTGGTCTAGCATCTCTGACTGGATGTACTGTGCAATGTGTTCTATAACCACCAGGACAGGTTAGGCTAACGCCCTACAGTTTGGGTTTGAATTGTTCTTTAGAATCTACTCAGCCAGGAAGGCCCCGCAGTGTGGATTTCACCTGGGCGCCCCCAGTCCCTCACCTGGGGGAAGGGAGCATGTCCAGCAGAAAGGCATCGGGGCAGGGGTCTGCCCTGGATGAGATCCCAGCGCTGCTCCCTCCTGAACCCCCTCCCTGAGCAATGGTCCCTAATAACCTGCCTCCTCCTTGCTCGAAAGTTCTCCTGACCTTGCACACACACATTCTCCCCCAGAATAGCCTGCCCTCTTGCTCCCTGACCTTCAGCACCCCCCTCCCACATGGTGATGCCTGGCCCCTGCTCCCAACTTACCCCCCACCCCATTGCCAGACATCCTCCTCAACCCCCAGTGTGTGCTCTTTGCACAACCCTCCCCTGCTGCCACAGCCCCGCTGCATCCTCTCCACGTATTCCCACACAGCCAGTGTTAGATCACACCGTGAGATGTAAAGGCCCAAGGGAAGCCGTACCTCACGCTGCCACCTGAGTGCTGCCAGTCGCCTATGGAGTCCCGTAGGTCTGGAGCGGTTCTAGAACGCTAAACAGGCACCCTCTCCCCCTGGGAGGAGCTGACTTTTATGAGGCTGTGTCGTGGGGTTCATTCACCACCGGGGCTCCTCCTCCTGGCCGCTCTGGGGATTAGCTCTTTGCAGGTCCAACGCCCCCTTCTGCTGCTCGTTCACACGCCCTGCCCCTCTCTCTCCCTGGCTCGGCCCTCTGGCCAGGTCACCATAGCCATCCTCTTCCGGGGTACAAAAGTCCCACAGGACGACTGTCCCAGGCAATCTCCTGCTCCACTGCGGGTCTGTGCCACTTCCCCAGGGGCTGGTAGGGGGACGCAGGCCCACCTGCTACTCCGTGTTCCAGACCAAGGACCCTACACCAGCAGCCAAGGCCTGCACAGACCCAACCTTGCTCCTGTTTCCCCAAGTTGCACCTATTCGCCTCTAACAGGCTTTTTCTCCCCACTCCTCTGGGAGCACCCTTCCCTCAGGGCCAGGACCCCAGGGATGCTCCTCTCCCACTGGTTTCCTCCTCTCCCTCCCTACGGCCAGAGAGGGACTGACGGCCCCCACACTGCAGCCCTTTCTGCTGCCAACTTCCTGGCTTTTATCATAGCCCCACCGGTTCCTCCTTGGCTTGGCTCTGTCCCCAATCAGGGGTTGCTTAGCCAGCCTCAGTCTCCTCAGCTGTGGCCTATCAAGTTAATTGGCCCCTTCTCAGCCTCATTAGCACTTTCCAGGCTGGTGTGGGGTGAATACCCCATCACAGGTGGGTTCTCAATACGGGGACCCCAGTAGGGTTGCCAGGTGTCCGGTTTTCGACTGTTAAAAGTCCAGTCGGCAGCACAGTGGGGGCTTGGGGCTAAGGCAGGCTCCCTACCTGCCCTGGCTCTGCGCAGCTCCCGGAAGCAGCTGCCAGGTCCCTGCAGCCCCTAGGCACTGGGTGACCAAGCACTGGGAGGCTCAGCGCGCTGCCCCCGCCCCAAGTACTGGCTCTGCAGCTCCCATTGGCCAGGAACCATGACCAATGGGAGCTGCAGGGGACGGTGCCTGCGGGCACAAAGGCAACGCCGGGAGCCTCCCTGGCCGTTCATGCACCTAGAGGCCGCAGGGACCTGGGGGCCGCTTCCTTGGAGCCACGGTAAGCACCACTGGGACCCTGAACCCCAACCCCCTGCCCCAGCCTGGAGTCCTCTCCTGCACCCCAAACCCCTCATCCCCAGCCCCATCCCCAACTGGAGCTCTCACACACACACCCCCGCACCCCAACCCCTGCCCAGAGTCCCCTCCCACACACCAAACCCCTCATCCCCAGCCCCACCCCGGAGCCTGCAGCCCCAGCCCAGAGCCCTGACCCCCTCCAGCACCCCAACCCTCTGCCCAGCACAGTGAAAGTGAGTGAGGGTGGGGAAGAGTGAGGAACGGGAGGCAGGGCCTTAGAGAAGGGGTGGGGCGAGGGTGTTCGGTTTTGTGTGATTAGAAAGTTGGTAACCCTAGACCCCAGGCCCTAAACCCAGACCAGCCTTGCTGACAGGCTGTTGGTGTGCAGCACCAGATGCCGAGTGATGGCGTGAGCCCTGCAGAAAGGGAGGATTTAACTGCACAATACACTCACCCCAGGTCTCCTGCTGCTCTGTTAGAGATCTGTGTGCTTTCCCACCAACAATGCTTTCGCACCAGCTCAACGCCCCGTCTTTCCTCCCTCACAGGGACTGACTGAGCACACGAGGCCAGCCCAGGCACCTGCTTCCTTGTTTAGGAGGAAGAGCATTTCCCATGTTGCTAGGCCCTTCCCTAAAATTCAGTGAGAAAGGGGCTTGGACTCCCACAAAGGCAATTACAAAAAATCCTTTGTATCCATCCTGACTGATCTCCCTCCAATGCCTGGTGCCTAGGGCCATCCACCCAGCCCCCCCCAGTCTCCAAGTGCTTGCTGCAGACTGGTTTGGTCAGCTTCGAAGATTCTTATTTGAAGCAATCAGCACGTTCTCACTTTTTGGAAGGCCGCATTCCTTGTAGGACGCTGCAGCCCCTCTCAAAGCAGGACCCTGCTCTCAGATCTGCACAGCACGTCTTGGCTCTAACAGCCCCTGCTCCCTCTGCGCTCACAGAGCTCCTTCTGGGATAGCGGGGCATTACCGCTGAGCCCTGCTGTGGGCCGAGAAGTTAACCCTCAACCTCCTTCGCTCAGGCCAAGGGCAACATGAGTCCTTCAAACAGCGTTTGCCAGTATGCTCCCTCTCCCACCGGGGCCCGACACGCCGGCATTTCCTTTCCAATGCACTGTATTCTCACTAAGTGCATGTATCAAAGAGACTGCAATAGATCAGTGCTTGCACTACAAGGCTCTTAGGCTGCTCCTGGAGTCTGCAGCACTCTAAGCTCTTTCCTTTTATGACTGTATTAAAGCTGCCTCTCACCCCTTGGAAGTAGGTATTATTGTCCCATTTTGCAGATGGGGAAAACCAAGACACAGAAAGCGGTTAACTGACTTGCCTGAGATGCCACAGCAAGCCTGTGGCAGCAGCAGGGATAGAATCCAGCTCTCCTAATGCTCATGGCTGTAGTTTACCCCTCGGATCCGAGACCCCCCTTTTCACTTTAGGTGACAGCATTAGAAGAGGAAAAGACAAGTCCTACTGCTCTCAAATTCTGTTCTTCACACAGACCATAAGCCCAGAGAAGAATCAAAGAGAGAATGGAAATCTTGAACCAGTGCACATCATGTGTAATTATTGCTCCACTGGGAAAAGCCATGGGGCCTGATTCTGGCCTCCTATCAGCTTTACACTCAGGTAGCAGTGGCCTGAGGGGCGCTCGCTCTGATCTGCACTGGGGTCAGCGAGAGCAGAACCAGCAGTGGGGAAGATTACAAATGGTCAGCAAGTTATATGGCATAGTCAAAGCACAGGCCGTGCCCGTAGCTACCCTTCTCTGCCACTGGGGAGGGGATGAGGAAGGACTTGAAAAGCCCTAACCATGGATACTGTCTGCAGCACTGCAGGATCTCTCATTAAAACAATCCAGCTGAATACTTAATAGGGAGATCCTGGATTTAGGGAGGCCTCCGATCAGTGAGGTTTTCAGTTAACATGCAGAGATATACATGTGTCCCAGAGGGCCACGTTTCCTGGACTGCTAGCCCCACCACAGGGGGAAATTAGTTTTCTCCTTCATCAATGTCTGGCTCAGTCCTATCAACTTTGGTTTTTCATCTACGCAGGAGTTTTGCGGTGGGAACTGCCTCCAAGATGTTTGTATTCTCTTTGTCCCCAGCTCTCAGCCCAGCAGAGCACCAGGAGCTGCCCTCCTCGTGTTCAGTGAGTCCTCTAGGTCTGATTTAGCTAATGAGGCCTAAATCAAAGAACAGCAGAATTCTACTCTCTCCCTAGAAGAATCCTGGCTAAGATTGCTGTATGGTCTCCCAGACTGCGTGCTATGGATGTTCCAGCTTTGGTTCCATACAGCGGTGGCTCCAGGCACCAGCGCTCCAAGCGCGTGCCTGGGGCGGCCTGCCGGGTCTTGCGAGGGCAGCAGTCAGGCGGCCTTCGGCGGCTTGCCTGCAGGAGGTCCGCCGGTCCCGTGGATTCGGCGGCGGGTACACCAAAGCCGCGGGACCGGCGGACCTCCTGCAGGCATGCCGCTGAATCCGCGGGACCGGGGACCTCCCGCAGGCATGCCGTCGAAGGCAGCCTGCCTGCCGTGCTTGGGGCGGCAAAAATGCTAGAGCCACCCCTGGTTCCATAGTTACAGTTGAGTTGAATATTGCACTTAAAGCAGGGATTCAGCCACTGTATTACCTACGAAGAACATGACATGACATGTCCTCCCCAAACTTCCCAGCCTCACTAGTACTGCCAACCTCAAAAGAGCAATAATCATGACTCAGATACCCCCCCTCCAAATCATGAGAATGGCCCCAAAATCTCAACTAATGTTTTGTTAGCCAATCTTTTGACTTTTTAACTCTCCTCCACTCCTCTGTCAAGGTGTGTGTGGTAATTTCATGTGGAAAAGGCAAACTTCAATGCACACAGACAGCAGTGGTCTGAATGAGATCACCTCTGCCATCTGTTGATGAACTGGGAGGAAAAGCCTTCAGGAGCAGACCAAATTTGCATAGACACACTTACTTTGCCTAAGTGATCAGGAGACCATCCTGCTTGGCCAAAAGGATCAATTTCAGCTGTTTTGAGTTAAAATTCACTATAATCTTGGATGCAGGGGTAATGCAATGTCGTTATCCCTACTGTATGAGTAAAGGGCAGCAGAATTGTAGTCAATATGTCCTAATTGACGGGGGAGGGTCCCTCTAATTTAACCTCACTTGCTAAGCTGGGGGTAATGATGCCAAAGCCAAGTGAATGGGGGTGAGATAAAACAATGAGAAGTCCTTGTGGTACCTTAGAGACTAACAAATTTATTTGGGCATAAGCTTTCATGGGCTAAAACCCACGTGGGTGAGATAGGTATTCCTACATAGTAGTGTGGACTCTGGTTAAAGAGTTCCAAAAGTTGTGTGGCCCTCTCCCTCCAGTGTTCAAAGAGCTGAAAACACCAATAAGTTGGTTGGGGGGCTGAGCCTTAGATCTGGTGTGGGACCATGTTCTGGTGAAAGACAATACAGAGGAGGTGGCACCGCTGGGGTTCCCCACAATCCCATGAAATAACTAAGAGCTGAAGTCCTTAAACTAGATGGAGGAACCTCCGGATACGGCACTGCAGCAACTGCAACACCGCGGTGACAGCAATGGCCTGGCGCTGGCAACCAGTGACAGAGGCAGTGGCATCGCTCTCCCCCCAGGGTGGGAGATGTACCCACCTGAATGCACCCCTGGGCTCTGGGACTTCACTGGCTTCAGACAACAAACTGTGAGTAGGGGGCAGCAGAGGGAAAAGGGGAGTGATGTGACCCTGAGAGAACCCCAGTGCTAGCTGGCACACTCAAAATTGTAGCCTGAGCCTTTGTCATGGCTAATAATAATTGTGTTGATTGCCAACTGATACTAATTAACGAGCTGGGGGTAACAGGGTTTTCAGCCGGGAATCAGGCTCCACAGAATTAAAACGGATACATTCAGTATCTTGTAGGGAACCTCAGGGTGTACGGCAAAGTCCCTCCCACTGAGGGCAAAGCAAAGCCTTGGTGATTTCTATTAAAACAATCAGTGAAGGCCGAAGAGCTCCAAACCACATAAACAGCCAGCAGTACGACAGTATTATATCCTCACGCCCTTTCTTGGCCATTTTGGGAGAGATGGGGGGACGTGCCGGGCAGAGGCCTGGGGGGGTGGGGCGCCAGGGGACGTGCCGGGCAGAGGCCTGGGGGGGTGGGGCGCCAGGGGACGTGCCGGGCAGAGGCCATTGTCAAGATCAAAACTGGCCTTGCCAGAATCCCAGTTTGGAGACTCAAACCCTTCAAGCTCAGGGGAGATCTTGGGCCCTGCCCCGCTGCACATCATTCAGCTCCTCCAACCTGCTGCTGGGAAATCACAGGACAGGCTCAGGGCAGCGACCCATTTCCACAGTGAGCAGTGGGCACTGGGGGGACCCCAGACACACCCAAAAGGGATTGCCAGAGGGCGGATGCTCAGTGCTTCT
This sequence comes from Platysternon megacephalum, assembly GCA_003942145.1. Lineage (NCBI taxonomy): Eukaryota > Metazoa > Chordata > Testudines > Platysternidae > Platysternon > Platysternon megacephalum. Next base: position 2,562,396 of record QXTE01000162.1, read on the forward strand.
GTACTAGCAATCCCCTTTCAGGCACCTCAGTTTGGGCATCCCAAATTCCTGACCATTTGAACCATCTCACCATTGTAATGCAAGCAGGCAGATAACCCCATGTTTGCTGCTGACTCCTTCCCCTCAGGGAGCAAGGGGGGCAGAGCAGGCAAAGAGGGCAGAGGGGTCAGGAACTGCACATCAGCCCTGGGGAAGCGATCCCTGGTTCTGTCCTTGTCTCAGTTAGAGCTTCAGTCGTTACCACCAGCGGGCATGTAACAAGTCGGACTCACCCCTGCGGCGCCTCCTGCTGGTTGTCTTCGGGAATTAACTCTGCCAGCCTTGGAGCGCCCTCTGCAGCCCGGTGCCCCTTTCTCTGGGTGCTTCCCCCTGGTAGTACCCCCACAGTTCTGGCCTCCCCCTCCCAGGGGAACCTCCACCCACTATCCCCACTTTGCCTCAGTCTTGGCTACTGCCCAGTCTCCATCTAGCCCCCATTCACTGGGGCAGACTGCAGTATCAGCCACTCATCACAGGCAAAGGGGTTCGGACCTGCTGCCTCTGCCTACCCGTGGGCTGCCCCCTGCAACCCTACACTTACTAGGCCTTGCCAGGCCGGCAGCCTGGGGCTTTCCTAGGCCAGAGCTCCCAGCTCCTCTGGCCCTTCCCCAGCCCTGCTCCAATCTAGGTGTCTGGTTAAGCTCCCTACAGCCAGGCCCTTCTCTCTCTGAATGCAAAGAGAGACTGAGTGGGCTGCTGGCTCTGCAGCCCTCCTTCAGGGCTGATTTCAAGCCCTTCAGGGCAGGAGCGGGTGTCCACCTCGCTACAGGGCACTGAATTGATTTACCTTTCTCGGGGAGGGCTTTGCTGGAGAGGGAGGCATGGAAACACTCTGTTAATGGGTGGCCTGCAACTTCTGGGTATTTATGTGGAGTTACCCAGCCATGACAGGTCAAGGAGCTTGTACCACTCACTGCTCCTCCGCCTCATTGTCCTTCATGGCATGCAGGAGACTGACATGATCAGTCTGGGGGTTAAACACACACATAAATCACCTAGAGCAGCCGCTGTGTGAAATCTACTGAGGACATGACCTGTGTGTGTGAATTCAGTGCTGCTTCAACTGGCAGTGCTGGAGAATGGCATTCACTCTCCATAGGAGAGCAACACCATTGGGCAGAGCCCTATGCTTCCTCAGCACTGACCTGGGCATCTCTAAGGTGGAAGGGGACAGTAGTTCAGTCTTTAAGCTCGTTAAATCCTTGGTTTGTCTGCTGAGACTGCTAATCAGAGGGACAAATTGCTCTGGCAGTGGAGCTGGTTGGAACAGTTTCAGTGAGGTGTGTATCTGCTGGGGAATGCCGTTTGCTGAAATTGAAACCTTTTGCAGAGACATCGATTTTAAGGCCATTTTGGATGGAAGGCTTCCCAAGGTGCCAGCTGGACTCTCTGGTCAATTCAAATCGAAAACCTGACCATTTCATTCCATAAATGGGCATTTCAACAAAATTCCATTTTGCAAAAGCTTTGGAAAGGTGTCGTTTTCAATCCACATCGGATCAAAGCCTAGAAAGTCTTCGCTAAGTGGAATTGTTGGTCTCCGCCCAGCTAGAACCAGATCAAGGAATAGCACCACCAGCTTATGTCACATAAGCCACCTAACTGGCATCAGCTTTCACTCACTGCCAACCTAGGCTGAGTAGAAGGACCTGATCCTGAAAGTCACCCACCCAACAGACTCCTTCATCATAGAATACCAGGGTTGGAAGGGACTCAGGAGGTCATCTAGTCCAACCCCCTGCTCAAAGCAGGACCAATCCCCAGACAGATTTTTGCCCCAGATCCCTAAATGGCCCCCTCAAGGATTGAAGCCAATGCTCAAACCACTGAGCTATCCCTTCATGTGGAGAGGAATGATGTGATGGGGTCATTGGTGACCTAGAGGCCTGGATCTTATTACCAATGGAGATACAAAGTAATTTTCAAATCTGGGGGAGGGAAGGATTTGTTGTTGTTCCCTCTCCAGACGGAGGAAGAAGCCAAGCAGGTACAACATCTCCTGAAAATATACCTGGAATATGCCATCTAAAACCACAGAAATTGTAAGTAGGGCAAGGAAATGCGTTAGGTTATCTTTTGTTTTGGCTTGTGAATTTTCCTATGCTACAGAGGTAGTTTTATTCCTGTTTTTGTAACTCTGAAGCTGAGCCCAGAGGGGAATCCTCTATGTTTTAAATCTTTTTATTACCCTGTAAAGTTACCTTTCATCCTGATTTTGCAGGTGTGTTCTTTTATTGGGGGGGAGGGATAGCTCAGTGGTTTGAGCATTGGCCTGCTAAACCCAGGGTTGTGAGTTTAATCCTTGAGGGGGCCATTTAGGGATCTGGGGCAAAAATCAGTCTGGGGATTGGACCTGCTTTGAGCAGGGGGTTGAACTAGATGACTTCCTGAGGTCCCTTCCAACCCTGATATTCTATGATTCAATCACACCTAAAATAAAGTTTATAATTTGAATGTAGTTTGCAGTGACAGCTATTGTGAATGATTGATTGCTGCATATGTATACTGTGAGAGTTCAGAACTCTGTAAATGATACATGGGTCTCATTCTCTCACCAACACAGGTATAAACCAGGAGTAACTCTGCTGAAGTCAATGGGCTGGTCCTCTTCTGCCTTGCCCCTTTTATTGTATAAGTGATACCTGCACAAAGTCAGTGGCCAGCTCTACTGAACCAGTCTGCTACTGTTTTGCCTGGAAGCCTTGTGCTAGTACTAATGTGAGGAATGGAAAGTAATTCAAAGAGGTACTGAAACCAGGGTTAGCTTGCTGTGATTTGCAAGGTCATATTAATCATTATTTACTAGAGGGTTTCCTATGTCATTGTTCCTGTAGCCTGAGCTCACTGCACCCGCCAGGGTCTCCTGCTTGGTTGGTTGGCTGGCTGGCATGCAGCCTGCCTGCCGGGTTTCCAGTGAAAATTTCATCCAAATCAACACATTCTCCTAACCATGTGTGTTCCTCCCCCATTGCCCCTCCTCAGCACCCAGAAGCTCCCCAGCAGGATTAGAACCTTACATAATTCCACCAATCACCTGATTTTAGTGGAAATTAGGCTGTTCCTGCCATGGTCATCTCTCCCCTGGCCAGTGCCCATTTGGCTGCAGCACCAAACGGCGTGGTTTAGATAAATGTAAACTGTTGTGACTGGGCAAAGGTAAATGATGCTGCCTGAGCCAGGGCTAGTGTGGAGGGAGTCACAGTGCAAATATCCAGCCTCATTCTTACTCAGCCAGTACAGCTCCTGATCTGTACCAGTCTCTGCTATCCTAGTCCTGAACCCCCCAACTGTGTCAATACTGCTCAGACCTGACCTGCTGTTTCATTTACTGACTCATTTCAACCAATGGGATTGCAGTATGAAAATTAACTGGAGGAAGGGCATAGTGACTGGCTGCATTACCTTGGATGTCATAATGCTCCTTCACTTGCAGTACCAAATGGGCGGGGTGTGGAAATCAGGCTTTTCCAGGTGCTGGTTTTCTGCTGGTCCCCAGAATCAATAGGGCTCTTACCACCAATCCCAGCATGTTCCCTGAAATTGTGGAACTGATCGGACGAAGTTTGCGCAAGTTATCGTGTTACAGACAGAGGCAAAGAAATGCTGCTGAGTTGACTGCCAAGCCTCACTTCGCTCAGCCAGCGAGTGTTAGAACCTGGCCCCGCACCCCACCGTATGGTCACCAGTCTGTTGGGAGTGGACCCAGTCATTGGGTCCCACATGCTTCCAAGCCAGCTGCATCTGGACTGAGGCTAGTCTAGCTCTGGGTCTACAGGGCACACACCCTGGCTCCGACTTCTTGTCTGAGAGCCTTCCTTGGACTGTGGGGCACTGCCTCTCAGCCATCTTAGATCCCGACTTCAGTGGCTGAGACCTCCAAACCCTCTAGTTGTCTGCACACACTTCCCCAGAGCTCCACCTAAGCTGTGGTCTCTCTGGGCTTCTAGTTTAACCCCTTCAGGGACAAAGTGGCAGGAAAGCAAGGAACACAGGGTTAGCAAAGGAATTTCTTAACCACAGTAACTTTACTCTTAATGTCACTCGAGTTACAGATCTTTGAAAACAACCAATAATCCTGAGATGCCATCTCCCAAGTCTGAGCTCACCCCTTCTGGGAGTGTGAGGGTTGTCAGCTTTTCAGGCTGGGCAGCATCCCTCCTGCCTTCTCTCTCTCCTGCATGTTCTGCTTCCATATGGTGATGGTCAGCCCTGCAGCCCTCTCTTAAGTAGACACTCTGCCTCTTTGTCAGGTGCTCCACTGAGATGCGCCAACCCCCTGCCCCAGCCATGCCTGACCCACCTGTGGGCTGTTGCATTCATTTAGATGGAATATAGGGACCCAAAGAATCAAAGGTGTTAACATAACCCTGTCACAGTCCTACACTAACACTGCTAAACAAGCTATGGGGTTCGGTATACAGAGACCACAGCCTGCTTAGTACCATGGCAAACACACCATGAAACATCCATTTAACTTTTTGCTAAAGATACAGAAAAGAAGGAAAAACTGTTAAAGCATTTGAAAATTAAAGTATTAAATCAGGCTTTCGTTTTACCAACTAGGGTGACCAGACAGCAAATGTGAAAAATCAGGACGGGGTGGGGGGTAACAGGAGCCTATATAAGAAAAAGACCCACAAATCGGGACTGTCCCTATAAAATCGGGACACCTGGTCACCCTATTACCAACATCCCTTGTTCCCTTTCCCCTTAGCTGTAGCCAGTTTTTAGAAGGAATCTCCCCCCCTTGTTTGACAGTCTTAGATGGTATCAAAGATGGTAATAACTGTCCTTTTGGGGAAAATGAGATGAAATTAGCAGAGATGAGCTAGAGCTGCTGTTGCTGTTCTTGCTAAACTCCAATCCCATTTCCTAAGAAGACAAAACAAGATGAATACACACAAAAGGGGAGAGAAAAGACCTGCAAAGATAGAAAATGCGGATTTTGTCTCTGGTGTTGACTTTCACATGTAACGTCACTGCTGGAAAAACAAATGGTCTTACCAGCCATGCTCAGACCTGGACATGGCATCAGGCTGCTAATGGGGGTGCTGTTAGTTGCCTTTCTGCTCACAGGCTCACAGCAGTGTTTCAAAATATACAGTCCTGCCCGGCTCAGTCAGGCTCTCATTAGACAGAAGGAAAGAGGTGAGAGATAGGAAAGAGAAGGGCTAAGGTGGGGAAGGAAAAGGACACGTGGAGGGGCAGATAACGTCTCACAACCCAGGTGGTGGTTATGGTTCAGCTAGAACTGGGGGAGGTGGTGATGGCATCTGGGTCCGTCACTCTGGCCCAGTCTGGTCAGGATTTCTCAGGCCCAGGGTCTCAGGAGATGGAGTGGTGCAGCCATATGCTGACGCTTGCATAACAGATCTATACGTCCCAGAGCTAGCAGCTGCAACTCTGCCACTAAACATCTGACACCAGCCTGCAATAGGAATGTCAGAAGGACCAGCCATATGGGGCCAGTGGAGTTCTTGGCCCTAGTGCTGAGCAACAGCTTTGTCTAACATTGCACTTTACATACCCGTGTACAGCAATTGCAAGGCAGACCGCGGCTAGCCACAGTGCACTTCGAGTGAACAAAGGAAGACAAATCTCTAACAGATGCAGCATGGGAGGTGACATAGGGGGGTCACATGTAATAAACTCCCAGGTGTCTCCTGCTCATGTGCTGGCAGGGCTCAGGTGGGACTTGTACAGTTAGAGGCCTGCGTTAAAGCATTGCATTGAGAAACAATGGGCTTGATTCTTACCTCCCTCATACCCATTTTACACTAGTAAAGCTCCATTGGTGTGAATGGGGCTGATTTACACCAGTAGAAGGGAGAGCAAAACCAAGCCTGGTGTAGTTAAAGCGTTGTCAGTACTTTCATTTAAAAATAGAAACTGACTTTTTCTGGGAAACCAATTCCTTTGCCCTAGGCTAGGGATGCTAGAAGAGGGCTCAGCCCACCAATAGTTTTAAAGCAATTTTTTTCACATCACTGTAGTGGCTTCTGAGTTTCGAAAGGCCAGGATTGTTGTGTCAATCCCACACACCTCCTCCTGCTCCGGACTGGTGTATCCAGCATGTCAGCTCTTCCCTAGGGCTGGCCTTTAATAAACAGAACATTTGTCATTGCTACTGCTGCCTCCAGCTCAGGGGTTCTCAAACTGGGGGTCGGGACCCCTCAGGGGGTCGCAAGGTTATTACATGGGGAGTCGCGAGCTGTCAACCTCCACCCCAAAGCCCTGCTTGCCTCCAGCATTTATAATGGAGTTAAATATATTAAAAAGTATGTTTAATTTATTAGGGGGGTCGCACTCAGAGGCCTGCTGTGTGAAAGGGGTCGCCAGTAAAAAAGTTTGAGACCCACTGCTCCAGCTTGACTCTCAGATCCCAGGCTGAGCTTGCAGGTGTGGCAGTTATGAAAATACATCTGTTTGCCTGTAACCTGAGCAGATACAGGGCCCGATTCTCCACTGGTCTGCACAGTATTTAGTCACTAGTTGGTGTAAATCGCTACCAGAGCAGCACAGCAGCCTCTTGTGTGCACACTGCACTGCTGTATATAACTACACGAGGTGCAGGGCAGTGGGAAATCAGGCCTGAGGTCGGGAAGTCAGAGAGGGAAGTAACCCTGAATCCCACACAGTTTTCACACAGTCCCTTTTCAGAGCAGAGCTGCATTTGAAGGCGGTTTCAGTTGGGTGAATATTAGAGATGAGCCTGAACCAAAGTCCCACATCCAAATACCTCCCACTTATGCGAGGGTTTACATCTGGATCTGGACTTCATCTCAAGCCCAGCTCTGTAATTGGCCACGCCATCAGTCAGACGCCAGCAGCCAGCAAAGATTGAATCTTGGCACAAACTTCACAGCCCAGCTCTAGCGCTTCTCACTTCTTCCGTCTCTTGGGTGACTTTTTTCCCCTTCAATCTTTGGACAGCTTCTGAATATTCTCAAAGCTGCTTCTTCAGATTAGTAAACCTATAGTGACCTCTTACATGTACTAAATATCAATTTTGACAGTGTAATCTATGCGCCTAATAGGGAGATATCTCTTTAAGAGACCCGTTCGGGGGTCGGGGGGGGGTAGGAGTGAGTTGTGTCTGGGTCAATGTTGATAGGCAGATTTAGCCCTCCACATCCATACATTTCTGGAATTGGGTGTGGTAGTTTGGGGTCAGTTCCAATCAGGGCCGCCCAGAGGATTCAGGGTGCCTGGGGCAAAGCGGGGGAGCGGACATAAAAAAAGGTGCCACCCGCTGCGGCGCTTGTACTCACAAGGCGGAGCTCCAAGTCTGTGGCGGTGGCGGGTCCTTCACTCACTTCGCGTCTTCGGCAGCACTGAAGGACCCGCCGCCGAAGTGCTGCCGAAGACCCGGACCGCCGCCGGGTGAGTAGCCAGGGAAGGGATTCTCGGCCAGGGCTCGCAGGGCCCCTGCAGGGCCCGGGGCCTGGGGCAAATTGCCCCACTTGCCCCCCCCTCTGGGCGGCCCTGGCTCCAATAGATTCCCTGTCGGGGGTCAGACTCCAGGAGGACAACTAGTCAGGGCAGCAGCTTTGCACAAGGCCATGTGCCCCGTGTGGACTGGGGGAAGCTGAGCCCCAGGGGAGCAGAAAGCAGGCCGGTTTCCCTAACTCTGAAGCATCTTGCAGCATGTTTTTTTTTAAATCTATACACTTAACTGAGTGGTTGGTTAATCAGTTAGCTGACTGGCTAGCAGCGATTTCAGCAGAGGAAGAGTCTGCATGGATTCCAGCTGAAGATTCCTACAAGCAAGTGGAGGGAAGATGTTGTTTTAGACTCAGCAGACTGTCTAGATTTAGTGATCAAAGACTTTAACTGAGACTTAGGAGAACAACCTAAGCTTTTGGGAACTTTCAGTTTCTTCTCACTGGGTTTCTGTGGGGACTGACCTGTTCAGATTTTAATTTGTTTTCTTTATTTATGTTTATGTATAACTGTGAAGGTAATATCTGTGGACTATACAATAGCCATGTTATTTTGTAAAAATTACATTACTGTTGTTTGCTTCTTTATCATAAGATTTTACTTAAATTCATTTCTTTTGTTACTTTTGGATTTGGACGTGGGGAGGTTGACCCTGAGCAGTCCTTGCTGAAAATCCTTAGAGACTGAATTCTGGGTCTCCCGCTGCTTTTCTAGGGGAGGAGTTGGGTTTTTTTAGACTCTGGAGAAGGGCAATGCAGTGAACTGTAGCCCAGTGGTTTTCAAACTTTTTTTCTGGCGAACCAGTTGAAGAAAATTGTTGATGCCCACGATCCAACAGAGCTGGGAATGAGGGGTTTGGGGTATGGGAGGGGTTCAGGGGTGGGGCAGAGGGTTGGGGTGCAGGCATGAGGGCTGCGGGTGGGGCCAAGAATGAGGGGTTCAGGATGTGGGAGGGGGCTCTGGGCTGGGGCAGGGGGTTGGGGTGTGGGAGGGAGTCAGGACTTGGGGCTGGGGGTGCAGGCTCTGGGGTGGGGCCGGAGATGAGGGGTTTGGGTGCAGGAAGGGGCTCTGGGTTGGGGGCGCTCAGAGCTGGGGCAGGGGATTGCGGTGCGGGGTTGGGGCGCAGGCTTACCTCGGGCAGCTCCCAGTCAGCGGCACAGCTGGAGTGCTAAGGCAGGCATCCTGCCTATCCTGGCACCGCGGACCGTGCTGTGCCCCAGAAGTGGCCAGCAGCAGGTCCGCCTCCTAAGCAGGGGCACACAAGCGGCTCCACGTGGCTCTCGCCTGCAGGCACAGCCCCCCCCCACTCCCATTGGCCAGGAAGCCAATGCTCGGGGCGGGGGGCAGTGCGTGGAGCTCCGTGGCCCCCCCGCCTAGGAGCCAGACCTGCTGCTGGCTGCTTCCAGGGCGCAGCGCGGTGTCAGAACAGGTAGGAACTAGCCTGCCTTAGCCGGGCAGCACCGCCAACGGGACTTTTAATGGCCCGGTCAGCGGTGCTGACCAGAGCTGCCGCGACCCAGTGCCTTACATTCCACAACCCAGTACTGGGTCGGGACCCGCAGTTTGAAAACCACTGCTCTAGCCCACCCAAAAGTTACACCAGCACAGCTAGATAAATAAAGCAGGCCCATGCAGTGAGACTCTAGAAAATCCTGCGGTCAGGATGCATTTCCCATGGAGCAGACAGCTGTTTGCCAAAGACCCCACACCACCGGCGCACACCTGTGCTTAGAAGGCATGCCTAAGATTTCAGGTTAATTGAGTCTTCCTCGATCCCAAGCAGTTCATCTGTAGCTTGCTAAGAACTGCAGTGGGTGTGAAAAGTGTTGATTACATGCAGGAGGAGGAGCATCCTCTAGCACCAAACAGCCCAGGCCGGGAAGGAAGAGGAGCAGCGGCTGGGAGGACCCGTGGGGAGGCATTATTGTGATCTTGTGAAATTCAACTGGAAGGGCAAGCACTGTGGCTAGTGCATCTGTCAATGCTGCGTGGGGCCCGAGCCAGGTGCTGGCAGCTCTGTGAATTCTGCTGCCAATCATTTGTGTCTCCAAGTCCCTCCTGACAGCACCACGAGAGAAAAGGAATTCAGAGAAGAAAAACTGGTCGGGGAGCAACTTAGACAGGAAGATCAGGCCTTACCGTCTCCTGCGCTGCATCCGACTACGCTGGGAGAGCCATTGCTTCACCAAGGGAACGATCAGCGAGGAACGCATGTGAATTGAGAGCCTTTCCCAGTGCAGGAGCACCTCCTGCTGCGAGGAGATGCCAAAGTGCCCCTCTCCTCTTGCCTTCTCCAAGTCAGTCCAAGCAAGGCAATGCCAGACGCCTGGCAGGGAAAGCCTCTTCTCTGGATCTCCAGAGACCAGGTTCCTAGCCAGAGAGGCTGCAGGGAGCACACAGAAGCACAGAGACTCATCTAAACTGAGCCTGAAGATCAAGTGAGTCTGCTTCCAGGACCCCTTGCTGCTTCCTCTCCTGCAGGCCTCCAACCTCTCCCCCTTGCAACGCTTCCTAGTTCCAGCCACGCAGGGATGGGGGTGGGAAGTGCCTGTTGCACACACCCTCACCTGTGACCCAAGCTCCTGCGTCACCATGAAAGGCACTGCGCAGTCTGTCCGTGGAGTGAAACGCCGGAACCCTCCCAAGGTACTGCGCTGGACCACTGGAGGGACTAGGGCCTGACTGTGCTCTCATGACCCTGCCACTGTCAGGAGTAACATCACTGGAGTCAATGGACTGACACTGCTCTAACACCAGGAGATCAGAGACCCGGACTGTCCATGGGCTCCTTCCCCATGGCCAGCCTCTCCTCCTACGGCTTTACATGCTCAACCCCCACCACCACCACCCCCATAAGCCATGTGGTGACCTGAGTGATGGCTCTTGCTTTGCTGGTTTGCATCATGGCCCTTTGGAGCCGATACCGCGCGTAATGGAGCTGCAGGATGAGCCCCTCCAAGCAGGAACATCTCCTTAAATAGCCCCAGCTCCATCCCTCAGAAGATCTCAAATATTCCCGTGCATTTCTGAGGCCAAAACCAGGTCTTTTCTGTCACTCCCTGTAAAGCTAGCTGGCTATTAATCTATTTAAACCGTTCTACAGCCTGCCCATTAGGCTTCAGAAAGCAGCTTGGAGGCGCTTGGCTGTACGCCTCCTTTGCCGGGCGAATCGATCACCATCTCCCTTATGCCTCGGACACCTTTGGGGGCCCCTTTGTTTGTTCCCGCACGGGCTGGGATTTACCAGCAGCAGCTTAGTCGCTCCTGCCAAAGAAAGGGCAAAGACTTCAATGCTGATGAATGGATGGATGGATGGATGTGGGCTTGGTCTTTTGTACACTACACACACGCCCACCCATTTCTAACAGAAAAGGTACTTCTTCAGCCATCATTATCAAATATGCAGACAAAGGAACTGCGCGTGGTGCCTCATCCATGTGGAAGTTCCCCTTATAGACTCTCACCAAGGGGGCAAGTCCCCCCTGTACAGAATAAAGACCCATTTGAACCCTGTTGTGAGGGTTTTGATGGGATTAAAGCAGTGCCTGAGCCTAGTGCTGGCCCTCTCTGCCTGGGGAGAATTTTCCATCAAACCACCAGTCCTTAAACACGAATGTAACTGAAATTCTTCCTGGTACAGGGATGTAGCCACACTAGACAGTACATTCATGCTGGCTAAAAGCTGTCAGTAACTTTCCGGATCAAGAGCAACCCGCTGATCTCAGCAAGGAATTTGTAGCGTCATCCAGCCAAGCACATATGTGCAATGGGATGGAGCCGCCCATGGGGATAAATATAGACTTGCTGAGAGGCAGCATGGTCTAGTGGTCTAAATGCAGGGGCAGAATTCATAGTTCTGTGCCCCATTTTGCCACTGGCTTTCTGTGTTATGTTGGGCGGGTCAAGTCACTGCTCCGTGCCTCAGTTTCCCCATCTAAAATGGAGATCAAGATATTTACGTGATTGGGTTGTTGAGAGGATGTACTTACTGTTGGTGCAATGCTTTGAATGGGAAACATGTCTATGATTAGGGAGTTAAATAATCCCTATTAATTTCACCCATAAGGCAAATTTCTACACCAAGTGAGATGTGTTCTGATCGTTCCCTTCACACCCGCGTTTGGCTCCTGCACTGTCCCACAAGCTTTGCCCTCCCAGCAGGAATGTTCCTTTCGGGGGCACTCAGAGGCTCACAGGATTTGGTAAAGGGGAGCAGGAGCCGGTAATTGCCGGGCCAGCAGTTCAGACGCAGCCCAGAGTGGCAGTGGCCCTCAGTTCACGCCTGTGGATGCTGCGGGGAGATTGGTGGTCCTGGGATTCAAATTCCGATCTGACTGGAGCTGGGCTGACGGTCCTGAGAACGGACTGACGTGGCCGATTTACCCTGTTCTGTAGCTCTTTGTGGCCAGCTTGTGACTGCTCTGAATGTGATGAGTATGGAGCACGCTGCGGGACGATATTGCCACCACTCACGAGCTCCCACGTGCCCTCTCCCTGTCTTCGGCAGGGGTGCTGTGTGCTTGCTTCTGCCAGCACAGATGGCCCAGGCTCTAATGGGACAAGCGCTCCTAATGAGAGTGGCAGATCCCCCTGGCCACACACAGACAGATCCCCTTGTGTTCGTGTGTGGACACAGCCATGTACACGGAGAGCAGCCGCTCCCCACCAGCTGTGCAATCACAAGCCCATTCCCACAGCCATGCACGGAAAAGAGAACAAGGAAGGACCAGAGCACAGCCAGCATGAAGAAACTCCCCCAGCTCTTGCTCTGACACGCAGACATGTGGCCAGCCCCGGACGTTCCAAAATCAGGACTCAGACTCCAGAAAGTCACAGGATTGGCTAAGGTGCGGGGTTTCTGTTTGATCTGATTTCTGAGCCATCAGAGCTCTGGCTTCCAGCTTTTCTCTGCAACCACAAGGGCTAGAAACTTCCTTTCTTTCAAACAAAAGTTGAGCTTCTTCTGCTGCAGGCACAGGACTTCAGGAGCTGGGGTGATGAGAAACCTGTGGTGGGTGGATGGTGCTGATGTTGGGTGCCAGCCCGGCCAGCAGGCCAGTGACCTCTCAAGGGCTTGTGGCAGCCTGCGCTGAAGTGCTTGAGGCCGGTGTCCTAAGGCAGGAGGGAGTCCGACAGCAGTGTGGGTGGGTCCCTGGGGAACACAGGACTCACCAGACTGACTCAGACCCGAGGCCCAGCTAGCTCAGAAGAGTAGGAAGGAGTCCAGGGATTGAGCAACAAGGGCTGAGGGAAGCACAGTGGACTCACCGCTGGTGGCACCTCCTCCTCGCCGTCCTGGGGATTAGCTCTGCCAAGCATTGCACCCTCCTCTGGCAGAGTCTCACCCATCCTGTCTCACCATGTGGCCCCTCTCACTCCAGGAACTGCAGCCGCCTCCTCCTGCCAGGTCACTACATGGTGTCCCCTTCAGGGGGTTACCCAAAGTCCTTCCGCATAAACAGTCTCAGGCAGTCTCCTCCGGCACTGTTCTGATGGTGCCACTTCCCTGGTGGCCAGTAGGGGAACCTGGGCCATGAAGCCCACCCACTACTTCAAGGACCCTGTACCTGGCAACTGTGGTCACAGATGCTAACTCTGGATATTCTTGTTCTCCATGTAAATATCCCATCCCTCTTTGAATCTTGCTGAGTTCTTGGCTGCAATGACTTCCTGTGGCAGTGAGTTCCACAGACTAATGAGGCATTGTGTGAAAAAGTATTTCCTTATAGGAGGAGGGCTCCCAGCTCAGCTACTTCCCCTTCCCCAGGCTTCCCGCCTCAGCACCTCTTTGTCTTCCAGGGCTCCCCTGAGGCTTCTGGGGAGCCCTGTGGATGGCAGCACCCTGTGCCTGCCTAAGCCCTGCCAGGCTGCTGCTTGGGAGGGGATTCAGAACACCCACCAAATCCACACATTTTGGAGAAGAATAAATAACTAGGGACAGACTGACAGAAAGACAGACAGACGGAGGTGCCCCTTTAACTCGGACTAGCACACACAGGCTGATGGGCCCTCAGCTGGGATCATTCTGCCTCGCTCGGTCCAAGCCCACGGCGCTGTGCCCACTGGCCCCGCTGGGGACTGGGCCCTGCTGTTCAGGGGGGCTGTTCGTGACACTAGCTCCCAGCAGCCCTTCCCAGCGCGGTTTGGTGGCTGTCGAATGCTTGCGGAAGAGGCTGGGCATGCAGGAGTTCTGATGGGCTCTCGCTCTGGGCATGGCCGGCTCTCTGCTGAAGCACCCACCCCGTTCTGGGACCGTGCCAATGAGAAGTTGCACAGTCTGTGCTGCCAGCAAGGGACTGGGCGGAGGCTTTTCTTCCTTTGGGTTCAGTTGTCTCACCCTACATGAGTTTGCTGGGGGGCACAGTGGGCAGGGATCCCTCTTACCCCCCATGTGAAGGGAGGGAGCTGTGATGAGCTGTGGGTCAGAGCTTCAAAAATGTTTAGGGGGATTAGGAGCCTATGCACCATTGCCTTTTGGTGGGCTTTGCTCCTAAATCCTTTGGGTGCTTTGGAAAATCTCCGCCATCAAGCCCCCGTTCTGAATACCTCCCCAAAGGCTGCTATTGCCAGTGGGATGGGATTGAGGAGAGAGGCCACCAGCCGCTTGCTTGTTTGTGTCTGAAGAGCAAATAGGATGGAGGCTTGTCTGGGGATTTCCTGCTGTTCCAGGCCTATCATGGGATTAACTATCCATCAGAGAGGGACAGAAAATGGGAAAGGCCCAGCCCCGTCACCACAGAACACTCCCACTAGCTGGGCAGGAGACACCCACTGGATCCTCCCTGCTCCAGGTTCCATACCCCACTTCATCATCCCTGGACAATTCCTTCCCAGCCCCAGGAACAGGAACGAGCCCCACTCCCACTCTTTAGCATCCCATGGACAGCACCATCCCATCCAAGCCATGTAGATTGTCATGACAGTAGCACATAGAGGCCCCAAGCACACATCAGGGTCCTGTTGTGCCAGGCACTGTACACACACAGAGCGACAGACTGCCCCAAAGAGCTTCCACCCAGGAGACTAGCATCCTCCAGCGTGCCCCAGAGAAACGCGCCCTGAAGGCCTCCCAGTGGAGCAGGACACGGCCGTGCCTCTTCGCCTGCGTCCTGAGCAGGGAACGGTCTGAGAGGGTGAGTTAATACAAAGCCTTTTTACCAGGCTGCCCGACTCCCCCACTGTGATGCCGTGAACCGTCCTGGCGCTGAGCACCGCGCCGCTTGCATCGCGGCAGATTGGGAGCCCCACGGGCAGGCTGGCAGTTGACAATCAAGGTCCTGTGTGAGCAGCGCCTTGATCCCCTCTGAAACAGAGGCGGCAGACCCGGTGGAATGTCCCCCCAGAGCGGGGAGCGTGTGGAGGGGCAGCTGCAGGGGCTGGGCCTCACAAGCACTTTAATTGCACGCCTTTCTGTTAGAAACCCTATTGAGTCATTTTCCTCTCCAAGCTGGAATTGTGCCAGCCCCCGCCAGGGTCACTGCTCTGCAGTGGCTCCTTCTCTTCAGCCAGGAAAGCTTCCTCCTGCCTTGATCCGGCTGAAGGCAGCCTGCACCAGGGACCAGCCATGGCTGCACAGCAATGATGGGCGCCTGCTGCCACCTGCTGGGCACAGAGCAGCCTTGCAACGATGCCAGCATCTGTCTCGCTGGGTCAGATCCAGGTGACTGGAAAGCGAGGTCTCCCGGGGTGAAAACTCCACGCCCCAAGAGACGCAGGTCAGCTGACCGAGCCCCGGTGTCGCACTGGATCAGGGTGGTGGATCACTTACAGTAACCCCTCCCGTCGGGTCTACACTGACGTGCTGCAGCAGCACTGGGCCACCAGGTAGCAGAGCCCTGGTGCGCCCCCACTGGTGCCCTGGTCTGTGCCCTGGAGCAGGGGCTCATGCACCCAGTCCCAGCTCCATCATGCACTACTATCCTATGTGCTCCCCTCAGCTCCGGACTGTGCAGGGTGGCCCCCAGAGGCTGGCACCCTGCAGGGGCTGATCTTGCTGCGGGCTGGGCATGCAGGAGGGGAGCAGCGAGTGTCCAGCTCTGGGCCCCATGCTGTGGTGGCAGCATCGTGGGGGGCAGCTATGCTAGATTGTCATCTCACCCAAGATGGGGGCTCAGAGCGCCCCCCCTCCACGCTGCCATTCGTCACTGTCGCTGCGGGAGGGGCTGGGCCAATGGGTAGCTTCGGGCCCGGCTGGATGGAATAGTCCAGTCTCTTGCTGGCTGGGCGGGTGTGGCAGGTCCCCCTGTGTTCAATCCACAGAGGATGCGAGTCTGTGACAGCCCCCGCTAGGAGCCTGTGTCTGTAGCTCAAGCTGTTGCAACGCCTGCTTTTAGCTTGAGGGTCCTGCTCATTCCCTGGGGTGTCAGCTGAGAGGGTGGCCGTCGCCCCTGACCCTGCCCAGGACAGCAGCACAAGGCGTTTGTCTGAGAACAGGCCGAGCACCGCAGGTTCCCACAGGCTGGTTTGAGGATTTGTCATCTAGGAGACATCCGCAGGGCTGGCCATGCTGCACTGTGTCCTGGGCAGAGTTGGGACCCAGGACGTGGGAGCCTAGGAAATTCAGGCCTGGACAGGAATGCAGTGTTGCCAGCTTGTGGGAGTGTATCATGATAGTTGCTAGTTTTCATCATGTCCCGGCTCTTGGAAGCATGTGAATGGGAGAGACTCGGCTGCCATTTTTTTAAAAGGGGTGTTTCTGGCCATTGGGGATCACAACGAAAAGCTCGGAAAGGGACCCCAAAACCAGACAGCAAATAAAAAGACCTCAACCTTATTATTTTTTAAATCTCATGGTTTTCGGAGGCCTGATGTCGATTTTTGAAGCCCTGGGATTGGCAATGCTGGGTCAAGGGACACAAGAGATCAGGTGGGCATTTCCTGGCTCCAGCCGGGAAGGGGATACTGAAATACTGGGCAGATCTACAGATCAAGCCTCAGACAAGTGGGGATGCATCCAGACGTCTGGCTCCTTAGCAAAAACCTCCCAGGAGAGCTGGTCAGAAAATGGAACTGCTGCCTGGCAGTAAATTCTGACGTTGCCACATTTGGTTTTGCCCCACAAAGTCGAAATTTTTGGGGTTTTTTTTGTGGAATGGAAATTCCAAAATATTTTGTTTCAGAAACGTTTAAACGACCAACTCAAGGTGCTTTGAAACTCTTATAATGTTTTGATGGTCTCAAAATGCTTTGCTTAGGGAGTGTTGAAACAGAAGATATTCATTGAAATACAATAATGTAATACTGTCATAGAAAAGATTCAGCCAACTGAAAAAGTTGAAATGAAATGAAACAAAACTCTTGACGAAATACTCCATTTCGCTTTCAAATCGGTTCAATATTTGCCATTGCAACACTTCTCAACGTTCCTGAAAACTTTTGATTTCCACTTACTAGTGTGTTTTCCGATGGAAAACTGTTCAGGGGAGAATTTTCCTCCCAGCTTCCCAGGAGCCCTGCGGTGCTGCCGCTCTCTGGTCCTGTAACTGCTTGGCTAAGATTATCTAATGGCATGTAGGGGAGTCAGGAGCGCATCATCACCTTCCCCAGATCCCTCAGGCTTCTGTGGAAATGACAGCCTGCAAAATACCTGCTCCTGTGCAAAGGCACCCAGTCCTGGTCCCCAGGATGGAACATTACTGTCTGCACCGCAGGCTGAGCTTTCCTGTCTCCAAGCAGCTTTGACAATCAACCCCCCTGGAAAGTCTCGTCTGGATGCACTGCTTCCCTGCAGCACAGTTCAGGCCTGGAGCCCCCGGTGCTCCACACACTGATCAACGGCCAGACTGGGAGCTGGGTCAGACCAAAGGTCCATCTAGCCCAGTATCCTGTCTTCTGACAGTAGCCAATGCCAGGTGCTCCAGAGGGAATGAACAGAACAGGTAATCATCAAGTGATCCATCCCCTGTCGCCCATTCCCAGCTTCTGGTGATCCACTCCCCCAGCCCTGCCCTTTGGCAACAGGACACATGACAGCGGGGTGCACTGATGGACAGCGAGATGAGGTGACTCCCCTGACATGACTCAGGGGGTCGGTGGCAGAGCCGCGATGGAACCCAGGTGTCCTGACAACCTGCATTAGCTGTAAGCCCACAGTCCTCGCACCGCGATTAGCATGAGCGATTGACCTTGGCGATGGTGGAAGCCACCTTCCGAGTCGCCCTGCAGCTGCTGCAATGATTAACCCAGGCCTCTGAAATCACCACTTCCCCAGCCATCAAAGGGTGAGACACAGAGACTGCCCCCTCCCACACAGCCCCCTGTGCTCCTGGGAATGCACAGTGCCCCCTGGGCAAGGAGCCTCGTGCTTCTCTGCCGCCTCAGTGGTCCCTGTTGCCCTGTCTGTCCTGGAACAGTGGAAGGAGCCAGCTGGAGGGGAGGGTCAGTCGGGGTCTCACACACATGCCCCCCTTTGGGGATCTGCATGCCCAGCTCTGGGGTGCATGACTAAGAGGACGGCTCCTGATCGCCATCTGTGCCAGTCCTGGCGGGCAGTATGCAGCATGTGCTGGCTGGGGCTCCCCTCTGATGTTGGGCTCACAGGCATGGGGTGTCCTGCATCCAACAGCGGCGGCTGGTCTGCCCTGAGTCCCCCATCCGGGTGTGCTGAGGGCATCCGCAGTGCCCAGCACTCCCCTGCACCCAGTGCCCCTGGAGCCTGGCTCCCCCACTCGCACGGCCCTTCCCAAAGCCTCTCCCTCATGCTTGCATTAGGGCAGGGCCAGCAGCAGCAGGGCCAGTCACCATGTAGCCCCACCCCAGGAGTTAGCCAGCCCAGCACTCACAGCGCCAGCAGCTACAGGCAGGGAGCTGGGCTCCAGCGCCGGGGGCAGTGGAGTGTTTGAGCAACTGCCCTTTGAAACGCCGGCCATTCCTGAGGCTGTGTGGACTAGTGAGCAGGACACAAGCCTGGCAGAGCTTGTTCTGCTCCTGTTCTATGCCCCTTCAGACAGTGCCCTGCAGGGCAGGGCCTGTCTCTCCTGGGGTGTATGCAGCACCGGGCGCAGCGGGGCCCTGAGCTCAGCAGAAGCCTCTAGGTGCTGTGGCAATGCATGACCCCAGCTCATACAGTCCATGCCCAGTGAGCCCCGTGCTTCCCTCCCCTGCAGCGCTTGGTGGGGAACCCACAGGCTGGCTGATGGGAGCGGGAATGTGTCCAGCATGCTGCTCCTGCGGTGGCCTTTGCGCTTGGCCAGTTGGCAGCAGAGCTGTGAAATGCCCCTGGAATGGACGCGTTGCCCCAGACATCAAACCACGGAGCCTCCTCTTGGGTGACATCCACCCTCCCTGTGCAGACGCCAGAGGTGACGAGGTGGCCTCCAGGGCACGGTGTAAATGTGGGCGGGGGACTCTGCTCCTGAGAGAGGAACTGGGAGCTCCATGTTTGTCTCTTGGCGAGGCTGGAACAATTGGACTCAAGGGCCAAGTGAGATGGTGTCTGTCCTCAGTGCCAGCCTGGCACACGCGCCCTGCACGCTCCATTTCCCTGCCCTGCAGCCAGCCTGGCTCTGCAGGGCCAAGACAATCCAAATAGATTTGAGTGCCTGCCCTGACCATGCTCATGCTTCTCCATCCTGAGTGGTGCTGGGTGCTCCCCCGGGTGTTCCCAGCCGGGTGCTTGGTGCCCAGGGAAATCCTCGGCCAGCGGCCTGTCAGCACGGAGCGGGTGGGGTTTGGGTCTGCGGGATGCCTTCAATCCCTGAGGAACTGCCAGCAACAGGCTGCTGTCGAGCGGAGACCAAATCCCCATGCATCCCCTCCCCCCTGCCAAGTGGTTAATCTGAGCTGCCAGAGCTGCGGTGCATTAAGGCCTTTCTGTGGCATTTAATCAGATTGCTCTGCCCCAGCCAGAGGAGGAGGAAAGGCCCAGTGCCCCCTGCTGCCTGTCCCACCGGCTCTGGGGGCCGCTCCCCTGGGCAATCATTAATCGCAGCCCTCCAAACAATGCAGGAAACAAACAAACAGCCAGGAGAAGGCCAGCACTTCCCAGCCCCTCGGGGAGCTGGAGCGGGCAGCGCCGACCGGTTCCCTGTGGTGGCAGCTTGTTCCACTGCCAGCACCTGACCCAGGCGGGGCCTTTGCCTTGGGAAGGTCGGGTGGGGCGGCAGACAGAGCTGGCCAGGGAAGCATGTAGGCTGGGGAAGGAATTCCAGCCGGCGGCTCGAAGGCTTTCGTTTTCCGGAGCCATGAAGCACAGGGCCTTTTGGACTGCACTGGAATACACCTGCCGACTGCTGGGCATCTCCACGGCAGCGGGTAAGAGGCAGCATTGCCCTTCATGCTCGGGGGAGTCAACAGCTGGAGCAAAGTAACAGGCAGTGCATGGGCATCCGGATGCCTGGGTTCTATTCCTGGCTCTGATTGTGCCACCCTCCCTTCCTCCATCTGCCCGTTGGGGATGATGAGCCTTGGGGCCTAGGAAGCAAAGTGTGAGGTGTTGTTACTCCCCATCGCTAAGTGTCAGTGGTGTGTCCTCTGGCAGGTGGGGCTGGTGGATGGGGCTCAGCAAAGCCTGGAAGCTGGGGGCCACAGGGACTGCTGCTGGGAAGGAAGGTTAGTTCCCCATGGTACGGGCTGGGGTAGCAGAGTAACCTGGATCCATGGAGGGAAGGTTCTCATGCTCAGTGGAAGGGGCTGAGGGGGGTCTCCAAATCCTGAGCAAAGCCAGGGGGAAAAGCTGTCCTGTCCCAAGCGGGATGAAGAGAGGAGCCCCAGCGCTGGTGGAGATGCTGCTGCAGCATTGCTCCTCTGCCTTCCTGCTAAGCTGTGGGAGAGCAGATTCAGGGAGCTGTTTGCTCTTTCCTTGCAATGCAAATAAACTTCCCCACCTGTTTATGTGGCTCCCTCTGCCAAATAGTCGAGGCTGAAGGACCAAATTTTGGTTGGAGGAGGTTGCGTTTGGCTGTGGGTGACATACCAGGTGAGAGCTGAAAAGGGACTATTTGAGCTGGCTTCTCCACGGCTGAATGTGCAGAAAATCTCCCCCTGCAAACCCCAATGGTGTAGAATAGCCATTGCAGGTAACAACTGCTGCATTTGCAGGGGGGGGGGAGGGAGTCGAGTGCAGAAGGTGTGGGTGGGAGCAACAAAGTCTATTCATGGCACTGGCATCAATTTGCTGGGGCCTTGGGAAAGTCACTTAATCACTCTGTGCCTCAGTTTCCCCATTTATAAAGCAGGGACAATGACAACTACCCCTGGGTGCTGAAGGTGATTGCTTCTGTAATTCTTGGCTGGGTGATGTAGCTGTGCAGAATCTCACTAGAACCGGTGAGTGGGTCCTGTTGGCAGATCCTGCTTCATTCCAGATGCTAGTTTGCCGGAGTAGGGCATTGCAAACCCGTGTCTCTCAGCATTTCCCAAGTGAGCAGCAGCAGGCTCTGGGAGACACCTCACGCAGCCCTGGGGCAACAGGGGGCAAGAGACAAAGAGGTCAGCTCAACTAAGCCGAGCACAATCCCGGGGCTGAACGCATGGACGGACAGGTAGAGCGCTGGCTGCTGGCTGTGGAATGTACTCCCTGTGCTGGCCAGGGCCGATAGAAAGGGCAATGCTGCAGGGCAAGTGGACTGGAGACATTCTCCCCTCTGGGGCTCTTACAAACTGGCACATAGGAGCACGGCGGGGTGAGCCTGTTCCTGAGACGAGCTGGATCGCAGCTATGCAGACCTCGATCACACACACGCAGAGTGAGGCTCACACTCTCCCCTAACACTCCAGTGATAATAGTGGATGCCTGCCCAGGGGACAGCCCGATCCCAGTGCCATGTGCCAACAGAGCATAAAAAGCTGAAATCATAAGTAGCTTACAAAGTTGAGAGGTCTTCCTGGAGCGTAATCTCGCTCTCTCATGGTGACGGTCTTTACATTGCAGTATCTTGCGCTGTCTTCTCTAGCTCCTCTGGAAGTTAGTGAAAGTCAGCACCTCTACAATGTGGAAGCTGCCTTGGACTGCGCTACAGAGCCCTGTACTTTTCCATCTCTCTGCTCTGGGCTCTGCCCAGCATCACCTGCCTTCCCCAAAAGACCCAGAAAGGAGCGAGGGGTCTCCATGTTTCATTTCTCCCTATGTTGTCTGAGGCTGTCGCTGGAGGGAGCAGCCAGCTCAGTATGGTGTTCGCTGCCCAATGAGGTACAGGTGGTTTTGCATCCTTTATTTTAATGCTAAAAAGGTTGGGAAATGGAGACTACAGGGAAAAGAGTCCCCAGAGCTCAGAACCGTCTGAAGAGACTTGCCAAAGGAAGAGGCTAATGGAACAGCCTCACTCATAGAGTCTGGGCAGTGTTGGGCAATTCCATAGATTGGCCCTCAATAGAGCCAGTTGGAGAGGCAAATAAATAAAATATCCACCACCACCACCCCAAGCTCTGAGCGTGCTGCCTTCCCATGATTGGTGGAGCCATGATAGTCACTGATCAGGCAGCCCCGTGATTGGTGAAGTTGTGTTGTTTGTTGTTGGTCAGTGGTCAGGCAGCCCTGTGATTGGTGAAGTTGTGTTGTTTGTTGATGGTCAGTGATCAGGCAGCCCCATGATTGGTGGGAATGGTTGGGAAACCCAAAAGTTTCACAGATTTTAGCACAGATGACTCCTGATGAAAATCTGTATTGGGAGGAGCATTGTTAGTTGTTCCAAATTCTCCTGTTTAAACTGTTTAATTCATAATTTTGTGCCTGCGCCTTGGGCATGGCTCAAATCACAGAGAGCAAATAGCCCAAACAAACAGCCCACAGGCTGATGATCCTTCGTCCAAACTGTTCAGCCCACACTTGTGAATCAGCAGGATAGGAGCAGAAATCAGGAGGCAATCCTGCACCGTTCACTTGCCGGAAGAAAGATTGAATCCAGAAGAGGATGACCAGTCCTGCTCCCAAGCATGGCCTGCTGACTGGCTTCGAATTCCCCCGTGCTCAATTCTGCCTGCATTTGTAGTGATGATCATCCGGGGCCTGCAGAGCCCCAGGGCAGCAAACCCCTGCGCTTTGTGCCCAGATTCCCAGAGCATGTCAGTATTGATGCAAGGGGCCAGAGGACAGCACAAAGACAGAAGTCTTGTACCCATTCACAGAGCCAGCAGGGCAGCTCCCCAGCTCCGAGCTGGAGAGATCGCCTCTAAGGAGCAGGACGGGAGTTCACTCCTCGACAGTTCGGCTGGGGCAGCTGATCAGCGGGCCAGCTCATGCCAGTTACGATACAGTCTCCCAGGAACTGACCTAGGACCCAACACATTGTACAAAGGCATCGGAATAGCCAGTGGCGCTCCTGACCTGCTCTGGAGTCAAGCCAGTGTCTTCAGTTCCCACGGTGATGGTCTATGGTGGGCATGTTAGCCGTCCGGAGGGGATTCTCCTGTACCCAGAGCTCGTGACTCAGAGCTGAGATGAAATGGGTGCAACAGATGTGCCTGAGTCCATAAGGTCGGAAACCACAGATGATACCAGGCATTGCCAAAGATCCCCAAGCAAAGGGCCCATTTGCACTGCATGCCCCGCTGTGCTCCCACCAGCAGGGGTCACTGTAAACCCACACCTGTGAACCAGCACTTGGTGGGGGGGGGCATACACCCCGCTGTGTCTTGGTGGCTGTGACCATTTGGATGGATGCGCTTCCTCGTGACAGATTTTGTCAATATCGCCACATCAGCCGTCTGGACTACTCCTGTCCCCACTGAGTCAGTCCCTGGGAGTTTTGCTGTGGGGTCAGGAGTTCAGCCTGTGCCTCCACGAATCCCCCCATAGGCAAGCTCCAGAGGGTGAGTTACTGACCAGTGACACCCCTGGGACAGTCTGCCCAAAGGGGGGCAGGATGCTACTGGGAACAGCTCTTCCAGGCTCAATGCCTCCCGCCCAAGCCACCAAACGTCCTGCCCCCTGCAGTCACCAGACAGAGCCTCTGCGTTGGCTTTTCGGGCACGGTCGTCCTCCATCTCAGCGCCATGTAGAACCACAAAGGTGCACTCACAGAGTAAGCTCTGGCTCCACTAGCACGTGGGCCGATCTGGGCCTGGGGGGCATCTGGAAACCCTCCCGAACGCCCTGCTGTGCCAGGACCCGCCTGTGGGTTTATACAGAGATAGGGCTTTGCTGTGAAACTCCAGCCTCATCCCCTGCCCACCCTCATGGTGTGAGCATGGCACCCCCGAGATCCCAAGTAAAGCCCCGCAGAGCAGACGTGAACCCACAGGACCTCGAGGTGAGGCAGCGGGAATTTTCTGTGCTGTGAGGTGCATGGCAGGGACTGACTTGGCTAGGGATTGCTGCCCTGTGGGTGCAGAAGGATTAAAAAGCTGCTTGTGGGGCAGAGCAGCAGCCAGGAGGGGTGTGCGTGGGATGGGTTGTTAAGGACTGCCTGGAACCTAGGATCTGGAAAGACAGTGGTAACCCCAAGGACTGAAGAACTGACCCCTACTGAGGGGGAAACTCTGGCAGGCAGAAGGTGACCTCAGCATGGGTCTGCAGGAGGAGAACAATGGACCAGGGGGAGGTGACAGGAGAGGGGCAAGTCTACACCACACAATTATCATAGAATAAGGTTGGAAGAGACCTCTGGAGGTCATCTAGTCCAACCCCCTGTTCAAAGAAGGACCAATCCCCAGACAGATTTTTACCCCAGGTCCCTAAATGGCCTCCTCAAGGATTGAACTTACAACCCTAGGTTTAGGAGGCCAATGCTCAAACCACTGAGCTATCCCTCCCCCCAATTAAGTTGACCGAAGTTATGTCACAGTAATTAAATCAGTTTTGCATGTCCACACTTCCTCCTCCTGTCGGCAGTGATCATCTCGTCTGAGCTCCTGTGTCACACAGGCCAGAAAATGTCCCCACAATAATGCCAAGAGCCGAGCTTGTAGAAAAACATCCTGTCCTGATTTTAAAATTGCCAGTGATGGAGAATCCACCACCACCCATGGTCAATTGTTCAATGGTTAATTGCTCTCCCTCTCTAAAAACTGATGCCTTATTTCCAGTCTGAGTTTGCCTAGCTTTAACTTCCAGCCACTGAATGGTGTTCCAGCTTTGTCTGCTAGATAGAAGATTTATTAAATATATGTTCCCCATGTAGGTACTGATAGACTGTAATTAACTCACCCCCTAGCCTTCTCTTTGTTAAGCTAAATAGACACAGATAGCTCAGTCTATCACTATAAAGCAGGTTTTCTAAGACTTCAGTCATTCTTGTGGCTCTTCTCTGAACCCTCTCCAATTTATCAACATCCTTCTTGAACCGTGTGCACCAGAGCTGGGCACAGGATTCCAGCAGTGGTCACACCAGTGCCAAATACAGAGGTAACATAACCTCTCTACTCCCTGAGAATCCCCTGTTTATGGATCTGAGGATCACATTAGCCCTTTTGGACACAGCATCACACCGGGAGCTCATGTTCAGCTGATTATCTATCATGGCCCCCAGATCTTTTTCAGAGT
This sequence comes from Platysternon megacephalum, assembly GCA_003942145.1. Lineage (NCBI taxonomy): Eukaryota > Metazoa > Chordata > Testudines > Platysternidae > Platysternon > Platysternon megacephalum. Next base: position 2,587,297 of record QXTE01000162.1, read on the forward strand.
CACTGATTCCCAGGATAGAGCCCCCCAGCCTGTAAGTAAGGCCTACGTTCTTTGTTCCCAGGTTTACACATTTACATTTAGCTGTATTAAAACATATATTGTTGTTTCCACCCAATTTACCAAGCCATCCAGATGGCTCTGTATCAGTGACATGTCCTCTTCATTATTTACCACTCCCACAATTTTCAGTTATCTGCAAACTTTGTCAGTGATGATTTTGTTTTCTTCCAGGTCATTGATAAAAATGTTAAATAGCGAAGGGCCATTTACTATTTGATGGCTGATCAAAATAGTGATCTCTGTGGGACCCCACTGGAAACATACCCACTCCATGATGATTGCCTGTTTACGGTCACATTGTGAGACCTATCAGTTAGCCAGTTTTTAATCCATGTAACGTGTGCCCTGTTCATTTTATATTGTTCTATATGTTCAAAATGCCATGCGGTACCAAGTCAAATGCCTTTCAGAAGTCTATGTATATTATGTCAACACTATTACCGTTATTAACCAAACTTGTAATTTCATCAAAAAAAGATATCAAGTTAGTTTGACAGGATCTATTTTCCATAAACCCATGTTGCTTGGCATTAATTACATTACCCTCCTTTAATTCTTTATTAATTGAGTGCCATATCAGCTATTCCATTATCTTGCCTGGGATTGATGTCAGGCTGACAGGCCTAGAATTACCCAGGTCATCCCATTTATCCTTTTTAAAAATTGGCACATTAGTTTTCTTCACATCTTCTGGAACTTCCCCAGTGCTATTGAAAATCAACATTAACGGTCCAGCAAGCTCCTCAGCCAGCTCTTTTAAAACTCTTGGATGCAAATTATCTGGATTTGCTGATTTAAAATATCTAACTTCAGTAGTTTCTGTTTAACATCCTCCATAGATACTAGTGAAATGGAAAGAGGGTTATCCTCACCATGTGATAAGACAGTTTCATCTGTTTTTCCCCAAATACAGAAGAGAAATATTTATTGAACATTTCTGCTTTTTCTGAATTATTACTGATAATTCTATGATTTCCATCTAGCAGTGGACCAACACCATTGTCAGGGTTCTTTTTGTTCCTAATATAGTTTTAAAACTCCTTCTTATTATCCTTAACTGTGCTGGCCATTGATTTCTTCTTGTGTCCCTTTGCTGCCCATATCAGTTTTCTACAATTCCTAACTTCTGATTTATATTCGTTATTAACAATTTCCCTTTTCCTCCATTTGGAAGTATAACTGGCTTGTGTGCACTGCTGCCCTCTTCAGGAAGGAACCCAGAACTGAACACTTGTGTGTCTTAGTCCCTAGACTGCTGACAGTGATTCTCCTTTAGAGGGAGTGGAAGGGGTGTGTGATTTTGGAGCAGGAGGATTTAGCTTCTAGCCATGTTTGTATCTGGAACCTAGCTGTGCTCTCAGTGCAAAGCTCATTGGCTCAGCTCAGACCCACACAGTGTGTGGTTGTGTTGTGCATTACACACCTAGGGAGTTATGTCACAGGCTTGGGAGACACTTCTGTTTTCACATCACACACCAGCCTTTGTGAGGATCAGAGCACCTTGCAGCCCCACCCTATTCGCCATCCCAGGAACACACCCATCCTGCCCTTCCCTTCAGGGGTTAACGAGGCAGGCTGGAGCTTTCCCGAGAGTGCAGCTCCCAGGACCCAGTTGCAAGCCAAGGAAGGGTCTCAATGCGCTCAGACCCTTAATCCACCTTAGTGCATAATCCCCCGCCTGGCTGTGTTGGCCGAGGGGCCGCGCCGTGTAGCACAGAGCGAAAGCTCATTCCAGGCTGCTAAGCCGCCTTCCCGTCTTTGTGCTTTTCTGTTGTTTAGTAAGTGGCATTATCGCCATGGCTACAGCCACTATTAACATAGCTGGCATGGTTGGCATGCTTTCCCCTGCCGCTACTGATCTGCCACCCCAAGGTAGCCAGGGCAGGGCTTGGTAGGGGCAGGAGGCTGAGGCCAGTGGGATGGCCCTTCCAGTAAGGACAAGCACAGTACGGCAGGGAAGGAGGTCAAGAAGGCTGACTGGGTGGTTAGGGCCAGGAAGGCGAGGAGGCTACAGAGAGCTGGATAAAGACTGAGGGTGGGATCTTCTGAGGCTGTCAGTGTTGACCTGGTGGGAGCAAAGTCAGTGGGTCTTGGCTTTACCCCCTGCCCCCATGAGTGGAAAAGGTTTATCCCCCTCTAGCCATGTGTGCTGAGGGAGGGAGAGACACCACCAGGGGAGTGGGGGGAAAAGGGAGGCAGCAGGTCCCGGTCCGTGCAGGGCAGAGCCCGAGGAGCTTGACAGGGAAGGGGCTCCTGGCCGGATGCTGCGAGTGTGCCCATGTGCATCAGGTAGAGATGGGCCCTGGGCCAAACTGCAGGATCCACATTCCCCAGCTGGAGCCAGAGCCGGCCTCCAGACTTTGTGCTCAGTCAAACCCAAGTGGCGGGCTCAGCCCAGGGCAGTGGGCCCGTGACACGCGGATGGTCAGACTAGTCCTGCTCTGTGGATGCTGGGCTTGGGGCCATCACTTCGTCATCCAGGACACACCTGGCTCCTGAATCAGCAACGCCAGCAGCTTAGGCAGCAGCAGAGCGGGCATCTGCCTCCTGCCCAGCTCGCCCTGCCCCAGGGAGGCAGGCGGGCGGCTTCGGCCAAACCCGGGCAGCATCAGTAATAGGACGGTCCCCCTGCAAGAAACATTGGCCCAAAGCCGTGCAGCTGCCTGCTGCCTGGCACAGCTCTGTGACAACGTCCTGGCAGGCACCGTGGGAAGGCAAACAAACCGCTTTGCCTCCCGTGCAGCCATGGCACAGGGCACTGACCAGCCAGCATCCAGGCACCTGCGAGCCAGCCCCTCCCCTGGCCTGCAGCCCCGCAGTGCCCGGCTTCACCCTCCGCTCCTGGGCGGCAGAGCAGCCTTGGGGAAGGGCTTGTCCCTGGGAAGCCTGCTCCCTCTGTGAGTCCCCAAAGGCCATGGCTGGCCGGGATCAGAGCCAGACACTGATATTTGGTGCCACTTTGGTTGAGCTGCGAAGGAGGCTGCTAACCTGGCTGTGTGGACAGGAGCCAAGCACTGTCACACCTGGGGCAGGTCATTGCAAATGGCTAGTGTGTGCTATAGCAGTGTCTGGAGATACCAGCCAGGGATCGGCTGCCCATCACACCAGACGCTGCACACACACCGCCAAGGAAAGTGGTGGTCCTGCCCCCACACAGCCAGCACCCTCGGCACTGCCTGCTGCAATGATTTGCAAACATGTGTTAGGTTGGTGTGGCTGGCTGCTCCCACTTAAACACAGTCACACAGAGAGATCTCACTAATGTACTACCCCCATCTCACACACACACAGTCACACAGAGAGATCTCACTAATGTACTACCCCCATCACACGCACACACACAAGCATCACACACGCAGTCTCTCATACACAGTCTCACACATACAAATAGTCACACACATGAGAGTCACAAACGTACACCCAGTCTCACACACACACAGTGTCACACTCACTCTCTCTCTCTCACACACACACACACACACACACTCACACACACACATTGTCTTCACTACATCCCCCCCACACACACACAGTCCTCACTACATTTCTCTCGCACACACACACACACACACACACTGTCTTCACTAAATCTCACACACAAACACACACGCTGTCTTCACTACATCTCTCTCTCTCTCTCTCTCTCTCACACACACACACAGAAGACTCCTCTGGGGCCTGCAATGGGATCATGGGTTTGCATGGGGCCCTGTGGCTACAGCCCATTTCCCACAAAGCTTTCCCACGCGGGCTCAGCACCAGGGCACTTGTGCCAGCCCATCCCCAAGGGGCAGGCAGCCTGGTGCCCCCCGCCATGCCCAGCCTGGTTGAATCTCTCTGGCCCTGGTATGGCCCCAGGGCCCTAGTACCTGCAGGCTTCCCTAAAGGCTCAGGGCTGGCTGCCAGCCTATGCAGCTTGTCCAGCCCTCTGGCGTCCTGGGGTGCAGCCCAGGCCGGGGGCTGCTTGTGCAGGAGCAGTGGGTGTTCATGGCACTGCCCTGGTGAAGAATGGGAGGGTCACTGTGCCCTGCCACCCCCTGCCCCAGGTCTGCCCACAGGCCAATGCGGCCCGAAAGGCCTGGGGCAGGAGGCACCTTGGGTCTCTCAAACCCTGCCCCCCGGTACGGTAGCAAACCCTGCAGGACAGGAGCGGCTGCAGCCGCCATGGGATGCTGGCAGCTTGAAGGGGCGCCTGCGGGTGTGAAGGCCAAATGCAGAGGCCAAGGTGGCTACTTAGGCCTGCCCCCTGCCCTGCTCAAGTGTTGTAGGCTGAACGATGTGTGGGACTGGGCTGCTGGCTAGGCCATGGGGCTGCCTATCCCCAGGCTGGGATGCACCACCCCGGATTTGCCCAGTGCAGAGACAGGCCCAGCTGCAAACTCCAGCTCTGGCCCCAGAGCCACACTCAAGGCCTGGCCCTGCGGCGGGTGCTAGGCATGCTGGTGCCTGGAGCTCAAGGCACGTGAAGGGCCCGAGATGGGTCAACTCACTCACAAGCCTCGTGGCCAGCCCACAGCAGCCAAGGCCTCCCTTGGCCCTGCCCCGCCCCCGGGCGCACCCTCACAATAGGGTTGCCAGGTGTCCAGTTTTCGACTGGAAGGTCTAGAAGAAAAGGGACCCTGGCAGCTCTGGTCAGCACCACTGACTGGGCCGTTAAAAGTCCGGTCGGCGGTGCAGCGGGGCTAAGGCAGGCTCCCTGGCTGTCCTGGTTCCATGCGGCTCCCGGAAGCAGTGGCATGGCCCTACTCCGGCTCCTACGCATAGGGCCAGCCGGGGGGCTCCACGCATTGTCCCCGCCCCAAGCACTGGATCTGCAGCTCCCCTGACCCCCTACCACACCCCAACCCCCTGCCCCAGCCCTGATCCCCCTCCCGCCCTCCAAACCCCTCAATCCCAGCCCAGAGCCTCCTCCTGTACCCCAAATCCCTCATCCCCGGTTCCACCCCAGAGCCCACACCCCCAGCCGGAGCCCTCCCACCCCGCAACCTCCTGCCTCAGCCCAGAGCCCCCTCCCATAACGTCAACCCCTCGGCTCCACCCCCCAGCCCGGAGCCCCCTCCTGCACCCCAACCCCTCATTCCTGGCCCCACCCCAGAGCCCACACCCCCAGCTGGAACCCACACCCCCTCCCACAACCCCTTGGACCACTGGGGGTAGGGGATGGTAGCCCCAGCCAGGGTGACAATCCCACCCCCTACACCGCGGGGTGCATGCACACAGCTGGGAAAGGGCCGACAGTGAGACAGCGTTTCCGGGGCTGGTGGTCCTTTGCCATGATGGCACAAAGCTGGGATGCACCATCAATACAGAAGAGGAGTGGACTATTATACAGGAGGAACTGGATCACCTGACTGTTCCCAGTGAAGGGCGCCATGGAGACTCCAATGCTCATTGAGCCCCAGGGAGTCCCAATACCGTATGCAAAGTGGGGGGAGCAGCAGCATTAGCCCATTAGGGAAACTGAGGCATGGAGTGGTTCAGTGATTGGCCAAAGGTCTGTGGCAGAGTCAAGGACAGACCCCAGCCCTCTTGGCTCCAGCCCTCTGCTCTAACCACTGGGCACTCTGCCTTCTCTCCCCACCCCCACCCAGCCAAGGGCCACGTGAAGAGCAGGCAGGGCAGTGATGGGGTGGGTGTTGCCATGACTCCAGTGCTGCCTTCTCTCTGCAGTGCTGGTTGGAGTGGGAGTGGAGACCCTGCAGCGCGGGCAGTTCCAGAGCCTGGCTGTCTACCTGCTGTGAGTATCGCTGTGGTTACCGCGGGGAGTGGCTCTGCCGTCGGGAGGTGTCAGGCCGAGCAGCCCTCTCCTGGCCTTGCAATGTAGGAGTCTGGACCCTGTGAGCCATGGGGCAGCTCAGCCCTGCAAGCTCCACGCAGCGCTGCCTGCCCCAGTGGATCTGGCCCGGGGACGAAGCGCGCTTTGACCTCCACAGTGCAATGGCTGGGCAGGGGGAGCTGGGGCTCTGGAGCCCAGCTGGCCAGCACTAGGTAGCGCCCTCGAGCCCCATGCTGGCCCCGCAGCCCCCATGGCTGTGGCCAGGCCTGGCCCTCATGGTCCCCCACTTCAGTTTCTCAGGGGCAGCGGTTTCCATCTGCGAAGTCTCCTTCTTCGTCAGCCTGCTCCTGGGCATGTGTATCACGTGAGTACTCCATGCCCACGCCCTGCGTGTCCTGCCCACGCCCCACACCCCAGGTGTCCTGCCCACACCCACACCCTGTGTGCCTGCCCATGCCCACCCCACTCCCACCCCCATGTCCACAACCTGTGCACCCTCCCCATGCCCACACCCCGTGTGTCCTACCCATGCCCCACACCCACCCCACTCCCACCCCCACGTCCACAACCTGTGCATCCTGCCCATGCCAACCCTGTGTGTTCTGCCCATGCCCACACCCGATGAGCCCTGCCCATGCCCACACCCGATGAGCCCTGCCCATGCCCCATGCCCACCCCACGCCCACATCCCATGTGCCCTGCCCACACCCACACCCTGTGTGCCTGCCCATGCCCCTATATACTCCACCCACCCCACGCCCCTTCTACCCTGTCCATTCCCTCTGCTCACCCCATGCCCAAACCCCATGTGCCCTGCCCATGCCCCCTGTGCACCCCACCCACCCCACACCTACATCCTCGGGCACCCTGCCCATGCCCCCCACCCATGTCTCCTGTGGACTCCATCCACCTCACATCCCCAACTCCGTGTGTCCTGCCCATGCCCTCTGGGTATCCCACACCCATGCACCCCTTATGAGCTGTGCCCAAGCACCCCTCATGCACCCTCCCATATGTCCCATCCACACCTCCATGCATCCTGCCCACACTCCTCCCCCTGCTCCCCCTTGTCCCTCACCCACACCCAGCTGGGGGTACAGGGCTGACCAGGTGGGGCTGCAGACTCATCTCCAGGGGAGCCTGCCCCCTGCTGGCAGCACAAAACCCTGCTTGCTGGCCAGGCTGCTGCCCCCAGGGCCTGCATGTGTCACGCACACTTCCTCTGCCTCAGGGCCTGGGCACCCATGGGTGTGTCCCCGGGCTGGAGGAATGGGTGAGAATGCTCAGCGCTCAGCCCTGTGCCCCCTGCACTCCATGGGCCACTCAAGCCTTAGCCATCCCCATGTCCAGGCCTGGCCTGGTGCTCTGAGCTCTGGGGCCAGTGGGCACCAGAGGGGCATTTAGACCCAGCCCTGCCAGCCATGTGCCTCTGGTGCTGGTGACCAGCTCTCCCTGCCCAAGCCCACGCCTGCCCCTCTCTCCCCAGCTACCAGCCGGGCTCCCTGGCACACGCCTTCTGGAAGCGAACCACCCAGCCAGCGAGCTTCCAGAAATTCCTGGGTTACGTGCTGCTCTCGGTAGCCTGCTTCCTGCATCCCGTCCTGGTCTGGCACGTCACCATCCCCGGTGAGGAGCGTGCTGGGGCCACGGACAGCATGGGGGGCAGGGGAAAGGGGTATGGCGGTGGGTGTCAGGCTGGGGGCCATGGCCCGGCTGTGATGGGATGGGGGTGCCAGGCAGGGGACCATGGCCCGGCTGTGATGGTACGGGGGTGCCATGCAGGGGGCCAGGGCCCGGATGTGATGGGAGGGGGGGGCCAGGCGGGGGGCGGGGGGGGGGGCCGGGGCCCGCCTGGGAGGGGGGGGGGGGGCCGGGGGGTGGGCCGGGGCCGGGCGGTGAGGGGGGGGGGTGCCAGGCAGGGGGGCAGGGCCCGGCTGTGATGGGGGGGGGGTGCCAGGCAGGGGGCCAGGGCCCGGCTGTGATGGGACGGGGGTGCCAGGCAGGGGGCCAGGGCCTGGCTGTGATGGGATGGGATGCCAGAGAGGGGGCCATGGCCCAGCTGTGATGGAAGGGAGGGGCCATGGCCCGGTTTTCCTGGCGACCGCTCCCCTGCTCTTTGCCATGTCTCATCTCCGGTACCTTTTCCCAGGCTCCATGCTGGTGCTGACCAGCATGGCCTACTTCCTGCTGAGCAAGCGGAAGAAGAGCTCGGTGTGCCGGGAGGCGCAGGGGCCACTGCAGCAGTATGTAGACCCCTGTGCCACGGCTGCCACCTCCACGGGCTGTGGCGACACCGAGCAGACCTTCACCTTCCCCGGGGGGCGCCGAGAGCAGCACGCCTCCCTGCTCGGCCACATGAAGAGCATCCTGAAGGGCAGCAAGGACAAGGGCGCTGGCTGGCAGGCCGAGCCCGCCCCAGCCCCACCCACCACCACCCCGCCCGCCCTGGCTCCAGGCAAGCAGGTTCACTTCCAGGAGAAGCTGGTGAGGATCATCCCCTCCATCAGCGAGAGCCCAGATGAGGCGGAGAGCGAGGCCGAGGAGACCACGTCCGACACAGCCCCAATCCTCGGGCCCACGGAGACCCCGCTCCTTGTCACGCCCCTCAGTGCCACAGGCCTGTTCTGAGTGCCCGCCCACCTCGCCCGTTGCCTGGGGCGAGTGGCAACAGCCTGCAGCTCCCCACCTGCTGGCCCGGGGCCTGGCCTCAGGGCTCAGACATGCTCCCCCTGCAGCCCAGGCTCCACGGGCAGAGCCGACCTATCTGGAGCAGGGCAGCCCCCGCCAGGTGGGGTCCTGGTGCCCAGGAGTCCAGCCAACCCCCCCCCCCAACTAATGCTTCTGCTGCTGGCTGGAGGGCGGGGCTGGCGGGTGCTGTGCCAGCTTCTTGGGCTGACTGCAGCGCTGGCATTCAGGGAGCTGTCCTGGCTACTTATCTGCTGGGCCCGGACCAGCCTCTGGGCAAAGCCCTTCAGTTCCCATCTTTATTTGGTTGATCGGTTCCTGGGACTTTATCAGTGTGTGTTCCAAACACTGCAAACGGGTGGAAATCAGGGCAAACAAATCCACTTCCTAGTTTTCTGGGTAAATATCAGGGTTAATCCTGCGGGGGTTGGGGGGGGATGGAGAAAGAGCGCAAAATCGAGCCCAGTCAGAGTGGTGAAGTGACAGCCCTTCCAGGCTGTGGTTTATGTCGTGAGCTGTACATCAGCTGTACATGCACAGGTGAGTGTGTCTCTCTGTCTTTCACTCTGTTGCCTTCCTTTAACAGACAGCCTCACATTCACACTGCGACTAACTTACTATTAGCAGAGAGGCGTCTGCTAGTGGGATGGGTTGGATTTTCTTAACCTAATCATTATTTCCATGTACTTGAGCGGTCCAAAATTCAGATGAAAATCAAATAAAACCAAATAATAGCTTTGGTAAAACCCTGGGCATCGCCCGCCCACTCGCCATGGGATCCTGGCAGGCTCTGGCCATGTGTCAGTACACCCTGGGAACTGTCTAGCCCCCCCACCGGCCCCACCCCCATGGGATCCATGCAGGCTCTGCCCCGGTGGGCTGAGCCAGGCTCTGCTCAGCGTATTTCCAGGACAGTGAAGCCTTTGCTCTCAGACATTTTCCAGCCCCTCCGTGGGCATCTGCTCAGTGCTAGGCGGTCGTACCAGTGGAGTTGCAGCATCTGCCCTAGCCCCCCACCCTGCTGTGTGGCTGGCCATGGGCCATGCTCCCCAGCCAGCTGGATCTAACCCCCAGGCCCTTGGGCTGCCGGCTTTCTCACAGCAGCATCACTGATAAGCCGCAGGGAACGGAGCCAGCCTAGGGGCATCAGATACCATCTCCCAGTGCTCCCCCTTGGGGCAGCTGTGGGGCCATGCGGGAACAAGGGACACAGCACTCCACCAGCCTGCTGTTTGCAGGAGAGGGCTGGTTGCCTGAGTCCCTGCAGCCATCCCCCCTCTTCCCATGCCCTAGAGCATGGCCCTGGGACAGAGTGGGGTGGGTCCATCTTCCAGCGCCAACAACTGCCCTGCCCTGCACCGTCCAGGGGAGCAGCACCTCCCGGGATAGGGATTGGGGGCTGACGATCAGGGCCCAGCCTGTGATGGGTTCGGTCACAGAGATCCCCTTGGGATTGTCACCTGATGTGCTGAAATTACCTCTGAAACCATTTTCCCTGCCAGCTTAGGAGTCCAGAACCCTGCCTTGTTGAGCCAGACACGCTAGCCTGCTGCAACACAGACAGGGTTTGGGCCACGCCCCCAAAGCTGCAGACTTTAACTAAAAACAGCTCAGCAGGTTACCTGTCTTCAGCACCCAGCTCCTAATGGGATCCAAACCCCAAATAAATCTGTTTTACTCTGTATAAAGCTTATACAGGGTAAATTCATAAATTGTCCACCCTCTATAACACTGATAGAGAGATATGCACAGCTGTTTGCTCCCCAAGTAATTAATCGCTTACTCTGGGTTTATTAATAAACAAAAGTGATTTTATTAAGTATAAAAAGTAGGATTTAAGTGATTTCAAGTAATAACAGCCAAAACAAAGTAAGTCACAAAGCAAAACACGCAAGTCTAAGCCTAATACATTAAGAAACTGAATACAGGTAATATCTCACCCTCAAAGATGCTCCAATAAGCTTCTCTCACAGACTAGACTCCTTCCTAGTTTGGGCCCAATCCTTTCCCCTGGTACAGTCTTTGTTAGATCCAGCAGGCATCTCAGGTGGTAAGCAGGGGTTTTCTCATGACTGGCAGCCCCTTTTGTCCTGCTCCACCCCCTTTTATAGCTTTGGCACAAGGCGGTAAACTTTTGTCTGTGCTTGTCCCCACCACTGCCTCATCAATGGAAAAGTACAAGGATTAAGATGGATTCCAGTATCATGTGACATGGTCACATGTCACTGTAAGACCCCTAGTCTCCATTCTTCCTGGGTTGGCCCACATGTACACAGGAAGGCTTGCAGGTAAATAAACCATTTACAACTAATTGCCCTAGTCAAGGGGAGCCATCAAGATTCTAAACCACCATGCCCACACTTTGCATAATTACAATAGGACCTCAGAGTTATACTTCATATTTCTAGCTTCAGATACAAGAATGATACATGTATACAAACAGGAGGAATATTTCAGTAGTTTATAACCTTTGTTATGATACCTTACAAGAGACCTTTTGCAGAAAGCATATTCCAGTTACATCATATTCACACTCATAAGCATATTTCCATAAAACATATGGAGTGCAACGTCACACAGCCATCCCGGGGGAGAACAGAGGGCTGGAACCCCAAAGAATCACCAATTGGATCAGCCAATTGTGTCCGGTAGGAGTGTAGTAGGAGAGGAGCGAGGCAGGGCTTTCGTGAAAGCTGGTGATGCGCCGGGGATGAATGTCCTTGTGAAATGTGTTAACACCATGTGCAGAATTACAGTTGCTCGCTGGTGGGCTGCTTTAAAGTTGGTGCCCAAAGGCGGGGAAGCGCAGGCTTCCCCCAGGCGGGGTGAAAGGCGGCTGTCGACCTGTCTCCAGTGAATCGGAGCAGTACGGAGTCAAAGCAATGGAAGCCCGTATCCATATGAACATGCAGGGGATGGAAGAGCCGCGGGTCAGCTTGCCTCTGGGATGGACCAGCAAGGCTTGGGAAATACAAGCAGAAGCAAAAAGCATCCGGCACCAAGGGACCACAGGATGCAGCACTCTGCGAGCCTGTGAAAGTTGGGTCCCCTTGTCCGCAGGGCTGGAGATGCCGGTACCTTGATGTGAGTAAGAAAACTGGTTCAGCAAAGAGTATAACTGGCTCCAATGACGTTTTCGTCACCAGAAAGCAGGTGGGGTTTGGTTTGGTGGTGACCAGCCCTGGCGCGTCTGTCCCGGCTTGGTATCATTCACATCTCTGCTCTTTGTGAATAAACTTTGCCTTGGTTTCCCTCCCAACCAGCCCAGTGCAGTGACACTGGAGTACCTGGGAGTCCTTCAGCAAAACCGCCAGGCTGGGGTGTTCATGCACCATCTATCCCAGCGTGTCAGCTACGTTCCCTGAGGGGCGGATCCCCGCTGCCCTGCCCCTCGGGCAGGCGCTGACACCCAGTGCTGGGTTTACAATGGGGCCAGTGGCGCCATGGAGCCGGGTGCATGCTCAGAAGGGGCCCCAGCCTGCTCCGCTTGCACTGTGCCGAGACCCCACCAGCACGCAGGCTCCTCCCCGCCCATTACTTGCTCCTCTTGGCCTGCCCGCCGGCCAGCCAAGCACTTCTCTCTGCCTCCTGGCCGGACCCCAGTGCACCTCTGGCTCCAGGCAGTCTCTGCTTCCCACCACCTGTGGGGCCCCACCTGTCTCCCTGGAGCTGAGCTGCCTGGGACTGGTGCAGAAGCCTGGCCAGTCTTGGCAGTCGGGGGTGGGGTAGAGGTTGGAGTGTTGGGGGCTTGGCTTGGCCCCTCCAAGGGTCAAGTGTGTCCTGAGGGAGCCCGGCCGGGGTAGGCCCTGGCCTGGCTGATCGCGCCACTCCAGAGGGGCCAGAGCGATTCCCTGCCCCGGGACCAGCCCTAGCTGTGCTGCCGGCTCAGCCTGGCAGACACAGTCACCTCCCAGCAGGGCTGGTGAGTGCAGCCGGGAAGCAGGGCATGGGGGAGCGAGTCTCTGAAGGGTCTGGGGGGTGCTGGGCTGTGAGGGGGCGGGGAAGATCTGTGTGTGTTGGGGCACTAGGGAGTGGGGGTTCTGTGTGGGGTGCTGGGCAGTTGTGTTGGGGCTGTGGGCAGGGGGGTGCTGGGAAGGGGTGGTGGTGTGTAGGGCGCTGTGAATTTATGGGAGGGTTGGGCGGGTGCTCTGGCCATAGGGAGTTGCGGGGGGGGTGTTGAGCAGGGGGGAGGGCTGTGTGACGCGGCATGGGCCCACCTCCAAGGGGAAGGGGCATGCTGGCAGCACAGGGCTGGGCAGGACACTGCGTCTGGCAACTGCCAGCTTGTAAATAGTGCCCTCGCACTGGGCTGGGCAGAGCGGGGCCGCCCCTGCCATGCCATGCCCCATTGCCCCTGGCTGGCCCCTTGCTCCAGGGACCGACAAACCATGCTCCATTGCCCCCATAGGGGCCCACAAATATATTTGGCACCGGGCCCACAAAAAGTTAATCCTGCCCTGCTGTCACCAGGCGGTGGGTGTGGGAGGCTGGCTCGGGACTGGCACAAAGGAGGGCAGAGGGGCCTGGGCCCCCAGACTGGGGGCCCTTGATCTGAGTCTCTCCCCACCAGGGCATGGCTGTGCCAGGCTGAGCCCTTCACTGGCTCCTGCAGGGATGCCCGGGGGGTTTGGAACAGTGGAGCACAGACCCAGCTGGGGGGATGGGCTCCGTGGCTGCTCCCCCTCTCCCCGTGGCTGGCCATGGTGGCACTCAGTTGCTCCCCTCGCACTGCCAGCCGCTGGTTTCTCTTCCCTGGCAGCCGGGTGATTCGGGGCCAGGGAAAGTAAGTGACACCGGGAGCTCCTTGTTCTGCCGAGAGAGCCATTTTCCCTGCTTCCAGCCCCATGCCGAGCGAGGCCAGCCCAGGGCTTCCCTCTGACACCAACCCCACACCAGCCCAGAGCACAGGAAGGACGCCCAAAGGGAAAGGCTAGCTGGGCTGGATAAAGGGAGCCAGCAGTGTGAAGAGACAGCTTCCCACCCCCAGCCCTTGGGAGAAGGGGTAGTTACACCTAATGGCTCCAGAAACGGCCTGACTACAGAAGTACAGAAAAGGTGGGGAGGCGAAGCACTGTAAACAAACCAGACGCTGGGAGCTACAGAAGGAAGGTCCCTGAGAAGCCTGCGTGTGAAGCCAAGAAGACGGGAGCAGAAGGTGCCTCATCACACTCATTCTGGCTAGGCTTGGTCTCCATATAAATGCCCAATCTGGCTTTGACTCGTGCTATGTTTTTGGCCGCAACAAAATCCTGTGGCAGTGAGTCCCACAGGCTAACTACCCACTGTGTGAAGAACCATTAGTTCCGAATTTCCCACCTTTCAGAGCTGTTAAATGTCCCCTTGTTGTGGTGTGAAGAGACAGGGGGAACAGACACCCTGACCTTCCTTCTGGGTCCCACCGATTATTTGATATACTTTTATCACATCCCTCTCCTTGGTCTCCTCTCTAGGGTAACAAGCCCAGCCTTTCAATCTCTCTCCACCGGGGTTTCTTCCAGGCCCTGATCATCCTCGCTGCCCTTCCCTGGTCCCTCCCAGCCCTGCCCACCAAGTTCCAGAGGAGGTTGCACCACTGCGTGATTAATATCACGGCATTAATCAGGAGTTTCCCAAGCAAGGGGGCTCGGATCCCGTGTGCTGCGCAGTGGCACGGCAAGGCCATAAGGTGGCGCAGTGTCTCTTGCATTGTGGGTTTGCGGAGTAGTTCCTGCAAGTAGGGGAAATTTCAATCCAATTCATCCCCATCCCTGGCTGTGGCCAGCGATGGAACCGGTGTCTGCTAAGTTCTCCACTGTGAGACTCGGGGGTGTGATCCAAGCAGGGGGACTGCAGTCCCCGAACGCTCTCACCCAGCCATGGCTCCACTTCTCTTTGGGGCGGGTTCCTGCCACCCAGCTGCTCGCCCACTGGCTCTCCGGGTGCCAACTCCCAGGGCACCACCCATAACCCCGAGCAGCTCCAGCCAGGCCTGGACCCTGCCTGCCTGCTCCCCCAGGGGCCTGTGCTCAGGAAGTTTGCAGTGATGACAGACTCCAAAACCCAGTGTGATTTATTTGCCCAAACGGTGATCAGAGTTTAGCAAGGTAGGTTTAAAAACAACAGAGACCCATTCATCTAGTGCGTTCCCTGTGCTGGGCACTCCCCCCCAGCCCTGTTCTCTCTGGGCACCAAGTTACCCCTGCAGCGCCTGGTTCTCCGTCCGTCAGTCTCTGGGTCAGCCTCGCTGCCCCCGGACTCTGTGTCTGTCAGCTCCCAGCAGAGCCTGTGCCCCCTCCATCTGCCAGTGGCACCATTAACAGCTCTTTCTCCTCAGCGCTGGCCGCGCAGCCCTGGTGCCAGCTCGAGGCTGCAGGGCCCCTGTTGGCAAGGATGTTTCCCACTGAGAATCAAGCAGCTTCATCGATGTTGTCCTTGGCAGAGGTTTCAAACCACCCAACCAAACCACCTTCTCTGCAGAACTGGTCCATTTGAGAGGGATGTATGGCCCTGAGCTATTGTTTTATCCTTCCTGCCTGGTTCCTTCGCAATCCTCCTGTGGAGGGGCTGGAGCCATTTGGGCAGGCAAGGAGACAACTGGTACACAGAATAAGTACTGACCGAGAGAGAAGGTTTATTGGACCAGTCTCTGGTGGTGAGGGAAGGGACAAGCTGTCAAACGTCACCGAGCTGTATCCTCAGGCCTGGGGAAGGAAACCAAGGTGGGACAGACTGTGACTCATAAGGGCTTCACCCGTGTTGTAGGACACCACTCTCCACACCTGGAGAAGAGCTGAGTGTGGCTCAAAAAGCTTGTCTCTCTCACCCACAGAAGCTGGTCCAATAAAAGAGATCACCTCCCCCGCCTTGTCTCTGTCATATCCTGGGGCCAATATGGGGCCAACAGCACAAACAAGAAATAATGCAGCTATCTTCCCGAGGTGTCACAACTGCAGTGGGGCTGGGCTGAGCAGCGCAGGCTGGGCACAGGTTCATGGTGTGGCAGCGAACCTGGCAGTGCTACGTCAGGTGTAACTGTAACCAATCCTGCAGATGTCCCATTGGAGGGGCCGGGGGCAGAAAAGCGAGTCTGAAAGCGGGAAGCAGGTTTAAAGTTTAACTTATACAACCTGCCTGCAGAGATAAGGGCAGTCTGGGATTGTTCCTGCCCAAGGGAAAGAGCCCTAAAGCTTTCAATCTCTGGGAAAGAGCGTGGAGGGGGGCTTTGCTTTCTCCCAGCCACTGCGAGGGTGGAACTTTCCACTCTTCCCGTAAGCCATTGGGGGCATGGTGCGGAACACCTGGTCAAAAAGGGACCCAGGCGGCTCCGGTCAGCACTGCTGACCAAGCCGTTAAAAGTCTGGTTGACAGCGCAGCAAGGCTAAGGCAGGCTCTCTACCTGCCCTGGCTCCACGCAGATCTCCGGAAGTGGCCAGCATGTCCCTGTGGCCCCTAGGTGCGTGGGCGATCAGGGAAGCTCCACGTGCTGCCCCCGCCCCAAGCGTCGGCTCCGCAGCTCCCATTGGCCCCGGGAACCATGGCCAATGGGAGCTGCGGGGGCGGTGCCTGCGGGCACGGGCAGCGTGCACCACGCAGAGCCACCTGGCCATGACTCTGCCTAGGGGCCAGACATGCCAGCTGCTTCCGGGAACCGTGCCGAGCCAGGGCAGGCAGGGAGCCTGAGGTAAGCGCCACCCAGCCAGAGCCCACATCCCGAGCCCCCTGCCCCAGGTTGGAACCTCCTCCCGCACCCTAACTCCCTCCCAGACCCTGCACCCCCACCCCAACCTGCTGCCCCAGGTCGGAACCCACTCCTGCACCCAAACTCCCTCCCAGAGACCTCACCCCCACACACCCTCCCACACCCCAACCCTCTGCCCAAGCCCTGAGCCCCTTCCCACACTCCAAACCCCTCGGCCCCAGCCCAGAGCTCCCTCCTGCACCCCAAACCCCTCATCCCTGGCCCCACCGCAGAGCCCACACCCCCAGCGGGAGTCCGCACCCCCTCCCACACCCCAACACCCTGCCCCAGCCCTGAGCCTGCTCCCGCACTCCAAACCCCTCGGCCCCAGCCCGGAGCCCGCACCCCCAGCCTGGAGCTCCCTCCCGCACTTGAACCCCTCATTTCTGGCTCCACCCCAGAGCCCACACCCCCTGCCCAGAGCCCATACCCCCTCCCGCACCCCAACTCCCTGCCCCAGCCCAGTGAAAGTGAGTGAGGGTGGGGGAAAATGAGCGATGGAGGGAGGGGTGCTGGAGTGAGTGGGGGCGGGGCCTCAAAGAAGGGGCAGGGAAGGGAAAGAGGCCGGGCAAGGGTGTTCAGTTTTGTGCAATTAGAAAGTTGGCAACCCTAGGTTCTGGCTGATACCTCTGCATAATGGATACCCTGCTCATAAGCCTCGACTGGGGAGGAAGGGTGTGCGGTCCCACATCCTGGGCCAGGCCGCGCTCACTTGTCATCTCACTGCGGGAGCAGCCTGGGCTGACAGGCTGTGGATCAAAGTCCTGCTCTGGGCCACGAGCTGGGCAGGGAGTTCTCCATGCTTCATCTCGCATGGCCACAGCTAGTCCCCGTGCAGGGGGAGCCCCTGGAGCCCAGAGCGTGGCCTTGCCTGTGCATCGTGCTCACTGCTTTGCCCTGGTCCTGTGTCGCTGCCCCCTCCTCATGCAGCGGCGCTTCTTCCTGGAGTCCTTCAGGTTTCTGTAAGAGAAGGAGACTCCTTCAGAGCAGGACCGAGGGCCTCTCAGCCACTGGGACCCAGAGGGACAAGCCAAACAGGCCAGGCTCTGCTCTCTGTACACTGGCAGCAGCTTGCAGTGACCCCACTGCCCTCCCTGTGGCCCGGGCAGCCAGCATCGCAATCTGGCCCAGTGCTGCCACTGCACACAGCGAAGGGCCAGCCTGGGGAGCAGGTGCTGGCAGTTGCCAACTGGGGCCAGGGCCCATTTCTCCGAGCACTGACCTCTTCCAGCAGTGCAGCAGATTCTTCCCTTGCCTCTTGGATGAGTCGAGGCACGTTTCTCTCGGCCCCCGCTGGAGCCTCACGGTTAATCTGGAAGACAAGCAGGTACGTTTGGTCCCCTGCAGTGCCCGGTGCCCTGGCGGTGCCCCGGGGGCCTGTGCTGGAGCTGGGGTCTTGCTGTCAGGCAGACGAGTATCATGGGCCTGATTCTGATCTGGAGAGTCACTCCAGATTTACATCAGGCAAACGAGAACACATTTTAAGACAAAGTTCAGTGCCTGTTCCTGCAACAGCCAAGGCGTGAACCAAGCAAGCCAGGAGAGTGGCAATGTAAATAGCTTGGCTAGTGGAGAGAAGGAGGGGTTTCCCCCCTGGCCTGTAGCACAAAGGAAAGGCTGTTCAACTTCCTATCTACAATCAGATACATGACTGGGAGTGGGGCAGAGGAAGGCCCCCCACCCAACCCACCTCCACAGGGAGATGTGAGTCACACCGGCCCAGGTGAAACTTCCCTGAAGCCTGGTGCTGGGACCCAGGGAGCCTGCTCACTGTCTCCCCGCCCTGGGAAAGCAGAGGCTGGGCCCTGTGGTAGCTGGGTGTGGGGAGACATAGGCAGGGAAGGAGGACGGCCAGATGCTTTTGCCCGGGGGCGGGAGGGGGAAACCCCAGAGAAGGGTAACGCAGCTGGAAGGCTGCTGCTGGTAACAGAGACACCTGGCCAGAGGATGGCCATGGCTACGGCAGGTTCTCTCAACCAAGAGAGCCTGAGTCACAGCCCACCGGGGGCGGGGAGGGGGTAAGCAAGGACTCTGGCTGGCACAGCAGCCAGACGCTACTCACATGATCTCATGGCGGTGGCAGTGGGCTCCCTTCTCAATGATCTGGAAATCCATTATGAATCTGGGAACAACCTTCTCTTGGAACTTCAAGCACGTGCACCTCGTGGGCACATGGAGCGCCTGGGCCCGCAGGGCTGCACGGGAAAAGACACAGCTAAGAGTCCTTGGGTGAACGCCCTCTGCAATCCCGCCCGCAGGGAGTCTGCACGGCCTCTGCTGCTTACCTGTTCGGTGCCCGGGGCACAGGCAGAAGAGGAGCATGCCTACGAAGGCCGCCTTGGACACGGGGGACATGCTAGCTCCGGGGAGTGGCACAAGCAGCAGCACACCAGGAGCTGGGCTCTATAAAGACCAGCCGCAGTCAGGGGGCGTTCCCATGCCCAACCCAGAAGCAGGGGGTTAGTATCAGCTGCTTCCTGGCAGGGTTCTGCTTTCCATGGAAATGAGGGTGAGACAGTTGCAAAGCCAGAATGACTGGGGCGCTCCCCACCGTGTCCTGTGATTTGCTGTTTGAACAGAGCCCTAACCGAGCAGTTTAGAGCCCAGGGAGAGCAAGAATATTTGCGCCCCTTAGAGGTGGAATGTGGAGGGGCACATGGAGTCATGTCCCTCCCCACACACCGATTTCTGTGGCACACACCTGTGACGAAGTGAGAATGTTTTGTTGTGTTCTTTGAATACTGAGGGGGAAGGTTGCAGGGGAGCTTGGCTGGCACTGCCTGCATTGGGGAAGGAAGGATACCTGAGCATGTAACATGAGAACCCAGAGGGGAGTTGCAGACCAGGTAACACCTCTGACCGGGAATCTGGACAAAGGACAAAGGCTGGGGGAGGAGCCGGGGGAAGGGAGAAAGGAGATGCCTGGAAGGGGTTTGGAGTTTTGCAAGCTGGCTGGAAATGGAGAGGGGAGCCCTGACGGGGCTTAGGCTTCCCAGCGAGGCCGGGGCCTCCCTGGGGCCCCCAGATGGACCTAACTAAAGGGGATCCTGTTGTCTGTACTGGCAAGACGTGTTTTGGACTGTGTTCCTGTCGTCTCAATAAACCTTCTGTTTTACTGGCTGGCTGAGAGTCATGGTGAATCGCAGGAAGCCGGGGGTACAGGGCCCGGACTCCCCCACACTCCGTGACAACTGGTGGCAGCGGTGGGATGTACTGCACCCCGTGGACGGCGCTTCCTGCAGTAAGTGACTGGGGAGCAGTAAAATGAAGGGGGATTGACGGGGACCAGGCGTGCTGAAGAGTCAGTGAGGGACGGTTTCAGGAGTGATTAACCCCTGGGAGCGTGTGACCAGTGAGAAGTACTTTTGCAGTAACAGGGTCTCCCGGGGGATTGCGGCGAGCGGTCCCAGGAGCAGAGGAGTCTGCAGCTCGACCCTGGCAGAGAGGTGGTGACCTCGAGAAGGGCTGGCACACTAGCGGTCTCCCTGGAAACTGTGGGGAGCGGTGAGCACCCAGGCCTGTGAGTGGCCAGCAGGAAGATGTATGCCAAGCGGCTAAAGAGCGACCTGGTGGAGCTGTGCAAGCAGAGGGGGCTGCGCAGGGGGAGGCTCACTAAAGAACAGCTCATTGCCCAGCTGGAGGAGGGAGATTGCTTGAATGATCTGATTCCTGTCTCTGAGGGAAGCAGCCTAGCAGATGCAGCGCAGGCACCAGTGTCTGTCCCAGCTGGGAGTGGTCAGCCAGCTGCTGAGGGCTTCCCGAGACCCCCCCTTCCTATGCCTAGGGGAAGGGTGGGGAAGAGCCCAGCGACTACCGAGGGCACCGTGACCCCCCCGGCCAGCAGGGGATCCTCCCGGCGAAGCTCAGCCTCCGAGGAGGGGGCGCGGCTGGATTGGGAGAGAGAGCTAAAACTGAGAGAGCTGGCGGATCGTGAAAAACAGAGACAGCGTGAACGGGAAGAGAAGGAGAAACAGCGTCAGCAAGAGGAGAAACAGCGTCAGCATGAGCTGGAGCTGGCCAGGCTGAGGAGCAGTGGGTCCCCGGCTGCGGTGAGTGAGGGGGGACCCAAGACTGCAAGGAGATTTGATAAGCACGTCCTGGCCCAGCGTAAGAAGGGGGAGGACATGGATAGCTTCCTGACTGCCTTTGAGAATGCCTGCGAGATGCACAGGGTTAACCCTGCAGACAGGCTCCAGTTTCTCACCCCCTTACTCGACCCCCCCAGCCGTGGAGGTGTACAGCCGACTGAAAGGGACGGAGACAGAGGACTATGAACTGTTCAAACAGGCCCTGCTCTGCGAGTTTGGGCTGACCCCCGAGATGTACCGGAAAAGGTTCCGGAGTCAGCGTAAAAACCCTGAGGTCACCTACCTACAACTGGTCAACCGGATGCAGGGGTACGCCCGCAAGTGGACAGCTGGGGCCCAAACTAAAGAGGACCTGCTCGACCTATTCGTACTGGAGCACCTGTATGAGCAGTGCCCCTCCGACCTGAGGCTGTGGTTGGGGGACAAAAAGCCAGAGAGTCCGCAGCATGCAGGGCAGCTGGCCGACGAGTTTGTGAACAGTCGGGCAGGGGATACCAGGGAGGCGTCCCAAAGGAACAGGCCCGCCGCGATGCAGCGAGAGAGTCACCATGGGTCCTCCCATAGGGAAAATATGGAGAACCCCCACCAAAGGGGAACATCGGGTGTCCGGTCCATCCGACCCGCTCGAGAGGACCCACGGGACCTGGGCTGCTATTACTGTGGCCAAAGAGGCCACATACGGGCCCAGTGCCCCAGGCTCAGGGACAGACTGAGCAGACCCAACCCACAGAGGGTTGACTGAGTAGAGACCCAGCCGGACGAGGGGCAGCGCTCCCAGGCAAGGGGGCCTGGCAGCGTACCACCTGCTAAGGAGGGAGGAGGACCCCAGGCCCGCTCCTCTGGAGGGCTGGATGCTCCAGACTCAGGGTTCTTGGTTTACAGGGTGGGCGCGGGGCTGTCACTCCGGAGAGAGTGCCTTGTTCCCCTGGAGGTGGATGGGAGGAAGGTCAAGGGATACTGGGACACGGGCGCAGAGGTGACGCTGGCCCGGCCCGAGGTGGTGGCCCCAGAGCGGGTGGTGCCCGACACCTACCTGACTCTGACGGGGGTGGACGGGACCCCATTCAAGGTGCCTGTGGTGAGGGTACACCTCAAATGGGGGGCCAAGGAGGGCCCCAAGGACGTGGGGGTACACCGCCATCTGCCCACTGAGGTGTTGATGGGGGGGGACCTGGAGGACTGGCCAAGCAACCCCCAGGGTGCCCTGGTCGTGACCCGTAGTCAGGGCCAGCGAGGGGCACTGCACCCTGACCTTGGGGAGGGTACCTTCCCCGAGGCGCAGGACCCTAACCCGGTGGGAAGGGAGCGCCCAGGGACACGACTCAGAGAGGCTGCGGCCTCAGACCCAGCCAGCGGAAGGGAGCAGGTCCCCATCCCTGTCCCAGCCGCTGAGTTCCAGGCCGAGTTGCAGAAAGATCCCTCCTTGCGGAAGATAAGGGACCTGGCCAACCTCAGTGCGGTACAGACCATGGGGAGAGGATGCCGGAAACGGTTCCTGTGGGAGAAGGGGTTCCTGTACCGAGAATGGGCTCCCCCAGGGGAAATGGAGTCAGGGGGAGTCAGGAGGCAGCTGGTGGTACCCCGGAAGTATCGCCGCCAGCTGCTGTACTGGGCCCATGACACCCCCCTCTCAGGGCACCAGGGAATCTGGCGTACCCAGCAGAGGCTGCTACAGAACTTTTACTGGCTGGGGGTCTTTGTTACGGTCCGGCAGTATTGCCGATCCTGTGACCCCTGTCAGAGGGTGAGGAAGGCCCGGAACAAGGGGAAAACAGCTTTGGGACCCTTGCCCAGCCTAGAGGAGCCTTTCCAGGGGATGGCCAAGGTAAAAAGGGGGACTCTTCACCAAGGGAGCCAAATCATAGTCCTCCAGACTGGAACGCTGGGAGAAGACTCCACCCCAGTCGGAACCCCAGGGGTATGGGGGTGGAAAAAGGGCACAGGCCGCATAAGCCTCCCCACATGCGGGCTACGAGTGCCATCAAGCAGACCCAACCTAAAGGGGGACAGAAAACTGGAAGGGCCTGGTGTAATTCTCACCAAGGAATGGGAGAGATGATGGGGCATCCATGGGAACGTTGCTAGGTTCGAACTTCCCCAGGTCACTGGCTGAAGTGACCCTGCTCAGTTCGGTCTCGAAGGGGGGAGAGATGTGACGAAGTGAGAATGTTTTGTTGTGTTCTTTGAATACTGAGGGGGAAGGTTACAGGGGAGCTTGGCTGGGACTGCCTGCATTGGGGAAGGAAGGATACCTGAGCATGTAACATGAGAACCCAGGAGGGGAGTTGCAGACCAGGTAACACCTCTGACCGGGAATCTGGACAAAGGACAAAGGCTGGGGGAGGAGCCGGGGGAAGGGAGAAAGGAGATGCCTGGAAGGGGTTTGGAGTTTTGCAAGCTGGTTGGAAATGGAGAGGGGAGCCCTGACGGGGCTTAGGCTTCCCAGCGAGGCCGGGGCCTCCCTGGGGCCCCCAGATGGACCTAACTAAAGGGGATCCTGTTGTCTGTACTGGCAAGACGTGTTTTGGACTGTGTTCCTGTCGTCTCAATAAACCTTCTGTTTTACTGGCTGGCTGAGAGTCATGGTGAATCGCAGGAAGCCGGGGGTACAGGGCCCAGACTCCCCCGCTCTCCGTAACAACACCTCCCTAGGGGTCATGCCCCACAGTTTAAGAACCATCACCTCCTAGCAGGAGCCGGCAGACCGGAAGCTGGGGGGAGCCACCTGGCCCACTCCTGGCTCTTCACGCTGTGGGAACCGGGGCGCTGGCTGGCTGCCCGGCAGCCCTCCCTGCCCTGCTCCCAGAGCCAGGCTGCCTCTGCATTGCCAGGCACACCCCAGGCAGGGCGGGCAGCACAGCTCCAAGCTGCGCCTGACACACTCTTGCTTCTGCCCCAAAGGAGCCTGGGGCCGGCTGCCGCTGCCCCCTGGAGCTGGCCCCTGCTGCAGAGCCCAGCTGCCCTGAGATGCTCCCCGAGGTGCTCCCTGCAGTACTCAACCCCTTGGGCACCTGCCTCTCAGCAGCCTAATCACACCTCTCGTGCTGCCCAGGGACCTGCCATTGCAGCCAGGTCACTCTCCCTGCATACAGCAGAACGACCCCGTGCGCTCCTTGCTGCCCTGCCCCAGGCTGCCGTGAGTATGGTGCCCAGCCCAGGCGCTGGGAGCAGGCGGCTGCTGCTGGCAGGGCACTCTGAGTGACCCCTAGGGTTACCATATTTCAAGTTCCCACATAGTGGACACTGCCGGGGGAGGGGGAGCTGGGGGGGGATACAGTTCGGGAGTGCTAAAGGGGCTATTTGGGGGGTG
>QXTE01000162.1:2611063-2637121 GCA_003942145.1 Platysternon megacephalum
GGGGGTATTGGGGGGTGCTGGAGGGGATATTTTGGGGGCACAGGAGGGGAGTGTGTGTACTGGGAGGGGTGTCTGGGGGTGCTGGTGGGAGTATTTGGGTGGTGTTGGAGGGTGTATTGGGGGTGCTGGAGGGGATATTTGGGGGGCACAGGAGGGGAATGTGTGTACTGGGAGGGGTGTCTGGGGGTGCTGGTGGGAGTATTTGGGTGGTGTTGGAGGGTTTATTGGGGGTGCTGGAGGGGATATTTGGGGGGCGCAGGAGGGGAGTGTGTGTACTGGGAGGGGATATTTGGGGGGCACAGGAGGGGAATGTGTGTACTGGGAGGGGTGTCTGGGGGTGCTGGCAGGGATTTTGGGGGTGTTAGGGGGGGTGTACTGGGAGGGAATATTTGGGGGGCACTGGAGGGGTGTATGTGTACTGGGACGGGTTACCTGGGGAAGGTGGTGGGGGTATTTGGGGGTGCCGCTGTGAGTACTTGGGTGGCACTGGAGGAGGTATTGGGGGGTCCTGGAGGGGGTACCTGCGGCCTCACACTGGAGAGGGGGCAGTGTCACTCCCTGTCACAGTGGTAGGGCGGCTGGCGCAGGCCCAGCTCGCAGCAGCAGCCCATCAGTCAGCATGTCCCTGCAGGCCCATCCCCCGCTCCCGAAGGTGGGGAGCCGGCAGTACTCAGCACCCTGCCCGCCTGCTCCGGCCGGAGTCACTGGGCCCAGTCCTGCAGAGGGATGGGGGGTTGACACTGCTGGGTATTTGAATTGGGTGATTAGACACCATGGAGACAGGCAGTGCAGTGATACACACGCACACACTACAAGATGTGTGTGCTAACACTGCACTGAATGTGACACACCTAACACAATTCCACCAAAGCAAGGATGTGGACGGGGGGGATCTCGAGTAGGGGCAGAGAGGTGACTTTACCTCTGTCTTTGGCACTGGTGTGACCACGGCTGGAATCTTGTGCTCAGTTCTGGTACCCACAGTGCAAGCAGGATGTTGATAAATCGGACAGGGTTCAGAGAAGAGCCACGAGAATGATTAGAGGCTTAGAAAACCTGCCTTAGAGTGATAGACTCAAGGAGCTCAGTCTATTTAGCCTAACAAAGAGAAGGTTCAGGGGTGAGTTGATCATAGTCCGTAAGTATCCAGTATCCAGTCTGAATGTGTCTAGCTTCAACTTCCAGACCTTTCTCTGCTGGACTGAAGAGCTCCCTATCAAAGGCTGGAAGGGGTTAAGGTGGCCAGGGAGGACAATTAACTGCCCAGGCTGAGGTTGCACCTGGAGTGGGGAGGGGGAGGGATTGATTAAATGCGGCTCAGCTGGGCAGGAACAGGGGGCCTGTAGAGCTGAAGGAGGCTGCATGGAAATAGGGAAATGTGATTGGGGCTATAGTGTGAGGGAGCCCACAGGTACTCCCTGGGAGGAGGGAGGTTGGACTGGCAAACCCAGGGAGGTAGGGAGAGCCAGACTGGTAGGAAAGGCTTAGAGGAAAAGCAGCAAGGCATGGAGCAGGGCAGACCTTGGCTGCAGATGAGAGGGCCCTGGACTGGAACCTGGAGTAGCGGGAGGGCCCAGGTTCCCCTGCCAGCCACTGGGGAAGTGGCACAGGCCAGGCAGTGGAGAGCAGGCTGCCTGGCACAGTTTAGCTTGGAAGACTTTGGTACCCTGGAAGGGGAGGGCCATAGCGACGCCAACCTGGCCCAAGGGCCAAGCCACAAAGAGGATGCTGCAGCTCCAGAGGGGCCCCAGGGCGTCACAGGACAAGTGAAGAGACCGTGAGAGCAGGGTGCAGCACCTGCAAAGAGCGAATACCTGAAGTGACCAGCAGGAGGCACTGCTAGCGGTGAGTGGACCCTGTGACAGGGCTGTTATACGGAGGGCTAGACTAGATGATCACAGTGGTCCCTTCTGGTCTTGGAGTCTGTGAATATGAAACAAGAACACATCTAACAGTACATGCCCTCTGCTCCCACCCCAGGGACACACTCCCCACTGGGACAGCCATGCAGCTCTGCCCCACCAGGGAGGCCAGCCTTCCCCAGCCAGGGGTGAGTGTGATGGTGGGTGGGATGGGATGCCTAGCCTGTCGGCGTGGCTGGGAGTGTGAGGCAGGCTGGGGTGAGGGGTGTCTCTGGGGAGGAGCAGGGGCAATGGGCTGTCAGACGCCCTCATTCTCCATGCCCTCCCACGCTGCGATGTGTTGTGGCATGGCCTAGTGCTGGTGATTCAATCCCAGGGGCTTTGCTCCAGGAACAGGAGCCAGCTGGGCGCTTCCATGCAGGCCCTGGCATTAGGGGTGCCAAATAAAGGAATCTGAGTGTTTTGGATCCCAGAGAACTGAAGGACGTGTTCTCCCAGAATTGGACAAGGAGTTCTGGATAAGCCGAATGGAAAAGGTCTCGGAGGGAATCCCAGCAGCCAGGTAGAGCACACTACAGCAACACACACTACTGTGGCTCGCTGTTAAAATGGTCTTCCAAAGCCTCCCTGAGCCATATAGCTCCGTGCTGAGCTCTTCTAATAGCCATGTATCTGGCTGTTCAGATTCAGCAGACAGTCACTCCACCCCAGCAGAAACTTCCCCCCCTTTGCTTCACAGACACTATTCAGGACACAGCAGGTAGCTCTAACCATTGGGATATTTCTCTCACTGAGGTCCAATTGTTACCCGGGGTTCTTTCAACCCAAAGCTCTTGGTAACTTTTACTCTGTGCGAGGAGGTGTCAGGAAATAAATCAGGGGAGACACGGCCGTCCGACCGATAGATCGCTGACACAAACAGGACAACACAAGAGTGCTTTCACTTAAAGCTAAACTTTACTAGTCTCAAGCACTTACACACGTCCGCAATAAGATTAGTAAAACACCCCCAACCCTCGATAATTACCGAAGCTGAGTGTGGCTCTCGAGTGGCACAGTGGCAGCCCGTCTGTCTGCCAGTGGGGAACACAAGATGCATCCAGAGGGAGAGACCAGTCCCGAAGAGTCCCCAAACGAGTCCCCTTATTTATACATTAGTAATAGAATGACATGTCCCTTAAAGAAAACTTGTCAAGCGAACAGTTCCAATGGGCAAGCAAGAGGCTCCTTCTGATTATTGATTAACCAAGTGTGGGTTTTTCCAAGCTTGCAGCCTTGAGACCCCAACAGACATTCCTGGAGCATATCCTACTCTTTTAAAATGCATATATCAGCCACTTCAACACAATTCTTATCAGGAAGGACGTGGGGTCAAGCTGCCCTTTCTGTAGCACCCCAAAAACCCCTCCCCTCCTGCCTTGGTCAAGCTGAGATTGCTGAATGGCCAATTTACAGCTTGCTGACTAGGCTGTCTTTAACAATAAGCCATAGTGGTTTCAGGCACTTTACTGGTTTGCCAAAGTCTCCCCGTACACAATCTGTTCAGTAAACAATGCCAGTGCCCCTTCAATCTACCAAAAGCACATTCTGTACCTGTTGAGCCAGTAATTGAATTGTTCCTTGGTGCTGTCAGGCTGGCTGGTGTACGGCTTCATTTAGTCCTAAGTGAAGCACAGGATCAGGTGCAAGAGGTGAATATAGCTGGACTGCTTGGTAATAGTGACCATAATATAATTCAATTTAACATCCCTGTGGCGGGGAAAACTCCACAGTGGCCCAACACTGTCGCATTTAATTTCAGAAAGGGGAACTACACAAAAATGAGGAGGTTAGTGAAACAGAAATTAAAAGGTACAGCACCAAAAGTAAAATCCCTGCAAGCTGCGTGGAAACTTTTTAAAGACACCATAATAGAGGCTCAACATAAATGTATACACCAATTTAAAAAACATAGTAAGAGAACCAAAAAAGAGCCACCGTGGTTAAACAACAAAGTAAAAGAAGCAGTGAGAGGCAAAAAGGCATGCTTTAAAAAGTGGAAGATAAATCCTAATGAGGAAAATAGAAAAGAACATAAACTCTGGCAAATGAAGTGTAAAAATATAATTAGAAAAACCAGCTAGCCAAAGACTCCAAAAGTAATAGCAAAAACAATTTTTTTAATACATCAGAAGCAGAAAGCCTGCTAAACAACCAGTGGGGCCACTGGAGGATCGAGATGCTAAAGGAGCACTCAAAGACGATAAGGCCATTGTGGAGAAACTAAATAAATTCTTTGCATTGGTCTTCACTGTTGAGGATGAGGGAGATTCCCAAACTTGAGACATTCTTTTTGGGTGACAGATCTGAGGAACTGTCCCAAATTGAGGTGTCATTAGAGGAGGTTTTGGAACAAATTGATAAACTAAACAGTAATAAGTCTCCAGGACCTGATGGTATTCACCCAAGAGTTCTGAAGGAACTCAAATGTGAAATTGCAGAACTACTAACTGTCATCTGTAACCTATCATTTAAATCAGCTTCTGTACCAAATGACTGGAGGATAGCTAATGTGACGCCAATTTTTAAAAAGGGCTCCAGAGGTGACCCTGGCAACTACAGGCCGGTAAGCCTCACTTCTGTACCGGGCAAATTGGTTGAAACTATCGTAAAGAACAAAATTGTCAGACACATAGATGAACATAATTTGTTGGGAAATAGTCAATGTGGTTTTTATAAAGGGAACTCATGCCTCACTAATCTACTAGAATTCTTTGAGGGGGTCAACAAGCATGCGGACAAAGGAGAACCAGTGGATATAGTGTATTTAGATTTTCAGAAAGCCTTTGACAAGGTCCCTCACCAAAGGCTCTTAAGCAAAGTAAACAGTCATGGGATAAGAGGGAAGGTCCTCTCATGGATTGGTAACTGGTTAAAAGATAGGAAACAAAGGGTAGGAATAAATGGTCAGTTTTCAGAATGGAGAGAGGTAAATAGTGGTGTTCCCCAGGGATCTGTACTGGGCCCAGTCCTATTTAGGAAAACAATAAACAATCTGGAAAAAGGGGTAAATAGTGAGGTGGCAAAATTTGCAGATGATACAAGACTACTCAAGATAGTTAAGTCCCAGGCAGACTGCGAAGAGCTACATAAGGATCTCACAAAACAGGGTTACTGGGCAACAAAATGGCAGATGAAATTTACTGTTGATAAATGCAAAGTAATGCACATTGGAAAACATAATCCTAACGATACATATACAATGATGGGGTCTAAATTAGCTGTTACCACTCAAGAAAGAGATCTTGGAGTCATTGTGGATAGTTCTCTGAAATCATCCACTCAATGTGCAGCGGCAGTCAAAAAAGTGAACAGAATGTTGGGAATCATCAAGAAAGGAATAGATAATAAGACAGAAAATATCATGTTGCCTTGAATACTGTGTGCAGATGTGGTTGACCCATCTCAAAAAAGATATATTGGAATTGGAAAAGGTTCAGAAAAGGGCAACAAAAATGATATGAGGTATAGCACGTCTTCTGTATGAGGAAAGATTAATAAGACTGGGACTTTTCAGTTTGGAAAAGAGGCGACTAAGTGGGGATATGATAGAGGTCTATAAAATCATGAGTGATATAGAGAAAGTAAATAAGGAAGTGTTATTTACTCCTTCTCATAATACAAGAACAAGGGACCTCCAAATGAAATTAATAGGTAGCAGGTTTAAAACAAACAAAAGAAAGTATTTTTTCATGCAACGCACTGTCAACCTCTGGAACTCCTTGCCAGAGGGTGTTGTGAAGGCCAATACTATAATGGGGTTCAAAAGGGAGCTAGATAGATTCATGGAAGATAGGTCCATCAATGGCTATTAGCCAGGATGGGCGGGAATGGTGTCCCTAGCCTCTGTTTGGCAGAAGCTGGGATTGGGTGACACGGCATGGATCACTTGATGATAACCTGTCTGTTCATTGCCTTTGGGGCACCTGCCATTGGCCACTGTCAGAGGACAGGATACTGGGCTTGATGGACCTTTGGTCTGACCCAGTATGGCCGTTCTTATGTTCATGGGCCTATGGAGCAGGGAGCAGGCTGGGTTCCCCAGGATTACTACTGGCATTTCAGTATCGCCAGTGGTAATGTGCTGGTCAGGAAAGAACATCCCTGCTTGCAGCTTTCTGAACAGGCCTGTGTTCTTAAAGATGTGAGTGGCATGCACCTTCCCTGACAAGCCCACGTCGATGGCAGTGAAGCATCCCCAGTGATCCACCAATGCTTGTATAACCACAGAAAAGCAGCCCTTTCTGTTGAGGTACTCTGTGGCAGGGTGGGCTAGTGGCAAAATGCATGCCAGCTATCGCCCCATTGCAGTAATGGGGTCTACAAACCTCATACTGAGCAGAGGCAGTAGGGGGAGGGGAGGCTAACCACACCCCTATGCAGCTGCCACAACTGCCAGTCATGGAGGCAGGCACCCACAGCTGCAACCAATAAGGGAAACAAGGCCTGCTATAAAAGGAGAGGGCTCAGAGAAGGAAAGGCCTGGGACAGCGAAAGGGCAACACCTTTGCACCGGGCTGCCTCCAGAAACAAGGCCCAGAGGGACCAAAGCAGACTCCAGGACCTAATTAGAGGCCAGGGGGCTAAGAACTGCCCTGATTAGGGGCTAACCAAAGAAAGCCAGACAGGGAGCAGTAGAGACCCCATGTGAGACTACATCAGGGACCTCTGACAGAAGCCCATTGCTGCAAATCTATCCACTATGTCCTGCACATTGCTGAGAGTCAATGGCCCCTGCGGTGGATTTCCCGACTCCAAATTGATTCCCACTCTCTGGAAGCAATTTGGCATTGCAAGTTTCCACAGTGCGATTGCCACTCGCTTCTCCACTGTCAGCACAGCTCTCATTCTGGTGTCCCTGTGCTGGAGGGCTGGGGTGAGCTCAGTGCCCAGATCCTGGAACGTGGCCTTGCACATCCAAAAGTTCTGCAGCCACTGCTCATCATCCCAAACCTGCATTACGACGTGATCCCACAGTTAGTGCTTGTTTCTCAGGCCCAGAAGCAGCACTCCACCATCTGCGGCTGCTCTGTGAACACCAACAACAACTTTGAATTGGCTCTCAGTATGTCCCATAGCAATCTGTCCTCCAAAGAATCATGTTCCCCACTCATTCGGTGGTTCTTGCGGCTCTGCAAATACAGCAGGATCACTCACCCTGTGCTTGCAACGCTCATAACAATAGCACAGAGCTATGCAGGCTCCATGCTTCTGTCGGAGATGGAGGACAGTGAGGAAGGCTGCACAAGTATGTGCGATTTCGAAAAAAAGGTGCAAAAATTACAAGAGACAGATGCCATTGTAGGAAGGAGTTGCAAACTGGGAAGTTGACCCCATGCTCCCAGTCACCCCTGCATGACTCATTTCAGCCCCATCATGCATTGCCAGAACTTCCCAAAAGACAATGTGCTGGACGGTGGTGAGTTGCACCATGGGATACCTACCCATGGTGCACCGCACTCTGCATTGATACAAGCGCTCCTGGGGAGTATGCGTACCGCCGACACAAGGTGCCACGTGTGCATACACAAGTAATGTACTAACTGCGGCGGCTGTATGCCGATGTAACTTGAGATGACGAATGTTTGTAGTGTAGATGTGACCTAAGGACCAGAAGCAAACATCTAACCACTGGACAGCCAAAAAGTCTAAGGACTGGCAGCTGCAGCTCTGTTTTCATTGCAGAGTTCCCTGGAGTGATCTGCACTCAGGTGACTCCACATAGCTAGAGGGAGGCAGGGGCACTGCAGTGTAACCCTTGAGTGCCTGCATCTGCCCTGGCACTGCACTGCGTGGCACTAGGACTGCTCGGGCACATCCCATGGTGCTTAGCGCAGGAGCCAGCAGAGCCCTTCTATGAATTCTTTTGCAGTGTGTCATGGGAGAGCTTGTCTGTCCTTCCTGGGTGCATGGGGGAACTGTGGGATGGCCTAAGGACCAGTAGCACTCAGCCCTGGCATACGCTAGAGCAGCCAAGGGGCAGCTCTGACTTATGCCACTGACATAAGGCCCCAGAGTGACCTGACACCAGTGGGGCTCTGATTTGCCACCCCACTTGGGCATAGACACCCCCAAAGCACCCCTCCCTCCTTTGTGCCACAAACACAAGGTGGCGGGCACAAGGGTTCTCCTGCATAAGGGAGTTCTCCATTGGCAGCTGCAGTGGGCCGGGAAGCATGGCCCCAGGTCTTCAAGCTCCTCCTGATCTGAGCCACATGCGTCTATTGCCATCCTCTCTGTGCCACCTGCCATGCAGATTTGCCGGGGATGGGCGTAGCTCAGTGGTGCTATGCCTGCCCGGCCCAGTACCTGCCACAGAGGTAAGCTCTTCCCAAGCAGAGGGATATTTCTGGGCCAGAAGCCACTTCGCCCCTCAGCACTTGTATGGCCTGCAAGGTGGTATGTGTGTGGCCAGGCCTGGCTGTTCTGCACACCGGGGTATTCATCCCACCTGCGTGTGAATTAGAACCCGGAGAGGTGGGCTGGTGGGACTGGCCCCATGGCAGGCTCAGGAAAATCCCAAGGCTGGGTTGATTGGTGCCTCCCACGTGGGGCTCAGCCCCGCAGAGGCATGGGGTGCTGAGTTCTGCTTCTCTTCAGGGGAAGGGAAGCTGGATGAGATGTGCTGTCTCGCCCAGTGATGCGTGTGCTCAGACCCTGCCTTTCTGCGCTTCTAGGATGCAGCGGCTGCCCCTGTTACAGACGGACAACCGTCACCAGCAGAGGCACAGAGAGGTGAGCGGCTGGGAAAAGAGGACACTGGCAGGGCTGGGAGGCAGCATGGGTGGGAAGTTCCCAGTGAGTCACTGTGCCTAACAATTGTGCAACGCGCACGGTCTTATGTACGTGGAAAGCAGCTTTTGTCATTCAAGCTCGTGTGCTGGGACAGCGAGGGGGCCCACGCGCTCTGATGGGGTACAGGCACATCCTGCTGGGGCAGCCCCTCACCCAAGGACCTTGTATGTAACCCTGCCCTGCGGCCAGCCACAAGACTTTGCCATTGCGTCTGAGCGCCTCACAGCCATTCATGTGCGTACCCTGGGAGAAGGGGCAGACGGGTATCTGAGGGACGAAGTGACTGGCACAAGGGCACCCAGTGAGTCTGTAGCAGAGTAGGGAATTGAGCCTGCATCCCTGACCATGACACTGCCCAAGGGTAGCTTTGTCTGTGCCTGCTGGGGGGCAGCTTCCCGACTCCACTGGCCTCTGGCAGCACAAGTCCTGCTCACCAGCCTCCCCAGGCCTCGCTCTCAGTACAGGTGAGCAATGGGCACACGCCAACCCCGAGCCTTCGGAAGGTCCCTGGAGCGCCCAGCCCCTGCCCCACTGGACGCTCACAGAGCTCTCCGGTTCGCTGCTTCCAAAGGAACAGAACACACCCACTTGCACGATTCAGCTCCCGATCCCCACTTGGCCTAGCGCCAGCACTTAGATCACGTTATAGTGAAAACAAGGACACATGTATCATCCAAGGGCAGAGAGTCAAGTGACCTTGAGTAGAAGTAACTGGCAACAAATGGTCACATCACACGCATCCCAGAGACTAGGCTTAATTACAAGGCATTCCCCCATCGCCTACACAACAGCTTCCCCCCGCCCCCACCCTCAGCCTTTCCCCAGCCCTTTCAACTGGTTTGGCTGAGAGCCCTTTAAGTCCAATGGCAGCTTGTCCTTCCCGACTGGAGGAATCCCTGGGGGTTCATCTGCACTCCACATCTGGTTTCCAAAGTTCATTGTCTTACCCCTAAGCAGGGTAACTCTGGCTGGGTTTGTGTTTTCCTCCAGCCCCTGCAATCTATTGATTACCATTTTGCTCAGACAATACACAATTTGCATGCAACCAGCCAGAGGAAGACGATACACAATTTGCATGCAACCAGCGCATGGGGATCACCTTTGGGTGACCTGTCTTAATCCACAGACTTAGAGAACATAATCAGTCCAGATACATAACTCCTCACACATTCCCCTGGGACACATCTCGCAATGGCCAGTGTGGCACTGGCTTTCAGTAGAGACCTTACGTGACATGCTTTGGTGAACCCAGGGGATCCCTGAACCCTCCATAAACCTGTGTCCTCTGCCAGTTGGCATCAAGAGGTCCTTGAATCGCACTGAGTCCCAGGCTAATGCCCTAGGCACTGAGCCAGCCTTTGTCTGAGCTGGCCCTCCCTGAGCCATTCCAGTCTCCCTTGCCAGGAGCGGGTCCCAGGTCCCAGCAGGGTCCCAGCATTCTTGAGAGAGGCTGCAGTTTCTGGAGGGCTCAGCAACTCCCAACAGCTGGCCCTGAGCTCTCTGGAAAAGGTGGCCCTGTAGCACCAGGATTGATCATTGGGTAGGAGTGTCAATGCCCTTTTAACTGTGCCGAGCTACCATCAGTGCCCAGTCTGGAGACTTGGAGAGCTGGAGTCTGTTCCCTGCTGCACTGTGAGGCTTGGGACAACTCACCTAACAGCACAGTTAGGAAGCAGACTGTTAGGAAGCAGGGCACAAGCCCCACATTGGCTGTGAGTTCTATACTTAGATTACACCAACCAATTATCAAGTGTAAGCTTCTTCTTTACCTTATCAGATCCTTCCTGGCATGCTTTCGTCCAAATGACTTTGTTTGGCTGGGTCTTTTTACATAAATCTGTGATTGCAAATACAATGTCACTGAACACCCCCACACACACACACACACACACACACAAACCTTCTATAATAGATTACCAGACCTATGAAAGATTGGACCTGTTTTTTGGTTTGGGATACAGGCCAATTTGCAATGGCTTCAACTTTCAAAGGATCAGGGGTTATTTGACCTCCCCCTACACAGTACCCCAAATAAGAAACTCTGGCTGCTCCAATTTTACACTTAGCCCTGGTCTACACTACGAGTTTAGGTCGAATTTAGCAGCGTTACATCAATTTAACCCTGCACCCGTCCACACGACGGAGCCGTTTTTTTCGACTTAAAGGGCTCTTAAAATGGATTTCTGTACTCCTACCCTGAAGAAGGGATTAGCACTGAAATTGACATCGCCGGGTCGAATTTGGGGTACTGTGGATGCAATTCGACGGTATTGGCCTCCAGGAGCTATCCCAGAGTGCTCCATTGTGACCGCTCTGGACAGCCCTTTGAACTCAGCTGCACTAGCCAGGTACACAGGAAAAGCCCCGGGAACTTTTGAATTTCATTTCCTGTTTGGCCAGCGTGGTGAACTCAGCAGCACTCAGCAGCACAGGTGACCATGCAGTCCCCCCAGAATGTGTCTATGTTCCCCCTATCATCTCCATCCCTGAGGTTATTGCAGATTAGAAGGCGGAAAAAACGCACTCGCGATGACACGTTTTCCGAGCTCATGCAGTCCTCCCGCACTGATAGGGCACAGCATAATGCATGGAGGCAGTCAGTGGCAGAGGCCAGGAAAGAATTGCTGTGTGTGCTTAACGGCAAAAGTATCGTGCCTCGCTAGCGATCCTGCCCGAGGCAGGTCGCTGTGTCAGCCTTGGGCGAGGGCATGACCGCTTTGTGAGCACGAAGGCCATAGATATAGACATTGCATTAGGTAGCTTCTGTAGCTAGAGAAAACATTCCTGTGCATTCGGCAAAGTCTGTGGCAAAAAAAGAGAAGCCCCGTAGTGTAGTGGTGATCACGTTCACCTAACACACGCAACATCACTGGTTTGAGACAGGTCACTGTTCCTTTTTCTAACTCCCCTCCTGCATTTTTAGTCTTAGAACAGACCGTGCTGTGAAATTTTACTTTGAATTATATCAATTATGAGTTAAATAATATGGAAGCTCTTTCTCTGTTATAGTCCCGGGTTCCTTACCCTTTCAGCTGCTCTGATAAATTAACGTTTTTGTTAGGGGCGG
This sequence comes from Platysternon megacephalum, assembly GCA_003942145.1. Lineage (NCBI taxonomy): Eukaryota > Metazoa > Chordata > Testudines > Platysternidae > Platysternon > Platysternon megacephalum. The sequence goes on from QXTE01000162.1 coordinate 2,622,827, forward strand.
GGGGAAATTTTCATGAAGCCTTTTATAGGAACTAATGCTATCTAGGACTCTGAAATAATCTTAATGTGGCCCATAGAGTGCAATCCTTTGTTCTGGATTTGTCATTCCACAAGCTGAACTGCTCCTTACTACCGTCCAGGCTTCATGAGCCATGGGAGCAAGGGGCAGGCCGGGGTAGGTGCGACCGCGCGGTGCTGCCGGCTGGGCGAGCAGCCTGAGGCAGAAGCCTCCAGCTCGCATGATATTCCAGGCAGGACTGAATCTCCATGAGACAAAACTTAAAGAAGAGAATGACCTGGAGTCACTCCCATTCGGTGCTCTAAGAGGAGGATAGCCATGTCTGTCCAGGCACCCCTGATCGACCTCACCGAGGTCTGACAGCTGAGCGGGGCTGAGCGGGACCCCGGCTGGCAGGAGCCAGCGGACGGAGCCCCAGACCAGCAGCAGGCTGAGCCGCTTACCCGCTCAGCCCACTGCCTGCCTGGGGTTCCAATCATCCAGGAAGGCAGCGGGCTGAGCGGGTCCAGTGGATGGGACCCCTAAAAAAAGGCACGAAACGATTGTCTGCCGTTGCTTTCATGGAGGGGGGGGGGCTGACGACATGTACCCAGAACCACCCGCGACAAAATTTTTGCCCCATCAGGCATTGGGAGCTCAACTCAGAATTCCAATGGGCGGTGGACACTGCGGGAACTGTGCGATAGCTACCCACAGTGCAACGCTCCGAAAGTCGACGCTAGCCTCGGTACTGTGGACGCACTCCGCCAAGTTAATAGTCTTAATGGTCTTAAGTGGGGACACACACAATCAACTGTATAAAATCGATTTCTAAAAAATCAACTTCTATAAATTCAACCTAATTTCATAGTGTAGACATACCCTTAGAGGCTTTTATGGGCAGGGCTGCCTGCCTCTTTGAGTTTTGACAGCACAATTCCCAAGTGTTGTTTGTGATCAGCCCAAGTGTTGCTAAACAGTGCAATGTCATCCACATATGCTTTTGCAAAATTCTGTAAACCATTTAACACTTGGTGATCGGCCTCTGGAAGGTGGCCCCAGAATTAATTAGACCAAACAGTAACATTGTGACCTCATAGACTCCAAGATCAGTGATTGAAAATAGATTTTTTTTTTCTGTGCATCCGTATCCAAAGGAATCAGCCAATAACCTGGAGTTAAATCAAAAGCACTGAGATATTTACCTTTGCTTAAAATGTCCAGCATATCGTCAGTTCTAGGCATGGGATACACATCTGGTACTGTGACAGCATTGAGTATTCTATAATCAACACAAAACCTTGCAGTGTTGTCTTTCTTAGGGACCAAGACCACAGGTGATGCCCAAGAGCTGTCAGACTCTTTAATCGCTCCTAGGTCTAACATGTTTTGTATTTCTGTATGAATGTGTTTCTGCACCTTGCCAATGGCCCGGTAGGGTCTGCTTGGAGGTGGCTGTGGTCCTTCTGTGATGATCTTATGAGTTAGCAAGTGTGTCTTCCCTGGCTTGTTAGAAAACACTTATTTGTATTTCTGCAACACTGACAACACCTCTGCCCTTTCAACTGGTGTTAACTCACTGCAGATATCTATGCTTTCCAGAGACGAGTCATTTTGGCAATCAGCCATTAATAATGAGCTGGCATGCCTCAGTTTCCCTCTCTACACAGCAGGTCACCTTTACCATGGCTTCCCTGCTGTGATAGATTTTAAGTCTGTTCACATGTACTAGCTGTGGAACAGCAACACCATCAAGCTTTTTTAACATGATATGTATCTTCATTCACCACTTCTGTTACCTCAAGGGGCCCTTCCCAAGAATTTTGCATTTTGTACTTTTTCACAGGGCTTAATAGCAACACCAAATCCCCTATTAAGAAACTGTGTTTGCAAGTATTCTTGTCATAACACGTCTTTTGTTTGGATTGACTGTCTTTGAGGTTACCCATTGTGTCTTTTAACTCGTTTCTGAACCTTTAAACATATTCAGTTACTGGCTCTTCCATTACCTCTGTGTCCCCTTCCCAGGAGTCTCTGATAAGATCTAGGGGTCCCCTCGCCTTCATTTCATACAGGGGACCAAATGAGGAAAACCCAGTTGATTCTTGGGGTACCTCCCTGTAAGCAAACAGCAAAAACGGTAATAATTTGTCCCAATTTTGAACCACTTTTATTTGCATACATCCCCAGCATGGATTTTAGGATCCCATTAAATCTTTCCACCAAACCATTGGTTTCTGGGTGATATGGGGCAGTTTTTAGCTGCTTCATCCCCACATAACTTCCATAGGTTACTGAATAGCTGAGACATGAAATTTGACCCACAGTCAGATAAAAATTCTTTAGGGAAACCTGCTCTGCTAAAGACAGTGAGAAGGGCTCTTGCCACAGATTCTGTCTCTATGTTGGGTGGGTAGGATGTGGCGTAGGGCCCACAGTATCCACTGCTACCCTCAGAAATGCTTCCTGTATCACAGGCAAGGGGCATAGAGGAACTTTCTGGGGTCCTGCAGGTCTTTTCCTTTTTTGACATAATTCAAAGGACTTGCAATAATTCCTCTCATCATTCTGTATTCCTGGCAAGTAGAAATTTTTCTTCAACTTGTCATAGGTTCTCTGTGCCTCCACGTGACCAGCAAAAGTACAGTCATGTGCCAACAACGTTAATTCCCCTCAGTGCTGGGTTGGCACAACCAACTGCTTATAAGGCTGCCCTGGAGTGGCCACTTAACTAGGTGATTGTCCATTCAATTTTGTTGACACCTGGCTGAGGCATCAGCTTTCCTTTTGTCTCCGGGGAACTGGTTTGCGGCTGCTCCCCAGGCTTGGAACATGTTTTAGTAATCCCATACTGTAGAATCTTATAACTTTATATGCAATGTTGTCACATATATTTGATTGGGACAATAATGGTCAGGAAATTATGAGTTTTCAAATGATACCTCACAAGGCATACTTTGTACAAAATTTAGCCTTGCAAAAAAGGTGAACACAGGGATACAGATCATCACAGGTGGTAATAGCCAAACAACAAAGTCATTTGTCCTTTTTAATGTCACACAATAGTCCATCTGGTGTTGATGGCTTTTTCTTGTTAGGCAGGACATAACATCTTTTACTGGAGATCAGCACTTCACACTAGTTAATGTCTCTCTCCATCTTCTTCTTCTTCCTTTGTATGGCTTCAGAACAGCAACGTCCATGTCCAAGTTTAGGTTGGCGATCCCACTGATTGCCATCCACTCCACATCACCTGATGCAGAGATACCACCAGGATATGATCATTTGGGGCCATTGGTTGACGAGATGTTCCATAGTTTGAAGTCTGTTTCTGCAGTCACACATAAGATTGTGTCTCAGTCCCCATTTATGGAGGAGGTAGGCATATCTGCCGTGTGATGTGCGGATGTACGGACCATATTTTCAATGGGGCTGAAAAGCTACTGGGTTCTTCGGTTCGGTCCCTGATGAGGTATTTGCTCAGGATGTTGGCGTCCTTCCACCTTGCTCGCCATTGATCTTCAGGGGGAAACCCTGAGTCATTAAGCTCTTGTGCTGCAAGCCGGAAAGGTTTCCTGGATTGGAGATGGAATCTCAGTATGTTGTTTAGAGCTTCATATACTAGAAGATCTTTGTTCCCTCAAATAAGTTGGCACTCTTAACTCATGTCATGGCTAATTTGGGGTGGGTGGATGTGCACTAGTACAGGAAGCCATGGTTGTGGTGTTGATTTGGCTGTGCCCACAATTAACCCATAAACAGAGGGATATCAGCCGCTTGAACCTGGGTTAGTGCAAACTGAGGCATTAACCCTGTCCCAGGCACTGGCGGAGCAGAAATGGGGGTCTAGTCTGGTGTCCCTGCTAGGAATCGTGGGTGTTGTTTGGAACAACAGCAGGGAAAATGTTTGCAGGCAGACGGGTGGTTTGAATGTCTACAAAGCAAAATCTTGTCCCCCGTGGCCATAATAATACTATGCAGGTATTGTACTCCTCCAGAGCACCCCAGCGTGGCCGGTGAACGTGGGGCACGACCAAAATTTTGTTTCGGGGGGGAAAAGATGGGGTGAAAGTCCCGAGATTGTCACCTCCTCCCATTGTGACATTGTCGCAACAAAACGGTCCCATTTCTCCTCTTCAAAACAACGTTTGGTTTCAGGCCTGTTTATTATTATTATTTGGTGCTGGGATTGGAGCTCTGTTACCACATAAAACAGGTGAAAAAAGCCAGGCTCAAAAGGAAGCATTTCAAAAAGGAAGCATTTCAATCAACCCAAAGCAGAAAAGGTTGTTGTTGTTGTTGTTGGGGTTGTTGTTTGTTTGTTTTTTTGGGGGGGGGAGGGACACGAATTTTCCTTTGCGCCGAACTTTGCAATGTTCTGCTCTGTTGCGACTCCACACAAACCCAACTGCTGAATTCTTAAACCCTCCACAAAAGGAAATTTCCATCCCCTGGGGGCTCCAGCCTTTGTCTTCACACAGCTCTGGGTAGGGTGACTACCTGGCTGGTATTTGACCGGTCTGGCTGGTTTATTTATGGATTTGTCAGTTGCCAGAAAAATAAATCAATCTGCAGGGGTTTTGCATCAGCTCCCCAGCTCATACCTGCCAATTTCTAGATGAGATTTACACGCATCTTTATTTTGTTGTAGATATTGTGCAGGTGTTGGTGGTATGTGAGGTTCCCATGGTGCACTGGGGCAGATAGTCCATGTGCCAATGGGCTGTAGTGCTTGCTAGGTCTAGCAGCTTGGGCCCCGCAGGAGCAGTTGTGGGCTGGTTTTGGACTGGAGGGCACTGTGCCTTACACCCTGCCTCTGCTTGGCTGGGTTCAGTGGGGTTCCTCATTATGAGTAGCTTGAGCCAGACTGCCCCACCCACAGGATTCCTAGCTGAATCCTGGGGCTCAGGCCCATCTCTACATCTTGAGGCCTAGGTTAACCCTAGTGGCTGTTTGAGTGTTTTGCTCAGCTCCTGACCAGCCCTGTGTAACCCCCTCAGACACCAGACACCCTGCGGGGAGGGCGAGGACGCACTGTGCTTGGCCCTGTTTGTCAGTGTTCAGTGCAGATGGTCTGGCAGTGGGGGCTGTGAATGGAGACGCAGCTTGTGCTAATTCAGCAGAACTGCAGTTGTGTGTCTCGCTCACAGCCTCCCCCAGGGCTCCTGGAACCCAGGGAATCCAGAATGAAAGGCTCCTGGCACTCCTGACAAATGGGGCAGGGACATGGCTGTCCCCTCACCAGCGGCCACGGAGGGAAACAAACACCACATTGGTTGCCATCCAGGGGCACGCAGGTCGACAGGCACTTGGCAAGCCAGTTGCTAGTGCACCCCTGCCACGTGGCTGGCATATGCCCCTAGCACCCTGCCTGACCCGTGGGGCGTGGGATACAGCAATGTGAGCCAAGCCATCTTCTCTCTCTGAGCACCAGCTGGCTGGCACACAGCCTGTGGATGTACATTTCCCCAGCCAGGAGTTCACAACTGCTAAGAGAGCTGCTGTTTGCTTCCTCCCCAGCTGCATCCTTGTTGACAAAGGGCCTCACATAGCAGCAGGGCCAGCCCAGCCTGCTCAACCTAAAATAGCCCATGCCACATGCAGAGGAATCTGACCAGCCGCAGCATCGGCCTCCCTTTGTTTGCCCAACGGTGACTGGCATTGCAGCTCGGTGCCCTTGGTGCAGGTAGCCAACCATCAAACGGCCCATAGTTGCCAACAACCCCTCTGAGAGGACTTGGAAACAGCCAGCAGCCTTCCCAAACCTCCCCTACCCAGATCTAGCAGGTCCCTGCAAATGGAACCTGCTCCAGATTTGACAGAGCCCAGCTGCCCCCAACTGAATAATGGTTTCCCCATCATCGTGGAGTGTATCAGAGGGATTAGTGCAAACCGAGGCATTAACCCTGTCCCAGGCACCGGCGGAGCAGAAATGGGGGTCTAGTCTGGTGTCCCTGCTAGGAATCGTGGGTGTTGTTTGGAACAACAGCAGGGAAAATGTTTGCAGGCATGTATTGTACTCCTCCAGAGCACCCCAGCGTGGCCGGTGAACGTGGGTCACGACCAAAATTTTGTTTGGGGGGGGGAAGTGGGGTGAGAGTTCCGAGATTGTTGCCTCCTCCCGTTGTGACATTGTCACAACAAAATGGTCCCCTTTCTCCTCTTCAAAATAATGTTTGGTTTCAGGCCTGTTTATTATTATTATTTGGTGCTGGGATTGGAGCTCTGTTACCACATAAAACAGGTGAAAAAAGCCAGGCTCAAAAGGAAACATTTGGCAGAAACATTTACCCACTCTGGGTAGGGTGACTACCTGGCTGGTATTTGACCGATTTGGCCGGGTTGTTTATGGATTGGCCAGTTGCCAGAAAAATAATTTAATCTGTAGGGTTTTTTTTACATGGGTCTAAAGATTTACATTATGATCACAATACACTGGGGTATCTGTGTCTAGCTAAAGATGCTGTAGCGTTCCCACTACTGCAGTTTAAGCGACAACAGATCAAAACAGTTGAAAATACAGCAGCTGTCTGCCCACCATCACGCAAGCACCCTGCGCGTGTGTGAGGGTTTGAGTCACATGAGAGTGAGGAGATGGACCATGTTATCGATCTGATCTCTGAGTGTTCTCTCTCTAGATACTATACGTGCTGGCATGCAGGGTGGGCGCAGGTCTAACGGCCGGGTCTCCCCCCTCATGCTACCACAGTGCCAGCTCTGTGGTGTCTGGAAACAGCAGGCTCTGCCTCAGTCAACTGGCCCTGAGCTTGTCCCTCTGTGCCCAGCGGCGCTTGGCAAGGAGAAGCTGCTTGGGCTGCTAGGCCAGCAGCCATTGCATGAGCTGGCTCAGTGTGTGTGAGGGAGAGGCAGTGCCCTGTAGCGGCCAGGCCTTTAGCACAGAGAGGCCTGGGGTTCCAGGGTTTGAGGGGGGCAGGGGGCTTTTCTAATGATAGTGTCCACCATCTGCAGGCCTCTCCTCTCCGGTCCCCCCGTGGGGTGTTTGGGTGCTCTCAAAATATTACTGCCTGCTTCTTCCCTCAAGAAACTATATATAATGGAAGAGCAGAAACCAGGAGAGGCCCCCAAAGCTTATTTTATTTGAAAAAAGATGCTGGCAACTCTCACTGATTCATTACCCCAGACAGAAGAGAATGGGATTATCACTTCCCATTATCGGCAACCTGAACTAGTACAGAGCACTTATGCAGGACTAAATTCTCAGACAAAAATTATCATGGGGGCTGTGGATATAGAACACCTAACCTGGAATGAACTAGTGGCAAAAATCAAACAGGCAGGGGATTTGCTGCGAGAGACTGGTGTCTTAAAAAGACAAATCAGCAAAAAGACTACCTCACAGCCAGTACAGGCTATCACATTTGTGAATAAAGGTCCTTACTCTGCCAGTCGCCCTCCCAATTCTAATCCCCCTTCCTCCCACAACCCTGGGCAGCGCCGATCCAAGGAGACCCTTAGGAACATGATTTGGATGGTGCTGGTGAAGTTAGGGGAGAATATGGGAAAATATGATCATCAGCCCCTCAGCATCCTGATTAATGCTGTGTCTCAGGTCATGTGGAGAATAGAGTTAATGCAGGGAGCAACCCCTCAGCCCACTGCCCCAATATGGAGTGTGTCCCCCACGCCCACTCCCTGTCAAAACCAGATCCCTGACCCCTCTTCTGAGTGGAGGCTCTCGAGGGAGTTGGCCGATCAGTAGGGGTGCCCGGTTCCCCGTGGGCCTCCCCAGCTGATCGCAAGACTTCAGTGCGACGTATGGGGGAGACCCACTGTGAGGGCTACAGTGGGGAACTCAGGGACATTAGCCCAATTGCTAGTGGACACCGGAGCATCAGTAAACATTCTAAGGCCTCAGTGGATCTCTGGAGGGAGACCCACTGATAAACAGGTTATCAAGGAAAAAACTGGGGACACCTGGGTGACTCACACAAAGGGACATCAGGAAAATCACTCAGAAGAAGCACACTGGAACAACAGAGCTGATGCCTTAGCCAAATCCGCTGCTACTAGTAACCACACGAGAGAGACAGACCAGGTAGAACAAATAGAAGCAGTAACTACTCAAGGAAAATCTTTAGGCAAAGGAATACTTTGGGCTTAAGTACCCTTCAAGATGGGGATTCAGAAATCCGGTCCTTAGCCAAGACAGGGAAAGATCCCACAGGAAAATACAGGATTGAGCAGGTTGGAGATGTCTGGTGGGCAGTGGAGGCAGATGGTCAAAGATACACGGTCAAAGACATGGGGGAGGGACCTGATTCAGTTTGTGCATGAGCAAGGGCATAAAGGAAATCAGGATACTTAAATAGGGTTAAAGATACGGGGGGTGGCCAGGCATAAAAGTGGATATAGATCAGTGGTGTGATAATTGTCTGCAGTGCGCCATGGTTAATGCTGAAAGCTGTCCCTGGTCCCGGATTCAGATAGGCCCTTTACCCACCACCAGTAGAGGGAATAATACTGCCTGGTAATAGTAGATCCCGTCTCCAAATGAGTGGAAGCCATCCCTACTAAAACCAACACTGCCTCGGCCATTGCTAAGTAGCTCTTTAATGTAGTTTTCTCAAGAATGGGAATTCCCAGGGTAATTGATTCAGATTTGGGAACCCATTTTGTGGAGATGTTATGCAAGAGCTATGTAAGGCTTTAGGCATTAAGCAACATTTCCACATAGCTGGACACCCTGAGTCCTCTGGACAAGTTGAACGAACCAATCACACACTAAAGGAAGCTTTGAAAAAACAAGTAAAGAGCTCAGGGAGGGTTGGGACGAAAAGCTACTAATCATCTTAATGGCTCTAAGAGGCTCTAAGGCGATACATGGGTACACTCCCTTTGAAGTTATGACTGGAAGGCAAATGCACATGCCTGAAAGTTGGTGGTTGGGCGTAGAACTGCCTAGTGCCTGGGAAGGAAAGGTGGTAACAGATGAATGGGTACAAACCTTAGTAGAGACGAAAGCTGCTTTACACAAGCTAGTGGTAGCACAGCTAGGCATAGTACAGCAAAACATGGACAAAAAACTGGCTGGGGAAAACCTTCTTTAATAGGGGAATTAGGCCAACCAGTAATGTACAGAAAGTTTTCAGCAAAGGAGCACTATTTGACACACACCTGGGATGGCCCTGGCTTTATTGTGAATCGGGCCAGCCCCAGTGTTTATCAGGTAGAAATCCTGGATGGAAAAAATGGGAAACCCTGGCAGAAATGGTTTCATTCCTCACAGCTCAAAGAGTGGAAGGGTAAACCACCTGACCCTCAAGGAATATTATAACTGTCTTCTCCACCTGCCAGCCACCCTTCTTGGCCAGCAAGAAAGGAACGGCTTTGGGCCGTTGGAAAATACAGATCGAGTGGGCTTGTCAGTACCTACCCCGATGTTGAGGCAGGAAAAGGCCAGAGAAGTCCTCGACTTATTATGGCCACCCTCACGTAGGTCACTGCTTTATGTTCACCCTGCAATATTGGTCTCAGACTCTCCCAGTATATACCGGGGGAGTGTGGGAGTTTGTTCTCTCTTCTCTGCCCCCTCACAGGTCCCAAAAATGAGCCATGACATCCCACAGCTGCACCAGCACCCTGCAGTTCATAAGTGTCTGGAGTCTGATGCTGTCCAGGCTCTATGCTGAACCTGTGATCCCTCTGAACCTCTGGAGGTGCTTGCCAGCTGGAGCCCAGGAAATAAAATAGCTGTGCCACATGCATGGATTCTATGGGAATGGGAGAAATCCCCCTGGCCCTGCAGCGTCGCTACCAGTTCTACGCTGTTGGCAACTCCTCGGGTTGCCCCTGGGAAAGCATTGCCAATTGCACGCAGAGTGCCACCGGGGAGTCACTCAAGTTTTGTTATGAAACGAAGACCACACTAGACTCCATCCCATTCTTCTGTAAGTCGTTGTGATCTCGAAAGGGACGTATACCATCAAACACAACCAGTAACAGCCTCCCGGGAGGCTACGCAATGACCAACAATTACTGGGTTCCACATATTAACCGTTCTTTATTTCTTTGTTCATCAGCGATATTCAAAATCATCATATTAGCACTCTGTTTTGGGGCAGTCACCTGGGTGACCTGCCTTGCACAATTCTGGATACAACAGGAGATTAACTGAAAACATACAAAAATCATTAGGATTCCAAACAGGATAGTCAGGGCTCCCTGAAACAATCAGTTTCCTATGCCAGAGAAATTGAACAGGTTACTTAGCCACTTCCATAAAGAACTTGGCTCTTCATGGGGAAGATATGCGATTTGTTCTAAGTGGCTAGCGTGATCTGTTACCTCATTGGTGTCGTCAGGTACATACACACAACATTCTTTTCCAATGAGAGCACAGGTCCCTCCTTTGGCCGCCTGCACTATGTCCAATGCCTGACGGTTTTGGAGGGCCATCTGTCAGATCGCCCCTGTGTCTTTGGCCAGGGCTCTTAAACTTTCTCCGGTTTCATTTGCCATTATTTCAACTACTGCTTGTAACCTCAGGAGCCTTTTTGCATGGTGTATAACTTCCCCCAAGTGGGATAAGGGAACCGCCAATGGCCTCTTCCCAGGTTAAGGGGCTTATGTTATTTATATACCATTGGGCATCTGGTAAGTCCCTTCTTCTTCGCCTGAAATTATGGAGGCGTTCTCGTGGCAAGGACCCTAGCACTCGGAATTGTGGGAAGAGTCGGGCGGGATAACAGATACCTGACCAGTTAGCTGGTAACGCAGTATAAGCTTTGGTCCCACAAACCCAATAATGGCCTATGAAGGCCGGGAAGGGTCGGTTGTACCCATTTCTCATATAGGTGCCTGCAAAGGAGGAGTAATATCCCCCAAAGGGCACAGGGTAAATCTCCTTACAAGGAGTGGTGTTATTTGCATGGCATTGAAAGATTGTATTGTTTTTACTAAGGTTACTGTAGGGGGAACATGAGATTGATTTTTCTGTTTGATCCCAGGTCAAGAAAAAAATGTATATCCCCATACCCGGCCCGCCACTTTTTAGTTTTGTTCGAATAATCCCATTTACCATTGGCCACAATATGCTGAAGGCAATGGCTTTTTCCCAGATCCAGCCCTGTCCCATTACACACCCAACACCAATGACCTTTTCCCTCCACCACACTTATCCATTTAGATATATTTATTCCCACCGCTTCCCAAGTGTTATTGCTGTTCCATGTTTTGTTAAACGGACGAGGTTTTCCAGTGAGGTCTGGGGAATTGAGTGGGATTGCCAGGACAGGAACACCAGTTTGAGAGTGGGCTGGGATGTGACTGCAGACCCGGCAATTAGAAATATTAAGGGTCTGAGCTATCCACACTTGCTGCTGGATAAAAGAATTGTCATTGTGGACTCCCCAGACCTTAAGACACCAGCAGCTGAACAGGCGCCACCAGAGGCGCATGTTGGAGGCAAGGCCCTTTTGGTTCTGACAACCTCAACTGAGGGAACCGCAGTTACGGTTTTACATCCACCAGGCAGCAGGCGCTAGGCTCGCTACTGCTCCTTCTCGGGCCTTGCTTTAGGTCGTCGTCTGCTTCTGGCAACCCTTACGAGAGCGTAGATTGTAAGGTATTGCAGGCTGTTTCTCTACGTCTTCTTCTGGAGTCAAAATTGACTCTGCGCGGTTCTGAGGTGATGATTGGTTCGCCGGGGAGGGTGTCTTCTTACACTGCGAAGCATGTATCCACGCTACGATGCCAGATAGTTTAACAGCTGTCTGGGTAGTAAGCAGTACCTGATGAGGACCCTTCCACTGGGGTTTCAAGGCGTGTTTTCGATGATGGTGCCGTACGTAGACCCAATCACCTGGCTCGAGGTCGTGGCAAGCGTCAGAGGTGGGTTCCGTCGGCCAGGTGGCTCGAACCTGTGAATGGAAGTGACTTACGGCTTGCATTAATCCCTTGCAATATTGAAGGAGCGTACTGTGAGTCAAGTTCAAGTCTGGGACTGGAGTAATGGTAGCCATAGCTCGCATAAGGCGTCCCATAACAATTTCAAAAGGACTCAATTTATGCCTTTGGGATGGAGTGGATCGCATTTCCATAAGGGCTAGTGGTAAAGCTGCTGGCCAGCTTCACCCTGTGTAGTCACAAATCTTAGCAAGCTTATTCTTAAGTACACCATTTCGCCTTTCCGCAACACCTGCACTTTGTGGGTGGTAGGGACAGTGCAGCAGGTGTGTGATATGTAATATACGATCCAGGTGTTGAACGATTTGTCTGGTAAACTGTGTACCCCGGTCACTGGACAGAGTGGCAGGAATTCCCTTGGCAGGCATACTATGATTTAACAAAAATTTAGCAACAGACAGTGAGTCAGCCTTGCAACAAGGAAAGGCTTCAATCCAACCAGAAAATAAACATACCATAACCAAAATAAATTCATATCGTTGACACTTAGGCATTTGTACAAAATCAAGTTGCCAATGCAAGAATGGTGCTTGGGGCAGGCCCCGGAATCCCTGAGCCACTTTTACAGATTTACCAATATTGTGGCTTTGGCAAGTGGTACAGGCGGCACAGTGGCAGGCTGCAAAAGAGCTGAAATGGGGGGCCCACCATCCTGCCTTAGTTACAGCAGAGACCATCCCCTCCTTTCCGACATGCGAAACACCGTGTAGCAGGTCGGCCAGCGACGGGTAGAGTGAAAAGGGGGCCACAAAGGCGCCAGTAGGCGAACGCCAAAGGGAATCAGGATGTAGAGAGCAACCCTGGGCAACCCAGGAGTCTTTCTCGGCTTCTGGGGCAGAGTCTTGGAGCAGGGTGAGGTTAGTGAGGGACGGCGGTGGTATAGAAACAGAAAGGGAACCCAGAAATGCATCTGGGGAAGGTTCTATGGCAGCAGCATGTTTAGCAGAGGCGTCAGCAAATGCGTTACCCTTAGCAACATCAGTATCTGCCATAGAGTGGCCAGGGCACTTAACAATAGCTAGGGCAGATGGAAGTAAAACTGCATACAGGAAAGCAGCGATGTAGGGGCCATTCTTAATAGGGGTACCGGCGGAGGTAAGGAAACCCCGAGCTTGCCAGAGGGTGCCAAAGTCATGTACAACCCCAAAAGCATAGCGGGAGTCAGTGTAAATGGTGGCGGAGCATCCCTCCGCCAAAAAGCAGGCACGGGTGAGGGCAACTAATTCGGCAACTTGCGCTGAGGTTACAGAAGGTAAAGGCGCAGCTTCTAGGGTTTCAGAGAGTGACACTACAGCGTATCCTGCAAGGAGACGACCTTGGTTGTCTCGAAAACAGGAACCATCAGTAAACAAAACAAGGTCAGAGTTAGGGAGAGGGGCATTAGAGAGGTCAGGGTGCGGGATGGTGACAGCAGAGACAGTTGCAAGGCAGTCATGGGGATCACCGTCATTAGACAAGGGAAGGAGAGTGGCAGGGTTTAACTGAGAACAACGCTTCACGGTAATATACAAAGCTGACAGCAGTAAAAGTTCATACCTGGTAAGGCGAGCGGAGGAGAGGTGGCCTGTGTTACGTTGTAACAGCAGGGTTTCCACAGAGTGAGGTACCATGAGGGTAAGAGGAGAGCGGAGGACAAGGGATTCGGACATTTCGACTAGGCGCACCGCGGCAGCCACAGCACACAGGCAGGGGGGCAAGCCTTGGGCAACAGGATCCAAAGTGGCAGAGAAATAAGCCACTGGGCGGTTCTTGTCTCCGTGCACCTGAGTGAGAACTCCCAGTGCACACCCAGATTGTTCATGGCAGCAGGGCCGGCCTTAGGCCGATTCCACCGATTCTCCTGAATCGGGCCCCGCGCCTAAGAGGACCCCGCGCCCAGTGGTGAGCTGGAGCCGGTTCTCAAGCTCCGGCAGCTGTCCACCCCGCTCCCGGCCCCAGCTCACCTCCCCCTCCTCCCCTGAACGCTCCGCCCCCCTTTTCCTCCTGCTCCCCTGCTTCCTGCGAATCAGATGTTCGCGCGGGAAGCCTGGAAACAAGAAGCGGCAGGTAAGCTGGGGTGGGCGGGGGAGGGTGAGGAGGGCTCCAGGGAGGCGCGATGCGGCGCGGCCCAGTCCGGCTCCCTCCGGCCCCAGCCCCGTGGCTCTGGCTCTGGCCCGGCCCCAACTCTGGCCGGGCGGCGCGGCTCCGCCCTGGCCCCGACTCTGGCCAGGCAGCGCGGCTCCGGCGCGGCTCCGGCCCCGACTCTGGCCGGGCAGCGCAGCGCAACTCCAGCTCCGGGTGGTGCGGCTCCGGCGGGGGTAAGCGGCCTGGAAAGAGACCGGGGCCACGGGGGGGGGGGGGGTTGGATAAGGCAGGGACAGGGAGTCCCAGGCA
>QXTE01000162.1:2638775-2721534 GCA_003942145.1 Platysternon megacephalum
CCCCCCCCCCCCCCGCCCCCCAGAGGCCGCAGGGATGTGGTGCCGGCCGTTTCTGGGAGTAGCGCGGGGCCAGGGCAGGCAGGGAGCCTGCCTTAGTCCCGCGGTGCCACAGGGGTGGCAATCCCACAGGCCACATCCAAAGCCCTGACGGGCTGGATCTGGCCCGCGGGCTGTAGTTTGCCCACCCCTGCCTTAACCCCTGGGACAAGGGTGACAGGATTAAGGAAACTCCCCTAGCCTCATTTGCATCGAAGATGGGACAAAGAGGCATCCCATTAGCATAAAGAATGGAGAACAGAGATTCCAAGAAAAGAACCGCATGGAACTCTGGGACCAGAAAAACAGGGAAGCACTGCATGATGGGGGATCTCTGCTCCAGATGTTAATGAACCCATGCCTGCACACACCCAGCTCAGTAGTTATCAGACCAATTCTAGTAATAAATCCTTTATTGGTATCCAAAATAGTGAAGCTCCCTAACTGTATTGTGAGCTCCCTCCAAGGAACACCGCCCATAGCCAAGAATGATCAGTTCCTATTGTCTACAAAACAACTTTGGTATACTCCCTTGAGCCATCAGTTTACACATAAACAAATCTAGTATTCTCCCTTGAACCACTGTTCTTTCCCTACAAAACCCCCTATCCATGCTCAAGTAAGTGTTCTGATGCCTGGAGCCCAAATCTGCATCATTTCCAATGGGACTTCATCTTCTCCTGACTGATTGTGCTCTGCCTGTCTCCAGCACTCTGGACCCTCAGCTACCACCCCCACCTGAGACCCCCGATTGGTTCAAGCTTCACAGAGTGGTGAGAACCCAGCTCTCTCTCGCTCTCTCTAGGTATCGCCTTCCGACCCTGACTTGTGTGATCAGTTATTGTTTTCTAAACCTGACTTTTATAATCAAATTTAAGTTAGATTTAATATTGTAACTGTTTTGTTTGTTTGGCTCCCCTATGGTTATTACCTGGCAATAAATAACTTTCATGATTAAGCTGGTTGCTTCTCTCTCTCTCCCCTCCCTTCTCCGCCCCCTCCCACCCCCCCCCCCCGTGGATGTTTTTTGGCTTCCCCATTCGCTCTGCAGCAACACTCCTCGTACCTAAGCTAAAGATCCCTGCAGCACCCAAAAATCCAATGGGGTTTGCTCATCAAGTGGGTTACTACCAGAACAATTGTAACATGAAAGTGGGGATAGGGACGTGCAGAACCTGGGACATATGAGGGTGGCAGCTTGGAAGTGCTGCTCAATCCAGTCTGCTGAGTCCAGGGGCATATAAGGGTGGCAGATTGAAAGTGCTGCTCGACCCAGCCTGCTCAGGTGTACTCTATTCCGGTGCGGTTCCCAGGGCATATGAGGGTGACAGCTTGGAAATGCTGCAAGAACCCAGCCCTGGGGAACCTAGGTCCTGCAGGATAGGTCCATTGGGAGTGGACTTGCAGAAGGGAGAAGTAGAGCGCCATATGAGAACATACGTGACACAAGCAGTACATTGATAGAATTACAGAACACCCCCCCCCCAGTAGCGGCGCCAGCTTTGCCGGCGCCCTAGGTGGCGGAAGGTCCCGCCCCCGAAACCCCGCCCCCAACAGCGGCGGCGGAAGGTCCCGCCCCCAAATTGCTACGGGCGGCGGGGACGCAAGCGCCCCCAAAATAGCAGCGCCCTAGGCGACCACCTAGGTCGCCTAATGGGAGCGCCGGCCCTGCCCCCCTCCCAGAAGAGTAACCCTAATAAATGAGCATACCCCAAAGTAACGGGCAAATCTGGTAACAGTTGATCCCAAAAGCAGGCATCCCGCACCCTGCCCACTTTGTGTTTGTTCCTCTGCAGCGTCTCATCCTGCTCTCATCACTGCAGGGCCCGTGGCCCAGTGCTCCCAGTCCGGAGGTGCCTGCAAACCCTGGGCGCCTTGCGGTCGTAGTTACTGACCTCAGGCCTGTGCGGGGAGGGGGGGGGGTGTCTCTCTTGCCCCTCCCCAGCGGAGCTGTGTCTGGGGCTGGATTAGTGTCCCCAGCACTCTGGGTTTGTACCCGGAGGCTGGTCACAGCAGTGGGCCTGACTCTGGAAGGGGGTGGTTTGGGACAGGCCAAGTCCCCATGGCGCTGTGCTGAGCAGGAGCCGAGGCGGTTCTGGCACCTGCCCAGACAAGCTTTACCTTAGTGAGCAAAGTTTCCCCTCTGGCTGGGCCGCCTCTGGTGGAGTGGGAGCATGACAGCGCTGCTAACGTGCAACACGCTGCCCGACGTGACATTCGTGTGCGCCCCGTGTGATGATGCACGCTGCAGACAGAGCTGGCCAGAAGGGAGTCGCTCGCTCCCCGGACCCGCTCGCCCGCTTCTGTTCTTAAGTCAGGCTCTGGCCATTGGAGCTCTGGCAGCACTGTCCTCTCCCCTCCGTGGGGCCAGCCATAGCCGGTAACGTGACCTCATATACGTGTGTGCATGCAGGACTCCAGTGCACCAGAGCAGGGCGGCTGGCTGCCGGGTTGCCCCATCACCCCCTCCCTGTCCCCCGCTGGGAAGCAGGACCCCATGGGAACAGCAGATCACTAACCTCATCAGCAGGGGAGATTGCAATCTACATGTCACCTGCCGGCATGGAGCAGAGAAGGTGCAAGCGGGGCCAGGGTGGCAGTGCAGTTTCAGAGCAGAGAGGGCGCCAGGGCGGTGGTGTCGTGTCAGGGCAGCAAGGGTGCTTGGGGGGGCTGGTGCAGTGTCAGGGCAGAAGGAGGCCGGGGGGACCCAGGGTGGCAGTGCAAAGTCAGGGCGGGGGGGACAGTTCAGTGTTAGGGCAGAAGGGGACTGGGGGGACCCAGGGCAGCAGTGCAGTGTCAGGGCTGCAGAGGGGGAGATGAGGGGCCAGGGGGGCAGTGCAGTGTCAGGGCAGAGTGGGGCCACGGGGTCAGGACCACGGTGCAGTGTCAGGACAGAGATGCACAGTGGTAGTTGCTGAGCGCTGCGCTCCACTTAATCCCTTTGTTGAGCCGGGAAGCGCGGGAGCCCCCAGCACAAAGCTGGACTGAGCCAGGATCATGCCCGCCCAGGCTTCGGCTGGCCTGTGTGCCCATCACTCAGGGCAATATCCTCCTACCCGCCTGGAAAGCACTGTCTGCACCCTGTGCCCTGCCCTGTGAGTGCCTGTCTGCTGTGAGGAGACCCCTGGCAGAGCCTGGCTACTGGGCAGGCCTGGGCCCCTGGCCAGAGAGGTGTGGGGCTGGTAAGAGGTGTGGGGTGCTGTTCACTGAGCGGTGTGTGTCTATACAATCCAGGCAGGCCCTGGGGCTGGGCGCCCGGGCATTGACCCCCAGAGAACAGCCGCACGGAGCACCGTTTACAAGTGAGTTTTATTAGAGTCCATCACAATTCATAGATGACAGGTAGGCGGGTGCTCTGGGCCCGGCTGGGCCTGCCCCTCACCACACAGCTGGGAAGAGCTGGCCGTCTGCGCGATCGCTGCCAGCGGCATCTCCGCTCCAGAGGCGGGGCCGGGCCGCTCAGTTTCTGGGCTGCGCTGCTGGGGTCGCTGGTGGCACTGACGTTCCCCCGGGCCGTCTGCTGGGGGGCTGCTGGGCAGCCTGTGTCGGTGGCCGTCTGGGAGGAGCGAGGAGCAGGACTCACTCGTCTCCGCAGTCCCGGGCTCTGCTCCTTTGCTTCTGAGAGTCCAAAGAGCCAGGCTAGAGGGTCAGCGCTGCCGGTGAGCCCCAGGGGGCTGTGCTGCTGGTTGAACTGGGCTGTGATGTCCTGCAGTGACGCTGCATTGCCCTGCACCTTCTCAGGGCTGGGGAGTGCAACCCCGCTCCGGGCCACTTTCGCCCGTGCCCTCTGGGGCTTGTGATGCTTGTTCTGGCTGCTCTGGCAAGGACATGGGAGCCCGCTGGAAAGCGAGGATGGCTGGGCCAGCTGGCTAATGGACTGAACGTACTCATCCAGCCCGGCCAGGGGCTCCTGGGCCTGCGCGTGGCTCCCTCCCAAAAACAGCATCTCCCCTGTCTCGTTGATCGTAGGCAGGTGGGTCACAGAGATCAGCCGCCTGGCTCTCATGCTGCAAAGACAGAGAGAGAGAATGAGACACTGGGCTGGTCACTGTCAGAATACCCCAGCCCCACCCCTTCTGTCACATCTGTTAATTTTTCCTCACTTCCCCCAGTGTAAATGCAGAGTCATTCCACTTACTCCGGATTTACACTGCTGCCCTGAGAGCAGGGTCGGGCCCAGTGACTGTGCATACCATAAACTGAAGTGACTCTTACATTCAGGAGATCCGTAGATCCCAAGGCCAGAAGGGACCCGTGCAAAGATCTAGTCTGACCTCCTGTGGAACACAGGCTGGAAACCTGCCCCCCAATAATTCCTAGAGCAGAGTTTGTATGTAGAGAAACATCCAATCCTGATTTAAAAATTTTCAGAGATGGAGAATCCACCAAAACCCTTGGTCAATTGTTCCGATGCCTAATGCAGCTGGCTTACCCAGCCGCGCCAATGCGCAGACAGCCCCGCAGCTGGCCTTGCGTGGGGCTGGATCCCAATGTGCCAGCTGCTGGGTTGGCACGCACCATCNTATCTGGCTTACCCAGCCGCGCCAATGCGCAGACAGCCCCACAGCTGGCCTTGCGTGGGGCTGGATCCCAATGTGCCAGCTGCTGGGTTGGCACGCACCATCATGAAATGCTCCGGTAATCCCAGATCCGGGCAACATGCTGTCCCGTCTATTGACTAGGTCACACAGACTCAATGAACCTGCTGCAGCCATGGATAGTGGATCTGGGAATTTCAGCTCAGGCAGCAGAGGCTCCTGTTTTCAGACTCAGGATGCCACTTTCAATGACCCACCCAGGAGGCTGCCACTCCCGTGGGGGCAGAAGAAACTAACCGCATGAAAAACAACTGAGGCAATAAATTCTCTGCCACAGTTGGAGCCAGATACCAGTTTGCGCAGCCAGGTTTGTACAAACACACAGCACAGCCAGTAGAAGCTCAGCATCCAGGACAAGGCTGGAGCAGGTGAACAAAGAATTTGTTTTTCAGTCTGACGCGCAGTAGTGAAGTTGTTTGAATGCAAAGTGCCCATTCACCAGACTGCCAGGGAAGGGTTAACTTGGGGCCTGCCTTCCCTGTCCAGCTAATCTGGTTCTTTTCCCCATTCTGCAAAGGTGATACTCCTGCCACTCAACGACCCTTACACAAAGCACAGAGAGCAAAGAATCCTTAGCCCTGTCAAACTGGGGGAGTCCTTCTGTAACTAGTTTGACCAGATGTCCCAATTTTATAGGAACACTCCCGATATTTGGGGCTTTTTCTTACATGGGTGCCTATTACCCCCCACCCCCATCCTGATTTTTCACACTTGCTATCTGGTCACCCTATCTGTAACCCAGCCAGAGCCGAAGACAGCTTTGCCTCCTCCATTGCAGCTGACAAATGCGGGGCAAGACCCAAAGCAATCTAGGCTTTGGCAAAGCTGTTTCCCTTTCAAACTGGACAGTCTGGATCCCTGACTGTACAGGCCAATTAGCACTGAACTAGACGGGCTTGTTCCCATGCTGCAGAATGGTGTTCGTTTGTCTATAGCAGGGGTAGGCAACCTATGGCACGCGTGCCGCCTTGCTGATTTTCAGTGGCACTCACACTGCCCGGGTCCTGGCCACCAGTCTGGGGGGCTCTGCATTTTGATTTAATTTTGATTGAATGAAGCTTCTTAAACATTTTAAAAACCTTATTTACTTTACATACAACAATAGTTTAGTTACCGGTATATATTATAGACTTATAGAAAGAGACCTTCTAAAAACATTAAAATGTATTAGTGGCACGCAAAACCTTAAATTAGAGTGAATAAATGAAGACTTGGCACACCCCTTCTGAAAGGTTGCCGACCCCTGGTCTATAGATTTGCATCTGGAGCCAGACAGACTAGGTGGCTATTTTCTTTTTGATTCAAACTCCACGATGCCTGGGTTTTCGATCCGGGCTGGATCGACACAGCTTGGCCTTTACTCCTCAGCCATCTGAGCTGTTAGGATACAAAGCAGTATGGTACTAAACGTTAATCCCTCATTTTACTACCGCTGAGAAACCGCATCATGTTACCTTGTGTGTGCAAAGTTGCTGTCTTCCTAAGAAAAGAGGTCATAGTCTTTTAGCTGTGGAATGAAATCCTTGATACTCCCTCTGTTTGCTGTGAGGGGCAGAGAGCTTTCTTTCCAATCCTGTGTTTGTAAATCAAGGCCAGGATGTTGCTCAACAGCCCTGCTCCCTGCGCCTGAATTTATACCTTCCTGACAGTGGCTATAACTCACTGCCAGCAGCTGCCTAAAATAGAAACCGCAGTGAACAAGGCGAACTCAGGAAGGCAGAGGGGCACGGTGTCCTCAGAGGAAAAACACAGGCTAGCAGAAGGAGGGGCCTAGGTAACTTCTGTGACCTTTCAGCAAATGTTTATCTTTCAGATTAATGTCCCAGCAGATTAAATTATTGTTGATTGAAGGAGTATTCACTTCGTGCTATTCCGTGGGGAGAGCTCAGGCAGTTTACTGTTCTTGGGCACAGCCAGTCCTGAGGCTTTGAGGTTTTTTAAGTGCACTATGGAAAAATCCCAGCTCCCACTGGAAATCTATTTTTGCAGGGACCCAAGAGGCGACCGAAATAATCACAGCAGCATTGAAAAGGCTCTGCCCCAGAGCATGTTGAGGGTTGAAATCTGCCCAGTTGTTGCAAAGCGTCTTGCCTGGAACGGCCCATTTTGAGTGTAAGCAGATGTCAGGGTAGAGCTCATCCTGATGGGAGATAGAGCAGAAGCAGGTTCTGTTTTCGCAGTTTTCGCTGTTTTCACAGTTGCTAATGTGCAAAGTTTCCCAATGGTCTGTGTGTTCGTGGCCAAGTTTCCATTGTCAAGAAATTCTGGGGAAAAAATCCCCAAATCTCCCAAGGCTTAGGGGGATGGGCCAATGAGCAAAATGAAATCCTGAGAGCTGGGAGCACAGGGAATGACCTGCCGTTATACAGCTCTGTCACAGGGACCAGGGTTCAGGCTCCATACACCAGTCGGCTCTGGGGCAGTGGAGTAAGGGGAAGGGGAATGGCACCAAGTTTCGGAGCCTTTCTGCAGTTTCAGCGTTACAAACGCAAACAGGAAAATCGCCTTTTTAATGTAAAGGTGATGCAAAATCCCCAGCTGGTGTCAATCAGTCTTAGGTTCAGTGGAGTCAGAGACAGATCCCCAGCTGGTATGAATGGGCATCGCTCCATTGGAGTCAATGGGCCGGATCCCCAGCTGGTATGAATGGGCATCGCTCCATTGGAGTCAATGGGCCGGATCGCCACCAGTGTCAATGGGCAACGCTCCGTTGGAGTCAATAGCACTCCAGCACTTTACACTAGCTGGCAGTGGTTGAGGGCGAGGGGGTGGTACCGTGGGGGGGACCCTCTCTCCAGGGCCCGATGGGAATGTCACAGGGCTGCATAGCCAGCCCAGCGCTCACAGCCCAACTGTCCCCGTGCTTCATCGACAATAAACCTGGCTGGGTGATTTCATCCCTTAACGGATCTTGTGGTCATTGGGCAGTTCACTCAAGGTCTGCCGTGCCAACTGTCTGTGCAGGGCTGGGGCGACCCACAGAGGAAACACGCACATGCAGCCAAACATCTATCAACATCTAACCACAATAGCCAAACAGGGGCAGGTTCCCAGCTGAGGCAGCCCTTCCCCAGAACAGGGCCACAAGAGGCAGCGTGTGCCCGGTGCAGAGTCTGGCTCTGGGATCCATTCCGAGCTCTGCCACTGCCCTGCTGAGCAGCCTTGGGCCAGTCACTGGTAGTGCCATGCCTACGATTTGCCCTCTGTAGAAAGGGGTTAACGGAGCCTGAGAGACCATAGCTGGAGCTGCCAAAATCCTTGCCCAAGGAGAGTGCTAGAGCCCCGTCTGCTCCAGGCCCTCCTCCTCAGACATGGGCCCAGCCCAGGCCTGCAAGGCAGTGGAACAGCACAGGAGGTCCTGGGGCTAGATGCATGTCTCCTTGGAGTGGCGTCTCCAGCAAGGATGGGGGACTGACAGCTGCTCTCAGCTCAGTGCGGCGCTGGGGCTGGCTGGGGCTGGATGCCATGGGGCCCGTCCCACGGGGATCTGGGTGTGGCCGTGGGTGTGCTGCACCAGGAGCGGGGTGCAGAATGGTCAGAGGTGGCAAAGGAGGCTGCATCTGGCGGTGCGATCTGCGTAGCGTTGAGCGGGTGGCCGGAGTTCCTGATCCGTCGGGCCCTGGTGGAAGCAGCTGGGGCTCCTGTGACCTGCTTGCACCAGGGCTGTGTGCGCTCTGGGCCCTAGGGCATAGCCAGGTTGGGATGCAGACAGGGAACTGGGAGGCCCCTGGCTTCTCCCTACAGATCACTCCCTACGTGCCCCCAGTCAGCCCGGCTATACGTGACTTTGGCTGCGTGGAGCTGTTCTCCGGGCGGGTCGTGCCCCCGGTCATGCTGCTCCGTCCCAGCCAAGCGCATGTGGAGCTGCAGGTGGAGCGGCGGGGGGAGCCCTTCCTCTGCGGAGCCACTGCCATGCTGCAGAGCACGTAGGGAGGCGTGAGCGGCTGGTCGGCCCTCCCGCTTCCCCTCTGCCGAGGCTATTCTTGTCTCCTCTGGCAGTACCCTAGGGAGAGGGCAAGCTGCTAATTGAGGGGCTGCTAAATATATCTCGGGGCCTGTGCCGGCCTGTCCTCCTGCAGATGCAGGGTGAGAACGAGAGAATCCGCCTCCCCAGCCCTGAGCCCTGGGAGGTGGAGGCGGCTGCTGGCGCACATGGGTGAATGCCATGGCCAGGGGAGCGGGGCGTACTCGGGCATGGCCGAGCAGACACTGTGCTCCCAGAGTGCAGGCTGCCACTGCCTGGGCACGGATCCTGCCATGCCCATTGGTCACAGAGCATGGGGCCTGAGTCTGGTCTCATGCATGCAGGGCCTAGTTCTGCTCTGACCCGCCTGAACCCGCTTCTGCTCTATCTCCCATCAACGCCCACTCCACTGGAAACCCACTGAGTTACCCTGGCTCCTGGCCACGTAACTGTGACCCAGCTCAGCCCTTGTGAGCCTGCGTCTCCAGGGCCCTGCGCCATGGGCAGCCCTGGGCACCAGCACAGCATGAAATGCTCCTGCCTCATGCCCGCCCACCCTACTGTAAATGGTGTGCAAGGCGCAGGACAACAGATACCCCCTGACTCCCCCTGGATGCATACAGCCCCTGGCGAGTGCTGAGCAGGGTTGGGCCTTGCATGGGAGATTCCTACAGGAAAGGCCCCAATGCAGCAGGGAGACTCCCCGAGGGCCAGTGCCCAGCATACTGCTTGTAGGTGCTGTGCTGAGGGAGGGGCTGCCCTTCCCTGAGATAGGAGCTGGTGATGAGCACTTGTGGTCATCAAAGCTCTCCCGGCAGTCAGCAGGGGCATTACCCCCCATGCCCCAACCCCATTCCAACACAGCCCCTGACTGAAATTCCCACTGCAGTTTCAACTGGGTATGTTATTCTTCACTTCTTGCCCTAAACTGTGTTGCACCCCAGAGGTGGCTGCATCCCACGCCCTGCCTTGTGCATCTGTATAAGGGCTGCCTGGGCCACACAGGGAGTTCTTCAGGAATGGCTGTTCTGAATAGCTCCATGCGTGGATAAGCCCTTGGGTCCTGTGGGAGCAGGGCGCTCCCCTGGAGGGGGAGATAGCACATCCGAGGGTCAGGGCTGCAAAGAAAAGACCTGTGGAGAAGGCAGGCCGAGTTCTCGCTGGGTCAGTTGGGCAGCAGTGTGGGAACATCGCGGGGTGAACCCTTCCCTAGGGACGCCCAGACCCCTTGGGTCCCCCAGCTCAGTCTGGGGCTTCTAACCTGCCCCCTCCCACCACTGTTCTGTCGTTTGTTCCAGGTGCGGATCCGCAGCGTGAGGAGCTGGAAGGACCTGGGAGAGGTGGGACAATGAGGCCCTGGACCAAGCCTGACAGCAGTAAGCAGAGCCCAAGGCTGGGGGTGGGGCTGGGGGCCCTGCCTGGCAGCTTCAGACAGCACCCAGGGCCCGCTGGATGAGGGGGCTAAGCTAGCGCTGACCCAGAGACCCTGGCTGCATGGGCTGGCCCATGTGTCTGCTTCCGTGTAACTCCTCTGGATGATCTGGAGGGAGAACAGGGCTCTCCGCAGCCCCACTCAGCCTGGGCAGTCCTGCAGTGCTGGGCAGGACGTGCTTGGCCGGTCACTCCTGCTCTCCCTGAGTGCAGGATGGGTGTGGCTGCCCTAGGGAGGCAGCTAAGGCTGGGGCCCATTGTCACTTGGCTGTGTGCCAAGGCGCAGTCAGGGCTGTGGGAGTCGCAGGTGGTGCGGAGGAGGTGACGCGCTGCCCAGCACCACAGGCTGCCTATGAGCTGGTGCTGGCTGCCAAGGTAACAGCGGGCAGGGCCCAGAGCTGTGAAGAAGGAACTGCCCATCCCAGGTGGCAGCCCGTAATCGCAGGCCCCAATGAAACATGGTTACGTTTCCCCTCTTCTGTGAGCAGCTCTGTAGTGCCTGGTGGGACAGTCGCCCGCATGAGGCCCCCTGCACGGAGACGTATGAGTTGGGATGTGGGCCAGCTGGGGCTGTTGATGGGAGCGTGTGTGGGGCTGGTGAGACGTCCCTGGCATGTGGAGGCTCTGAGGCCGTCTCTTGGCTGGGCCCCCTGCAGGGCGGTCTCGCTGACACACAGCCCAGCCTGGCTAGCGCTGGCTCACGCTGACGCTGGCAGGAAGTGTGGGCACTGCCCTCTGCCAGCCAATGAGCCCCCCATGTGCCCTCCTCGCTGCTCAGCATGTGCCGGGGGCCATAGCCCCACACATTGGAGACATCCTGTCAACGCCTCCGTAGTAGGAGCCCTCGTGCTGAGCCTAGGGCTGGGCTGTTACCGTAGGTCTGTCACTCTAAAGCCTCACCAAGCAATCTGGCTCCCGGGCCAGGACCTTGGTGTCCAGCCTGGAGCTGAATAAACAGCACCGGTGCTCTACTTGAACAGGCAGTGCCCGCGGCGAAGAGGAGACCCCGCTCCTGCTGTGGCTGACGGCAACGTAAGAGCCCTGATCGGCTCACAGCGCCGGGGAGGCACAGAGGGTGAAACCGCACAGGTTTGCTATCAATGGCCACTTCTCCAACTGCAGGGTCACTGCGGTGGCTCAGGGCTTGGGGTGGCCAGGGTACCTGGAAACAGGGAGTAGCTCAGTGGAAGCTACTTGGCTGGCTGCAATGGCAGCGGTTTGGCAGCAAGAGTGGGATGCGCTGGCTCCATGTGTGTGACAGGGAGGGCCGGCTAGGGCCGGGGTATGGGGCCAGCCAGCTGCTTCTGTCCCACATGGGTGGTGGTGTCTCGCTTAGCTCACAGGCAGAGGCCTTAGGTGGTTCTGGAACTGACAGAGTTAGGGGTCTAACTGACGGAGCTGAGTGTGTGTGTGTGTGTGTGTGTGTGTGTGTGCACACGCTGTACTCCTCTGTGTGTGTGTGTGCGTGTGCATGCCACATGTGGTATTCCTCTGTATGTGTGTGTGTGTGTGTGTGTGCGCATGCATGTGCGTGTAGTACTCCTCAGTGTGTGTCTGCGTGCATACATGTGCAGTACTCCTGTGTGTGCGCACGCGCTTGCGGGGTACTCCTCTGTGTGTGTGTCTGTGCGCGCGCACGCGGTACTCCTGTGTGTATGTGTGTGCGCACACGTGTGGTATTCCTTTGTGTGTGTATGCATGCGTGCGTGTGCAGTACTCGTCTGTGTGTGTGCGCGCGTGCAGGTATGTGTGCACCAGTGTGATTGGGTGCATTTGTGGGGGGGGGGGGGGGTTCCCCTAAGCAGCTGCAGGGAGCTGGGGTTCAGGAATTTTACCCTCATTGCCAATACACTATTATGCTTATAAGAAGCACACAGAATCTTTTTAAAGGGGATAAGGCAATACGCCGTGTTTATTGAGAGTACAATTTAAGCATTAAAATCAGCATATGCTTCCATTCACACACACCAAAAGGTTCTGCAGTTGGATCTTATAGTTACCAGTCCGTAGTGTTGCTCGGTCAGTTCCAGTGGCCAGCTGAAACTGCACACGAGGGAGGGGAGCTGGGCCTCTGTCGAACGCGTTTGAAGCTCCAGTGTTGATGCAGAACGAACCCAAAATCCCATAGCAATGCACCCTTCTTTTATAGTAATAAGTTCCCATACAAGCCTATGGACCTTGCTGTGTCACACTGCAGCTGTTAATCACGAGGTATTCAAATTTCAGAGGGGTAGCCGTGTTAGTCTGTATCAGCAAAAACAATGAGGAGTCCTTGTGGCACCTTAGAGACTAACAAAATTATTTGAGTATAAGCTTTCATGGGCTAAAACCCACTTCATCAGATGTATGGAGTGGAAAATACAGTAGAGAAGTATAAATACACAGCATATGAAAAGATGGGAGTTGCCTTACCAAGTGGGGGGTCAGTGCTAACGAGCCAATTCAATTAAGGTGGAAGTGGGCTATTCTCAACAGTTGACAAGAAGGGGTGGAAATCACTTTTGTAGTGCTTATAAGGCCAATGTAATCAAGGTGGCCCATTTCAAACAGTTGACAAGAAGGTGTGAGTATCAGCGGGTGGAAATTAGTTTTTGTAGTGACCCATCCACTCCCAGTCTTTATTCAGGCCTAATTTGATGGTGTCTAGTTTGCAAATTAATTCCAGTTCTGCAGTTTCTCATTGGAGTCTGTTTTTGAAGTTTTTTTGTTGAAGAATTGCCACTTTTAAGTCTGTTATTCAGTGTCCAGGGAGATTGAAGTGTTCTCCTACTGGTTTTTGAATGTTATAATTCTTGATGTCAGATTTGTGTCCATTTATTCTTTTGCATAGAGACTGTCCGGTTTGGCCAATGTACATGGCAGAGGGACATTGCTGGCACATGATGGCATATATTACATTGGTGAACGAGCCCCTGATGGTGTGGCTGATGTGGTTAGGTCCTATGATGGTGTCCCTTGAATAGATATGCAGACAGAGTTGGCACCGGGGTTTGTTGCAGGGTTTGGTTCCTGTGTTAGTGTTTTTGTTGTGTGGTGTGTAGTTGCTGGTGAGTATTTGCTTCAGGTTGTGGGGGCTGTCTGTAAGCGAGGACTGGCCTGTCTCCCAAGGTCTATGAGAGTGAGGGATCGTCTTTCAGGATAGGTTGTAGATCCTTGATGATGCGCTGGAGAGGTTTCAGTTGGGGGCTGTAGGTGGCGGCTAGTGGCGTTCTGTTACTTTCTTTGTTGGGCCTGTTCTGTAGTAGGTGACTTCTGGGTACTCTTCTGGCTCTGTCAATCTGTTTCTTCACTTCACCAGGTGGGCATTGTAGTTTTAAGAACACTTGATAGAGATCCTTAGGTGTTTGTCTCTGTCTGAGGGATTGGAGTAAATGCGGTTGTATTTTAGAGCTTGGCTGTAGACAATGGATCGTGTGATGTGGTCTGGATGAAAGCTGGAGGCATGTAGGTAAGTATAGCGGCCAGTAGGTTTCCGGTATAGGGTGGTGTTTATGTGACCGTCGCTTATTTGCACTGTAGTGTCTAGGAAGTTGATCTCTTGTGTGGACTGGTCCAGGCTGAGGTTGATGGTGGGGTGGAAATTGTTGAAATCCTGGTGGAATTCCTCAAGGGCCTCCTTCCCATGGGTCCAGATGATGAAGATGTCATCAATGTAGCGCAAGTAGAGTAGGGGCGTTAGGGGACGAGAGCTGAGGAAGCATTGTCCTAAGTCAGCCATAAAAATGTTGGCATACTGTGGGGCCATGGGGTACCCAAAGCAGTCCTCCTGACTTGAAGGTATAAATTGTCCCCAAATCTGAAATAGTTGTGGGTGAGGACAAAGTCACAAAGTTCAGCCACCAGGTTTGCCGTTACATTATTGGGAGTTCTGTTCCTGACGGCTTATAGTCCATCTTTGTGTGGAATGTTGGTGTAGAGAGCTTCTACATCCATAGTGGTGAGGATGGTGTTTTCTGGAAGATCACCAAAGGATTGTAGTTTCCTCAGGAAGTCAGTGGTGTCTCAAAGATAGCTGGGAGTGCTGGTAGCATAGGGCCTGAGGAGAGAGTCTGCATAGCCAGACAATCCTGCTGTCAGGGTGCCAGTGCCTGAGATGATGGGGCGTTCAGGATTCCCAGGTTTATTAATCTTGGGTAGCAGATAGAATACCCCTGGTCGGGGCTCTAGGGGTGTGTCTGTGTAGATTTATTCCTGTGCTTCTTCAGGGAGTTTCTTGAGCAGATGGTGTTGTTTCTTTTGGTAACCCTCAGTGGGATCAGAGGGTAATGGCCTGTAGAATGTGGTGTCAGAGAGTTGTCTAGCAGCCTCTCCTTCATATTCCGACCTATTCATGATGATTACAGCACCTCCTTTGTCAGCCCTTTTGATTATGATGTCAGAGTTGTTTCTGAGGCTGTGGATGGCGTTGTGTTCTGCACGGCTGAGGTTATGGGGCAAGTGAAGGCAACTCCCATCTTTTCATATGCTGTGTATTTATACCTCCCTACTGTATTTTCCACTCCATGCATCTGATGAAGTGGGTTTTAGCCCCCGAAAGCTTATGCCCAAATAAATGTGCTAGTCTCTAAGATGCCACAAGAACTCCTCGAGGTATTCAAGGTTGTTCTTAGTCAGCATTATTTTGAGTTGTTACCAGGAGGATCGGCAGCTGTTTTTTATCTCATCCCTCTGGCTCAACTCCTTATGTTATCCCTGGGGTGTATGCCTTTGCTTTAGGGTCGTGGATTTGCCATCCAGGTGATTCTGATAAGAAAGTTGATGCCTCTTGACTTCTCCACTCCCCTCTTGACCATCCGGCCCAGCTGTCTCTTCTAAGTTACTCACACATCAAATAGTAAATAAGGCAGTGATTACAGCCATAAAACTTTTTATCTTTCTAAGAACAATCATTAACACAATCAGCAAAGAATAAACTCAGAACAATTTCTTCTTACTAATTCAAAGCTAGCAAAATGGAGTATAAAGCAAAATAAGCAAAATGGAGTACAATTTACTCGAGACAGTTTCTCCCCATTAGGCTTTTGGCCTACATTGTGCCCCTTTTGACCCTTTAATATCAATATATTAAATGGGTCACATCTTGTGTAATTGCTTTAAGGCAATGTATTGCGAAGCAATTTGGGCTTGTGGTTTTAATTTGAGGTACATTTTTTTCATCCAACAGCACATAAAGCACATTATGACAAACATTATTTCAATTAGTACAAAGAAAACAATGATGGGATGAATCATAATATTTAAAACTGATGCCCATGAAGGGGACCAGCTTCTAAAAAAACGTCATACCAATCCATGGTGCACCATTATTTGTTGAGCTTGTGTGGATACTTTCAGAATTTTAGTTCCCTGGTGCAAAATAGCCAGGCTTCGTGTTAGTACTTTTATCCAGGTTGCTGCAGTTAATTGACTAATTTGCTTATTCCCTGCTAGCCATTGGTATGAGGTGGTTCAATTAACCCCCAAAGAAAAATTAAAACTCAGGGCATTATTGGCATCTACTAGGTTAACATCCTTATTTTTATGAACGGGAAAATAGTAAGTGGGTGAGAGTTCGCAATATTGTCACATTGCACATATATTATTGTACAGGTTGCCTTTGAGTATACTTTTTCTGCTACACAATTTTTTCCAATTCAATAATACAAACACAATTTTTTCCATCATAGTATACTTTGGTGGTGCTATTATACAATTCATTCCAGTAGCATGTTGCTAAATCTTTGTTTTGCACGGAGCAAGGCTCCTCTAAAATTGGCAAGGTGGGGCATACCCACTGTCGGGTAGTTCATTTTTTTACACCCACGGTGATCAGTGAGTTCCTCTTTTTTATTTAAATACATTTCTGCCCATCGTGGGGCTCAAATATGCCTTCCATGTAGGGTTGGGAGTGCTAGGACAGACCATAGGGTGTTCAGGTACCTGGCATGGCGAACCCGTATTACCTGGATAGCAATGTGTTAGAGTGTTTGTGTATACGTATGATTGCATAGGCTTATACCATTCTGGCATAGTAAGCCCAAAATGTATGATTGATGCAGTCCTAAGTGTGCCACTGTAGATTTAACGTGTCCGTCCCTGTCTGTACCAACTCAGTGATTTGGTGTTCTTGTCCTTGTGCTATTATGTGGTGGAAAGCTTCTACTGCACTGGCCTTAGTTTTTAATGCTTCCCATTTCACTGAATTTAATATTTCTGTTCCGGCTCCTATGCCTCCCAGTATAGTACGCTAGTGGGCTAAGACAGTCAACTATGGAATAGGGACCTGTCCACTTAGAATCCAGGGCATGATCCTTTTTCCCTAGCTTTAAATACATTACCTGGTCACTGGCTTTCCATAGCTCAGAGTCAGTGGCTTTTTGCTTATACAATTGTGTATTCTTTTCCTCAGTGGCTTGGTTTACCCTGTAGTGTAAGGTAGTTTTGTTTTCTTGCAATTGTTTGAGCCACTGGAAGTAGTTATGCTGTGTCACTGTAGGTTATTCCTCAGAATCTCTAGTGAGACATTCGGGATCAATTATTAACCACATTGGCTGCCCAAACAAACTTTGGTACGGCTGGATTTTTCTTTTCAGCCTGTTACTGCTGCGGATGGCAGCCAGGATCAAGGGCAGCTTTTCAGGACAGATTTTACCAGTGTGGTTTACCACTTTTCTCAATGCCTCCTTAATAGTGCAATTTATTTTTTTCACCTGTCCTGAGGGTTGGGGTCAGTATAGGATATGAAACTTTTGTTTAATTCCCAGAGCATGCATTATTATGGTAAAGATTTCCCCCACAAATGCACCCCCATTGTCTATATCGATAACCTTGGTGGTCCCCATACCTGCATACCACTTCTGTATCCTTTTCATCAGCTGCTTTCCACCCATTTCTTTGCCAGTCATACATCCAATACTGTAGTCCTTACACAAAATCACTATCGGCATAGATATACACAGGTCTGGGGGGAGTCGTCATACTGTTTTAAAACTTGGTATATAACATGAAGTTCAGGCTGCTGTGCTGACCCACCAAATGTCCCTGAATAACCTCCTTTTCTAGGTTAATAGCAGCATATTTAATCCATCTTTTCCCTTTGATTACCATTGAACTCCCATTAGCAAACCAAACATGTTTTTCCTGGCCTACAGTATCCAATTCCTCAAGAGGGGGTGCTTGCACTAAAGCAATCCCCTGTTTCAGAGTGATTTCTGGGCACTCATGTTTATTTCCTTTTTCAATTAAAGCATATGTCAGCATGTCTGGTTTGGACACTGTTTCAGTAGTGACTTCTCTGTTAACTAGAATGAGGGTCCACCGGGTCATGCAGGTGTCAAAGTTAGAATCAGGACTCACAATTTAGTTAAAGACCACTCTGTTTTATTAGCACAGCGCGCTGCTAATACATTCAGATAATGTGAGCACCGTGTACGGCCCGGTCTACACTACCCGCCAAAATCGGCGGGTAGCCATCGAAGTATCGGGGATCGAATTATCGCGTCGTGTCTGGACGCGATAAGTCGATCCCCGCATGCGCTACTTCGAACTCCGGTCCTCCTGCAGGGCGAGCGGAGTTACCGGAGTCGACGTGGGAGCCGCGGACTTCGATCGCGGCGCCGCGCGGACTCGAGGTAAGCGCGCCAAATTCGAACTAAGGTACTTCGACTTCCGCTACGAGAATAGCATAGCTGAAGTCGAAGTAGCTTAGTTCGATCCCGCCCCTAGTGTGGACCAGCCCAAAGACTCAAACTATCTTATTTATACAGATAAAAGGGGGGGCGAACTTAACAAGAAAACAAAGGAAGCAAAACTGATAAGTTTACCTGGGGCCAGACACACATCTTATTTCCTTACTAGCTCTTACCAATCTTCTGTTAACGTCCCACCATTAGCAGAAGTGGACTCATTGTGTTATATCTTAATGTTTCTCTTCCTGACAACTATATTTCAACATTCTTCATTCCTGCTTAAAGGAACATACAGTATTTCTTTAATCCATTCTATTTTTACAATATAATTCATTCTACTTTCACAATCCCTCCTTTTGGGCAAGCTACGCAATGACCAACAATTACTGGGTTCCACATATCAATTGTTTTTTATCTCTTTGTTCATCAGCAATATTTAAAATCATCATATTAACACTCTGTTTTGGGGCAGTCACCTGAGTGGCATGCCTTACACAATTCTGGATACAACAGGAGATTAACTGAAAACATACAAAAATCATTAGGATTCCAAACAGGATAGTCAGGGCTCTCTGAAACAACCAGTTTCCTATGCCAGAGAAATTGAACAGGTTACTTAGCCACTTCCATAAAGAACTTGGCTCTTCATGGGGAAGATATGCGATTTGTTTTAAGTGGCTAGCGCGATTTATTACCTCGTTGGTGTCGTCAGGTACATACACACATTTTTTTCCAATGAGAGCACAGGTTCCTTCTTTGGCCGCCAGCACTCTGTCCAATGCCTGATGGTTTTGGAGGGCCATCTGTCGGATCGCCCGTTTCATGGACAGAGTGGCAGGAATTCCCTTGGCAGGCATAATATGATTTAACAAACATTTGGCAACAGACAGCGAGTCAGCCTTGCGATAAGGAAAGGCTTTGATCCAACCAGAAAATAAACATACCGTAACCAAAATAAATTCATAGTGTTGACACTTAGGCATTTGTACAAAATTAAGTTGCCAATGCAAGAATGGTGCTTGGGCAGGCCCCGGAAGCCCTGAGCAACCCCGGAAACCCTGAGCCACTTTTACAGGTTTACCAATATTGTGGCTTTGACAAGTGGTACAGGCGGCACAGTGGCGGGCTGCAAAAGAGCTGAAAAGAGCTGAAATGGGGCCCATCATTCTGCCTTAGTTACAGCAGAGACCATCTCCTCCTTTCCGACATGTGAAACACCATGTAGCAGGTCGGCCAGCAACGGGTAGAGTGAAAAGGGGGCCACAAAGGTGCCGGTAGGTGAACGCCAAAGGGAATCAGGATGTAGAGAGCAACCTTGGGCAACCCAAGAGTCTTTTTCGGCTTCTGGGGCAGAGTCTTGGAGCAGGGTGAGGTTAGTGAGGTACCATGAGGGTAAGAGGAGAGCGGAGCACAAGGGATTCGGACATTTCGACTAGGCGCGCCACGACAGCCATAGCACGCAGGCAGGGGGGCAAGCCTCAGGCAACAGGGTTCAAAGTGGCAGAGAAATAAGCCACTGGGCAGTTCTTGTCTCCGTGCACCTGAGTGAGAACTCCCAGTGCACACCCAGATTGTTCGTGGCAGAAAAGGGTAAAAGGCTTAGAATAGTCAGGCAGCCCTAAAACGGGGCAGAAGCCAAACCCTGTTTGAGGGAAACAAAGG
The DNA here is from genome assembly GCA_003942145.1 of Platysternon megacephalum. Taxonomy (NCBI): domain Eukaryota; kingdom Metazoa; phylum Chordata; order Testudines; family Platysternidae; genus Platysternon; species Platysternon megacephalum. Next base: position 2,658,134 of record QXTE01000162.1, read on the forward strand.
AAGAGTCGGCTTCAGGGGGCCACGGCACGGGGTCAGGCACAGAGACTCGAGTGAGTTCCTGGAGAGGTTTTGCAAGAGAGGCATATTGGGGAATCCATTGCCTGCAAAATCCAGCCATGCCCAAAAACTTTTGGACCTGGCGTGGGGAGCGGGGTCAGGGAAAGCTGAGGATAGCTTGGACGCGGGCGGGAGAAAGTGTACGGGAACCCTGGGAGAGGAGAAAGCTAAGGTATGTGACAGAGGCTTGACAGAGCTGTAGCTTAGAGCGAGAAGCCTTGTGATCCTTCTTTGCTAGGGCAGTCAGGAGCACTAAAGAATCAGTTTCTGAGGCAGGCGATGAAGGGGAACAGAGGAGTAGATCATCTACATATTGGACTAGTGTGGACCCGGACCGAAAAACAAGGTCAGCGAGGTCTCGGGCTAATGCTTGGGAAAAGTAAGATGGGCTTTCAGTATACCCCTGAGGGAGCGTGGTCCATGTGTGCTGCTGCCCATTGTAAGAAAAGGCAAAAAGATACTGGGAGTCAGGGTGAACCAGGACAGAAAAGAAAGCAGAGCACAAATCAACAACAGTAAAATGAGTTGCACCTGGTGGGATAGAAGCCAGAATCGTTGCTGGGTTAGGGACAACAGGAAAGGGAGATAAAGATCATTGAAAAACCCAAAAATCCAGTTCCACGTCCCCATCCCTGGTACTATTTGCCCTGCCCTGGGCCATTAACTTTTGGGAGGACTGTTCCTCCTTTCCTTTTAGAGTGTGATGGCAGTGCTCTGCCACTGCTTGCAATTTGTCCATGGTTTCGGTCTTCCACCCAACACTTATTTGCTTTAGCATACTGCCAATAGCAGGTAGGAGGCCATTAACAAACGCATGAGCCAGGGCGCCCTGTCCATTTTCACCTGGTTGCTGTATACCAGAATGTTGCAGAAAAACATCAGTCAGCCGGGTGCGATAGTCGCCCGGGTTTTCTCCCTGTCGCTGTTTACAGCAGTGTATGGCCATCCAGTTGGTTTTAGGAGTTTATACTCAAGGGATGGCTTTAAGTAGATTTTTAGCTCGGTCCTTACAGCTTTTCAGCGTCAGGACCGGTGTCTGGCAAATTTCAGCGCTGTTCACTGATGGTCCAATTTGCTGCTATGAGCCATTTTTCATGCTCACTAGGGGTAAGTAGCTTGCACAGCTGCAGGAGGTCTGCCTCAGAGGGTTCATTGGTGTCACATACTAACAAAAATTCCTCTGCGAATTTGGTAGGATTTTCCAGGGGCTTTGGAAAGCCTTTTACAATTGAATGGAGCTCTGTGCGAGTCCAGGGTTTATAGCTCCAAGCGGGACCCCCTTCTTGGCCCCCAGTATGCAGGATTCGGAGGGGAGCCTGGACAGTTTTAGAGCTAGAGCGCAAGCAACGGGCCCAATCCTCATCCAGGCTATCTTTTCATGTATAAGAAAAAGCAGAGGAGTCAGGCAGACTGGAGGGTTTCGGGGGAACAGGGTTTTTTTTCTTTACGGGTCTGAGCGGTACCAGAGGAATGGGTCTGGGCGGTATTGGACGATCCAGACTGGTCTGAACTGGTGACCTCTGAGAATTGTTCCTGAACTGGGGAGGCTGGTGACCGTCTATTGATCCGACGCAAGGCTGCCAAGCCAATTAATGCGTCTTCCTCATCGTCGTCCCCAGAATTTANGCCGGGTGCGATAGTCGCCCGGGTTTTCTCCCTGTCGCTGTTTACAGCAGTGTATGGCCATCCAGTTGGTTTTAGGAGTTTATACTCAAGGGATGGCTTTAAGTAGATTTTTAGCTCGGTCCTTACAGCTTTTCAGCGTCAGGACCGGTGTCTGGCAAATTTCAGCGCTGTTCACTGATGGTCCAATTTGCTGCTATGAGCCATTTTTCATGCTCACTAGGGGTAAGTAGCTTGCACAGCTGCAGGAGGTCTGCCTCAGAGGGTTCATTGGTGTCACATACTAACAAAAATTCCTCTGCGAATTTGGTAGGATTTTCCAGGGGCTTTGGAAAGCCTTTTACAATTGAATGGAGCTCTGTGCGAGTCCAGGGTTTATAGCTCCAAGCGGGACCCCCTTCTTGGCCCCCAGTATGCAGGATTCGGAGGGGAGCCTGGACAGTTTTAGAGCTAGAGCGCAAGCAACGGGCCCAATCCTTATCCAGGCTATCTTTGCATGTATAAGAAAAAGCAGAGGAGTCAGGCAGACTGGAGGGTTTCGGGGGAACAGGGTTTTTTTTCTTTACGGGTCTGAGCGGTACCAGAGGAATGGGTCTGGGCGGTATTGGACGATCCAGACTGGTCTGAACTGGTGACCTCTGAGAATTGTTCCTGAACTGGGGAGGCTGGTGACCGTCTATTGATCCGACGCAAGGCTGCCAAGCCAATTAATGCGTCTTCCACATCATCATCCCCAGAATTTAACAGGGGGTTTTCTTCGTCCTTTTCCACAATGAGATGGGAGTATGAAGGGGGTTTGGATCGATCTGAGTCTGCTCAGAGAACGGGGTAAAGGGGAGTGCTCGGTCTGGTGGTGGGAGAGGAGACTTCCAATAAAGCTTTTAACTTATCATTTGAATCTTTGAGAGTTTCTTTGAGAGTTTCTATTCTGTCCACCTACGATTTGCCTCTTCCCACCACTGCATGAAACAATCAACCTCTCCTCTGGCCAATTTAGTTTTAGGTTGGCCGAGCTTGTCTTTTAAGACATCCACTCGGTCTTTGTCCCAAGATCCTAACAGTGGCCACTGAGTTTTGGGATTCCCCTGAGTTAGCCTAGACCATTTTTCCAGAAGTTTACAGGAGTCCGGACCCTTCCTAAAATGCATAAAATGAGCCGGCGTTCCTTTAGGGAACTGTCCCGACTTAGACGTCTGGTTACCCATACAGGAGGACTTTACACACACCAATCACACAAGAAGGAAATTCGGGTTCGTCAGAGCAATGCCCAGTGCAACACACAAAAGGAGCCCACAGGCTACTGCTTCAATCGCCCTTGCTTTCACACCAAGGGTTTTACCCAAGGTGCGGTGCGGCTGCGATTGTGCAGATTTCATTTATTCAGACCACAGGGACAGGAACCCCTTGGTCGGCCGATCCCCGGACGGAGACAGCACCCAGACTCAAACACTCCACAGGAGGACGGATAGACACAGAGACAGGACAGTCCTCAGTCCGGACAAAACACAGAAATAATTACCTGACCAGATTCCTGATGTCAGATCCCTACCAGAACAGAGTGGGAACCAACAGGTTCGATGGCATAGACCTCACTGTGGTTGTGCGCCCTTCCGTTCAGGAGGAGGACCGCTCGGGCCAAATGCCCAGGTGCCGGCTGCCACGGTCGTCCTACAAGAATGGTCAGGAATCACACGACCCCAGTGAAGACGGTTGCCATCTCGGTGGAACCTCCAAATTGTCAAAGTTAGAATCAGGACTCACAATTTAGTTAAAGACCACTCTGTTTTATTAGCACAGCGCTCTGCTAATACATTCAGATAATGTGAGCACCATGTAAGACTCAAACTATCTTATTTATACAGATAAAAGGGGGGGCGAACTTAACAAGAAAACAAAGGAAGCAAAATTGATAAGTTTACCTGGGGCCAGACACACATCTTATTTCCTTACTAACTCTTACCAATCTTCTGTTAATGTCCCACCATTAGCATAAGTGGACTCATTGTGTTATATCTTAATGTTTCTCTTCCTGACAACTATATTTCAACATTCTTCATTCCTGCTTAAAGGAACATACAGTATTTCTTTAATCCATTCTATTTTTACAATATAATTCATTCTACTTTCACACAGGTATTAGAAACCTTACCTCCCATCAGTTTGCCTGATAAAATATATTTAAGGGAAGTGTGTGTCCTTTGAATAGTAATGGGTGCTATGCCTGTGAGTGGTTCAAAGGATTGTACTGCCCAGACAGCTGCTAGGCATTCATGTTCACAGGGATTAAAATTTAATTCTATGCCTTGCAGTTTCCTTGATTCATAGGCTACTGACACCCGTTTTCTTCCTTCATTATTTTGCAGTTGAGTAGCTGCTAGTGCTATGTCATTAGCAGCCAGACAGATAACAAATGGCCTTGACTTGTGGGGAAAGTGTAAAGCTGGAGCTGCGGCTGCTTTTTGCTTTAAAGTACTTAGGGCGGAATCATGTTCTGGCCCCCATTCCCATTGAATCTTTTTCTTTAACAGTTTTCATAAAGGAAGTGTAATCTCAGCATACTTGTAAATAAATATGTGGCCACAGGAAACTGAATCCACCCAACAAGACTCATAAGGAGAGTACATCTGTGGGGGCTGGCATTTCTAGCAGTGCCTATTCACTGGTCTACTTGCCTGCCCTCTCTCCTGATTATTAGACCCAGGTACACTTAGCTGGGCTTGGAGGCTGGAAGTTGATTAAGATTTGCCAATTATTACAGATTTTTTTTCAGTAACCAATGTTTTTACATGCCATTTTTTTCCTTGTTAATTTTATTTTGTGGCTAAAATGTATGTTCATTTTTTTTCCTAATGCAATTTTTTTTAAACACAATACACAACAATGCTAGCAACAAGACAAACACAAAACATAATTTTTATCGCGACAGTAGATCCATGGTAATCTGAGTTGCTCCTCAGCTGGTACCATTTTTTTCTGAAGTTCTGAAAGACAAGAAAAACATTTTTCTACCCCCTTTGGGGGCAGGGCGGCAGATCATTGCTTAAAATACTTATTGTTTTACAAATTTTCTTGCTGATTGCAGGCAAAACAGAGGAATTATCCCCATACTTTCCTGTGTTTTAGTTCTATGGGTAGGCCATGTTTCAATGGCTTCTACCTTTTAAGGGTTTAGGGTGAATTATTCCACTGTGCAGTTATGAGGTGATGTACCTCAGTTTTCCTTTTTATACAGCAGCATAGGTGCCGACTCTGTGGGTACTCCGGGGCTGGAGCACCCACGGGGAAAAATTAGTGGGTGCACCCACCGGCAGCCAAGCTCCCCTCACCCCCGCCCCACCTCCTCCTCCTCCTCCTCCCCTGAGCGTGCCACGTCCCCGCTCTTCTGCCTACCTCCCAGCGCTTCCCGCCCAGCCGCCGCCAAACAGCTGTTTGGCAGCATTAGCACGCTCCGGGAGAGACGGGGAGGAGCGGGAACGTGGCGCGCTCAGGGGAGGAGGCAGGGAAGAGGCGGGGGCGGGGCAGAGACTTTGGGGAAGGGGTTAGAATGGGGGTGGGGCAGGGGTGGGAAGAGGCAGGGCAGGGGGAGGGCCTCATGGAAGAGGTGGAGTGGGGGCAGGGCCGGGGGGGGGTCGAGCACCCACAGGAAAGAGGGGAAGTCAGCGCCTATGTACAGCAGACCAGGTTTGTAATAGTTTTTCTGCTGTGCTAAGCTTTTACGTTTATTTACAGGTAATAGCTGAGAAGTATTATTACTATAATGCCTTTTTTTTTTTTTTGGTGCTCACAGAGTTTTCATGTACTTTTATTAAAGTGACAGTGACAGTCTGATTACTTAGAACCACCTTAAGGCTCAGCGTTTCTAATCTTGATTCTTTGTGCACCTTACCCCTGCTGTTGCTCCAGAGGGCACTGTCTTTTTCCTTTTTATTTTTACTGCAGCTCTTGGCTGCCCCTTATTACATCCATGACTTTGGTCTTTATTTACAAACACCATCACAGGACCTAATCACATCAGCCATGCCATCAGGGGCTCGTTCACCTGCACATCTACCAATGTGATTTATGCCATCATGTGCCAGCAATGCCCCTCTGCCATGTACATTGGCCAAACCGGACAGTCTCTTCGCAAAAGAATAAACGGACACAAATCTGACATCAGGAATCATAACATTCAAAAACCAGTAGGAGAACACTTCAACCTCTCTAATCACTCAGTGACAGACGTTAAGGTGGCAATTTTGCAACAGAAAAGCTTCAAAGACAGACTCCAACGAGAAGCTGCTGAACTTGAATTAATATGCAAATTAGATACCATTAACTTAGGTTTGAACAGAGACTGGGAATGGCTCGGTCATTACACTAATTGAATCTATTTCTCCATGTTGAAGTAGCCTCACACTTTCGTGTCAACTGTCCGAAATGGGCCATTTGGATTATCACTTCAAAAGTTTCTCTCCCCTGCTGTTAATAGCTTCTCTTAATTAATTAGCCACTTACAGTTGGTATGGCTACTTCCACCTTCTCATGTTCTCTGTACGTATAAATATCTTCTTACTGTATGTTCCATTCTATGCATCCGAAGAAGTGGACTGTAGTCCACGAAAGCTTATGCTCAAATACATTTGTTAGTTTCTAAGGTGCCACAAGTACTCCTGCTCATTAAACTTTATAAAGCATTGTGGTACCTTAAGGGTTAAATGCTAAATACCTAAGTTGATGGTATCTAGTTTGCATATCAATTCAAGTTCAGCAGCTTCTCCTTGGAGTCTGTTTACCAAAGCCAAGCAACATTAATTACCTGTGTCTGGCAAAAAGTGTCTGTCAGTTTTGCAACTTTGAATTAAAGATTCAAATGGATTTTTAGTGGCATTATTTAAAAACCAAAACCAAACCAATTCATCTTAAACCTACAAAACAAGGTTTTGCAAACTAGGAGTGTTGGTTTAGGTTCTTAAGATTTTTTTTTTTTTAACATTCATTGCACTGCTTTAATGATTTTACACAGCTGTACAGAGATTACATTCCCTTTTATACATTTGGGCACAGTTAAATTCCAATAGAAACCCCTTATGTTCTTTAGGAAATTTGATTAAATTGTTCATAGTCAAATGATTTAAATCAGATTGTTTCTTTGCCTCTAACATTTTTAGAACTTTCAACTGCTTAATTCCCTCCAGCCTCTGCAGAGTTAACTTTTTTCCCCCATTGAATCACTTGCTTATCTTCCAAAATGACACCTTCATCAGCTCAGATATTACCATTTCAAGTGTTGTCCCAGAGATTTGAATTCCCCATGCCTGTACTTACTGCTTCCCTTACTCCTGCCACTATGCCCCTCAGGGATCCTAGCAAGTTTTCCAATCTCTTTATTTGTTGCCTGCCCGCTTGTCTGGGCCCGATCCTGCTTTTCTTGCTGAACCATCCTTTTTCCATGGACACAGGCTTTGTTCCACTACCAATTTAGCAAGGAGGGTGGGCTCCTCAACTAACCCCCACACCTCCTGATCCCTTTTCTTAAACATTTCTCTCAAAATTGTGAAATCACAACAATATTACTCCTATATCCTTCAGAGTGCGCAGCGGCACAGCCCTCCCCCCCACTAGCTGCGAGTACGTGCCAGCAGCCACATGGAACATGCGCGTAGGAAGCCGCTCAGGCCCGCTGCGCTGCCGGGTGGCAGCGGGAGCCCCTGGGCTTTTTTTAATTGCCCGGGGGTAGCAGGCAGGGCCGGAGGAGCAGGAACAGTGTGTGGGGGTGGGGGAGCAGGCGGGAAATTTTGCTGGAGCCAGGCCCCCGGGCCAGGAATATTCCTGGTGCCCGGGCACCACAGGCCCATAGAACTTGCTGCTCATGTCAGTATACCATACATCCTTCACTCACACATCAAACAGTAAATAAGGCAGTGATTACAGCCATAAAACTTTTATTCTTCTAAGAACAATCATTAACACAAATAGCAACGAATAAGGGGAGGGATAGCTCAGTGGTTTGAGCATTGGCCTGCTAAACCCAGAGTTGTGAGTTCAATCCTTGAGGGGGCCATTTAGGGATCTGGGGCAAAATCAGTACTTGGTCCTGTTAGCGAAGGCAGGGGGCTGGACTTCATGACCTTTCAGTTCTATGAGATAGGTATATCTCCATATATTATTATTAACTCAGAACAATTTCTTCTTACTAATTCAAAGCTAGCAAAATGGAGTATAAAGCAAAATAAAGTACAATTTACTCGAGACAATTTCTCCCCATTTGGCTTTTGGCCTACAACAGGAGCCCACTAACCAGCCGATGCTTGCGTCAGACGCATCCACGCTTTCCCTGTCCCTGGGGAGGCCCCATTTGCTGACAGAGGGCAAGTCATGGCATAATTATTAGCTCCTGTTTGCCCAGGGCCGGGAGATGCTGGCTGCTCTAGTGATGTGAGGGTGGCAGGGCACCGGGCCAGGTTGGGGAACTGTGCTCAGGGTGACAGTGTGTCGGGCTGGTTCCTGGGGCGGGTGATGGGGTCAGAAGGGGAGGGTCTGCATGCTCCTGGGCAGGGTTCTGGGTGAACCACCCTAGCAATGCCAGGGCCCTTTGGGAAGAACAGACACTTGCCCTCTCCCTCTGAAGGATGGGCCCTTCTTGGAAGAGCAGCTCAGTCCTGGGCCCTGGCTGCTTTGCGCTGCTGGTCTGCCCTGACAAGGTATGTGTGCACCTGTATGTGCACCAACGCACACATAGCTATACACACATGCACACACTCACATTCACACGCACGCACACTCCCACCTGCACACACACACGCATACATTCACACCTGCCTGCACACACACACGTGTGCACACACTCACACCCACGCATACCCACTCGCACCTGCATGCACACACAGCACACCCACACCTGCATGCACACACTCGCATGTGCACACTCAGACCTGCATGCACACACTCACAGCTATATGCACACTCATGCCTGCATGCACACACTCGCATGTGCACCCTCACGCTGCATGTGCACACTCACACCAGCATGCACACACAGCTGCGCACGCACACTGGCACAGTCACACCTGCATGTGTACGGGGAGACTTTGGCAATCCAGTAAAGTACCTGAAACCACTATTACTTATTGCTAACAGTAGCCAAGTCATCAGGGCGTACTGAACCACTATTTCTTGTTGCTAAAAGAAGCCAAGTCAGCAGGCCATAAAGTGGTCATGCAGTGGCCTCAGCATAACCAAGGTAGGAGGGGAGGAGGGGGTTTTGGGTGCCACAAACAGGGCAGCTTGACCCCGCATCCTTCCTGCTAAGAATGTTGAAATTGCTGATATATATATGTTAGAAAAACAGGAAGTCTGTCTATATGTGCCCCTGGGAATGTTTGTCAGAACCCCAAGCATAGGTGCTGACTTCTGCTCCCGCCGGTGGGTGCTCAATCCCCCTCTGCCCCCGGCCCCGCCCCCACTCCATCCCTTCCATGAGGCCCTGCTCCCTCCCACCCCTGCCCCGCCCCAACTCCACCCCCTCATCCCTGCCCCAGCCCCACCTCTTCCCCGCCTCCTCCCCTGAGTGCGCCACATTCCCGCTTCTTCCCCTCCCTCCCAGCACGCCACCAAACTGTGGGAGGCGGAGGAGCGGAGATGCGGCGTGCTCTGGGAGGGAGTGTGGGGGGAGTTTGGCTGCCAGTGGGTGCAGAGCACCCACTAATTTTTCCCCGTGGGTGCTCCAGCCCCGGAGCACCCACGGAGTTGGCACCTATGGCCCCAGTCATGGACACTCTGAAAAAAAAACCCCAACATATCTGGTTAAATTGATGATCAGAAGGAAACCTCTTGCTTGACCTTTAAAAACTGCTTGCTTAGCAAGTTTTCTTTAAGGGATATGTCATTGTATTACTAATGTATAAATAAGGGGGGAAAGTTTGAGGTGGGGGGACTTCTCAGAAGGGGCTCTTCAGGGACGCTCCCTCTGGACGCATCTTGGGGTCCCCACCGGCAGATGGAAGTTTGGCCAGCGGAAGCCTGTCACGGTGCCACTCGAAGGTCACACTCAGCTTGGGTAATTATCGAGGGTTGGGGGTGTTTTACTAACCTGTTGCGAACGTGTGTAAGTGCTTGAGACTAAGTAAAGTTTAGCTTTAAGTGAAAGCACTTTTGTGTTGTCCTGTTTGTGCCAGCCATCTATCGGTCGGACGGCCGTGTCTCCCATGATTTATTTCCTGACACCACCTCGCACAGAGTAAAAGTTACCAAAAGCTTTGGGTTAAAAGAACCCCGGGTAACACATGCACACACTCACAGCTGCGCACCCACATCAGCACACTCGCACATGCACACTCACACATGCATACCCACCCACAGCTAGTGGTCATGTACTCCATCTCGCTGACCCAGCCCATCTGAGTGTGCAGTGCTCTTTCTGGGAAAGGCAGCTCTGCAGTTTCATTCCTAGCTGGGAAATCCCGGCAGCGAGTGGCTCTGTGCGGTGATATGTAGCTCAGCCGTTTCCTCAGAAACAGCTCCATGGGAGAGCAAGGCTAGTTCCAGTTCTCAGCCCAGCCAGCAGGAAATGCTGGGTTTGCAATGTAGTTACTGGCTGTCTGGAGCCCGATCCAACAGAGAGGAGAGGAATCACCCTTAGACCAGGAGCTTCATCACCGGGACTGCATGCCCCACAAGCTCTTGAGCTGGGGTTAGAGCGTGGGGGGCAGAGTACAGGTTGTGCCAGGATCCTGCTTCCTGTCCAGGCCTGACCCCGCCTCAGGCTGGTGGGGGTTTTCTGCATTCAGGGTTCACGCTGCGTTCAGCTCAGAGCCCTGCCAGGGCCTGCGTGTGACGCAGGCCACAGGATTCCATCCAGTCATCTTGCCCCATTGCTCCCCCAGGGGCTCCTGGACAGAGGGTCCCAGAGGCCAGGAACTGCCGGGGGGAGGGCAGGGTTACATTTCCCTCCAAAATAAGTTTTCAAACAGTGGCGCTGGAACACTTTTACTAGTGGGGGAGCTGAAAGCCAGCCCTCTCACCTCTGTCCGCACCCCACCCCCACCCCCGGAGCCGGGCAGTGTCTACGGGAGGGGGGACCTGGACAGGGGCAAGGGGGCCTAGGCTGGGGGTGGGTGCGGGGCCCTCAGCCAGGATCCCAGGCATGGGGCCAGCGGCTGGGAACCCAGGCCCTGGGCCCTGGGTATGGGGTGGCAGCCAGGACCCCGCATGTGGGGCTTTAAGCAGAGCCCTGGGCTTGGGGCCGGCAGCCGGGACCCCGCACTGGGGGCCAGAAGCAGAGCCCCAGGCATGGGGCTGGGAGCCCACATGCAGGGCCAGGAGCACAGCCCCACGTAAAACCTAGGGGTGCTGCATCACGCCCCGCACCTGTAGTTCCCGCATCTATGTTTTCAAAGAAACAAAAGATTAGGGGGGGGGGGGAAGTTTCCTTCAAAATGTTATTATTTTTCAACAATTGCAATGAACATTTTTGACTCGAACGGAAAATGCACGTTTGGTTTTTCCATTTTTTGGGGTCTTTTTCACCGTTTTTTTTTTGGGGGGGGGGGGGGGATTTGCCAGAGAGGAGAAGAATGACTCAAAACCTGGAAAAGGATTGAAGATTTGGGCCTTGGTTCATTTCATCAAAAATTCCAGGAAAAAAACCCCAACAAAACCCAACATTTTTCATATTGTTCCTGTGGAGGATTCTCCCACCCCTCTTTTCAATCCCTGGCCTCTCGAGTCCCTGTTTCTGGTGCCCCCTGGTGGTGAAGCACTTGGGGGCGAGGAAGGTGATCAGGAACAGTTAACATGGATTCACCAAGGGCAAGTCATGCCTGACGAACCTGATTGCCTTCTATGATGAGATAACTGGCTCTGTGGATATGGGGAAAGCGCTGGATGTGATATATCTTGACTTTAGCAAAGCTTTTCATATGGTCTCCCACAGTATTCTTGCCAGCAAGTTAAAGAAGTATGGATTGGATGAATGGACTAGAAGGTGTATAGAAAGCTGGCTAGATTGTCAGGCTCAACGGGTAGTGATCAACGGCTCAATGTCTAGTTGGCAGCTGGTATCAAGTGGAGTGCTCCAGGGGTCGGTCCTGGGGCCAGTTTTGTTCAACATCTTTATTAATGATCTGGATGATGGGATGAATTGAACCCTCAGCAAGTTTGCAGATGACACTAAGCTGGGGGGAGAGGTAGATACGCTGGAGGGTAGGGATAGGATCCAGAGTGACCTAGACAAATTGGAGGATTGGGCCAAAAGAAATCTGATGAGGTTCAACAAAGACAAGTGCAGAGTCCTGCACTTAGGAAGGAAGAATCCCATGCACTGCTACAGGCTGGGGACTAACTGGCTAAGCAGCAGTTCTGCAGAAAAGGACCCGGGGATTACAGTGGACGAGAAGCTGGATATGAGTCAGCAGTGTGCCCTTATTGCCAAGAAGGCCAACAGCATATTGGGCTGTATTAGTAGGAGCATTGCCAGCAGATCAAGGGAAGTCATTATTCCCCTCTCTTCGGCACTGGTGAGGCCACACCTGGAGTATTGCGTCCAGCTTTGGTCCCCCCACTACAGAAGGGATGTGGACAAATTGGAGAGAGTCCAGCGGAGGGCAGCGAAAATTATTAGGGGGCTGTGGCACATGATTTACGAGGAGAGGCTGAGGGAACTGGGGTTATTTAGTCTGCAGAAGAGAAGAGTTGAGGATGCTGCCCCTGAGCAGAGGAATCTGGAACAGCTGCCCTGGCGAGCTCCCACACAGCACTGCCTGTGCAAAACCCACTGTGGCCTGAGCCCTTAGCCAAGCCTAGTCTGATAGGGCCCAGCCGGGATCTTCGCCCTAGCACTTAGCACGCTGGCTGTTGGTGGGGGGTCTGTCTGGTGGTGTGTATGCTGCTGCTCGGTGCTCTCCAATCAGCCGCTCAACAGGGAGGGGTTGGGATCTCTACTCCCTGCCGAACCGCTGATTGGTGGCCAGCCGGCAGTAGTCTCCATGCAGCTACGGCACTTCAGCCTGGGTGGCTGGGGATTACCTGAGCTCCCTCGGGCCTTGGCCTGAAGGAACGTGCTGGGGGAGAACAGGAGAGGGGCATGAATAAGGAGAGGCGGATTAGGGGAATCGCCCTGCCAACCACACCTTACAAAAGACAAGCTGAGGTGATTCGGGCATCAGCAGGTGAGAGGGTGCCCATGGGTTGGGCTGGTGCCCCCCTGCTGCAGGCACCTGTCCCAGCCCAGCCTTTCAGGATTGCTTTTTGCCTTCTTCGTTTGCAGCCTTGCTGTTCTCGGGGAGGGGGGCAGTCCGTCATCCCATTGAGGACAGGCCAAGAGGAGGCACAGGCTGCAAGCAGACCTCGTGGGGAGGCCCAGACTACATCCAGCTGCGATTGCTGGGCAGGCGGGAGCTGCCTGTGAAAGGCGAGTGCACTGAAAATGTGTGGGACCACACAGAATCACTGGCTGTGTGTCATCTGGGTGTGTTTGTGCCCCACACCCAGCCTGTCTAAACCCTGATGGGCAGGCTGGCTGCATGCTGGCAACTATTTTGTGCCAGCCAGGAGGACAATTCACTCCTGTTCTTTAGGGGTGAGATTGTCCAGGGGAGGAGCTGTTCCTGCTGACGTACGGTGTTGTGTGACCGGCAAGGCAAGGGTGTATCTAGCCGCCTGGCTGTTGTGCCTTTGTTGTTTGTGCATTGCAGAGCCCGGGCCCATTCTGGGCAGACACACACTCTGTGCTCTCCCTTAGATGGACTTGACATTGGTTCTTTCTTGCTCGTTCTGTTGGTCTGAGCTAAAGTCTGGTCCCAGTAAAGGGCTGTGGCTGCTGTTGTGTGTGGAATCACACTCCCTGGGGAGCAGGCTGCAGGCTCCGGGTCTGAGCTGACACAGCCAGGGCACCATGCGTGTCCCAGCTGAGTTCTCTCTAGCCAGTGCTGGGTGAGGGTAATGGCTCTGCCCCTCTGGCCGTCCCCGCCCGGGCGGATTGGCGCTGGCAGGAGGGGGCGGATCGGGGTGGGCAGGAGGAGGCAGGAGGCGGTGAATGGGCGGGGCGGGCAGGAGGCGGCGAAGGGGCGGATCCGGGCGGGCAGGAGGCGGCGAAGGGGCGGATCCGGGCGGGCTGGAGGAGGCAGGAGGCGGTGAAGGGGCGGATCGGGGCGGGTAGGAGGCGGTAGGAGGCAGTGAAGGGGCAGATCTGGGCGGGCTGGAGGAGGCGGTGAAGGGGCGGATCCGGGCGGGCTGGAGGAGGCAGGAGGCGGTGAAGGGGCGGATCGGGGCGGGTAGGAGGAGGTGAAGGGGCGGATCCGGGCGGGCTGGAGGAGGCAGGAGGCGGTGAAGGGGCAGGGCGGGAGGCAGGAGGCGGCGAAGGGGCGGATCCGGGCGGGCTGGAGGAGGCAGGAGGCGGCGAAGGGGCGGATCGGGGCGGGCTGGAGGAGGCAGGAGGCGGCGAAGGGGCGGATCGGGGCGGGCTGGAGGAGGTGGCTCCCGGAGGCCGCGGGGCGGGCGCTGCTGAGCTCAGCGCGCCGCGGGATGGAGGCCGCCGACGGGGCCCGACCCCGGGTGCTGGTGGTGGGCGCGGGGCTCGCCGGGCTCGGCGCTGCCCAGCGGCTCTCCAGCTCCCGAGCCTTCCCCCACCTGCGCCTGCTGGAGTCCACGGGCCGGGCCGGGGGCCGCGTCTGCTCCCAGCGATTCGGTACCGGCCGGGCCCCGCGGGGAGCTAGGCCCCGACCCAGCCGGGCTGGGGCAGTGTCCTGAGGCTGTGCCGGGGTGCGGTGTCCCTGGGGCAGGGATTGGGGAGCTGTGCCAGACTGTGGGACAGCAGGCTGGGGTGTGCGCCGGGCTCTGGGGCAGTGTCCCTGTGGCGTACAGCTGCCTCTTGCTCTGCGTCCCAGCACCTGTCATTGGGTGGTTGATCATGACGAGTGAGAACAACCACTCTGGGCGCTTCTTAACCCTCCCGCGTGAGGGCCCAAGCTGGTCTCTATCTGTTAGAGACCGGGATGAGACCTATTGTGGGGTTGGGGAGCTGTGCTAGGCAGGGTGGGTCTGTGCCAGGCTCGGAGGTGGCGTCTCTGGGGCGGGGGGTTGGGGAGCTGTGCCAGGCAGGGTGGGTCTGTGTCAGGCTCTGGGGAAGGGGGTTGGGGAGCTGTGCCAGGCTGGGTGGGTCTGTGGCAGGCTCTGGGGAGGGGGGTTGGGGAGCTGTGCCAGGCTGGTTGTGTGTGTGCCAGGCTCTGGGGCACCAGCTCTGGGGCAGGAGGGTGGGGAGCTGTGCCAGGCTGGGTGGGTCTGTGTCAGGCTCAGTGGTGGCATCCCTGGGGCTGGGGAGCTGTGCCAGGCTGGGTGGGTCTGTGTCAGGCTCTGGGGCAGGGGGTTGGGGAGCTGTGCCAGGCTGGGTGTGTGTGTGCCAGGCTCTGGGGCACCATCTCTGGGGCAGGAGGGTGGGGAGCTGTGCCAGGCTGGGTGGCAGCAGGCTGGGTGAGTCTGTGCCAGTGCTGTGTAATGTTTCCCCTGCGTCCTAGGGAGTGAAGTGGTGGAGATGGGCGCACACTGGATCCATGGACCCTCCAAGGAGAACCCTGTCTTCCAGCTGGCGTCCGACTATGGGCTGCTGGAGGAGGAAGCCATGTCTGAGGAGAACCAGCAGATTGAGGTGGGGGGCCACCCCCTCCTGCCCGCGGTGTTCTACTCCAACGCGGGGCGAGTCCTGAGCCCAGAGCTGGTGGAGGGGGTGAGGAACCTGTTCTCCACCCTGCTGGACCAGACGCGTGAGTTCCTACACGTGCCGCAGGTCTCTGTGCCCAGTGTGGGCGAGTATCTGCGGAAGGAGATTGCCCAGCAGGTGAAGGAGTGGACAGACGACGACGAAACCAAGTGGCTGAAGCTGGCTGTCCTCAACACGTACTTCAAGCTGGAGTGCTGCGTGAGTGGGACCCACAGCATGGATCACGTGGCGCTGGGGCCCTTTGGGGAGTACGCCATGCTCCCCGGCCTGGACTGCACCTTCCCTGGGTGAGTGGGGCAAGCTGGGGCTGGCTGCGCTTTCTCAGTGCTTGCAGGCTTGGAGAGTAACCTGGCGCAGCGTCTGCCCATCCTAAGTAGAGTCCCGCAGAGTGGGAGAACCCAGCTCCCCCTTCCAGGCTCTGCAAACAGCCCAGCCTCTGCTTTTAAAAATGGCCCTGCAGAGCAAAGGACTGGCTCTTAGCCCTCCGCCCGCAGCGCAGGGAGCCTGCAGTGCCAGCTGGCCCCCCCTGAGCCTGGAGCTGGCAAGGTGAAGGTGGGCTGGGCTTTCTCCTGTGGAAGGCAGTGGGAAAGGCTCTTGCAGGTGTTGCATTGGGCCCAGTATTACAGGGGCTGCGTCCCTTGTTTAGGAGGAGCTGAGAGCTCTTTTCTGAGCCAGAGGGTGACTTAAAACGGGGAATGCAGGCAGGGGAGTGTTTCCATAGTGCTGTGTCCGCGGACAGCTGGGAGCACGGCCCTGGCTGCTCAAGAAGCAGCGACCTTGTCGCAGTGTTGTTTGTGTCGCTGTCCCAGAGGGCAGCGTGGGGTGCGGCTTGCCGAGCCGAGGGACACGGGCTCAGTGCCGCTCGGCAGGCAGGAGTGGCCTCTCGCTTGTGCAGGGTGGGCTGGTATTACCCTGCACTGCCAGATGCTTGGCTTGTTCCCTATGTCTGTGCGAAGTGGTAATAACACTACCGGTTCACTGGGCGGCAGGGTGCGGAGCCCAAGGTGCCAGCCTTGGGGGCAGGGGCCCTTGTGGTGGTGCCATTTTGGGGCACACTGGCCGTAAAAGGAGAGGCCCCCCACGCCCCTAGAAAGTTGTGGAAATGCTCATGCGTTGGGCACACGCACGCCAGCGGGAGACACGTCTGTGTGTCTGTCTCCCCCACTCCTCTGCTTCCCTCTCCAGGTAGTTCTCTGGTCTGCCCTGCACAGAGGGAGCCCAGCAGTCATACAGTCGCCCACGTGCTGGGATACCCCAGTAGTCCAGGGCAGCTCCAGCAGCAGGGAAGGCTGTGAGGGGGTGTCAGGCTCCCCCAGGGAGCAGAGAGGGGGTGAATTAAAGCCCACTCTGCTGCCCCTCTCTCCTAAGCCTGGTCTGGGGCACTGGGGCTGCTTTGGGCCGTTCCCTGTGGAGAGGCAGCTGAACTTGCGTGTGGGTCTGTCTGAGCTTGGGGAGGAGGCCAGTGGCCCCCAGCGAGCCCTGGGCTGATGTGCTGGCGCTGGGCGCT
This sequence comes from Platysternon megacephalum, assembly GCA_003942145.1. NCBI lineage: Eukaryota > Metazoa > Chordata > Testudines > Platysternidae > Platysternon > Platysternon megacephalum. The sequence goes on from QXTE01000162.1 coordinate 2,675,014, forward strand.
TCCTCTCCCGCAGCGGCTATGGAGGCCTGCCGGACTGCATGCTGACTTCGCTGCCCAAGGAGAGCGTGCTGTTCCACAAGCCAGTGACGGTGGTTCGCTGGGGCGGCTCCTACCGGGAGGAGAGCCAAGAGGGGCGGACGTTCCCGGTCCAGGTGGAGTGTGAGAACGGCGAGAGGTTCCTGGCAGATCACGTCATCATCACGGTGCCTCTAGGTGAACCGCCTCGCGTCCCTTTGCTCCAGAGCGCCTCGCTCCCATCTGTTCCTGCCGCGGCTCCTCTCTGGTGAACCAGACGCTGCCCCGTGGGCTGGCTTGGCCAGGCCCTGCCCTGCCTGGGCTCACTGGCCTGTCTTCTGCCCACGGGAAGGGCAGCTCTGCGCTGATGCCCCAGCTGTGGCATTGTCCCTCCTCCCAAACTGAGCCCTGGTGAAACCTAATCGCAGGGTGTTACGCCAGGGAGGAAGGAGCTCTGGTAATAACCCAGCCTCCCCTCCCCCACCAAGGGGCTCTGTGCAAGAGAAACCAAATCGAACTGCATTGTAAAACAAGAACACAAGCTGGCTTCGATCAGTCCGACAGACCACGTTCCCCTCGCTCAGCTGTCCCCTGGGATGCGCTTTGCTAGATCTCCAGGCCCCAGAGAGTCTTCAGGGCAGAGAAGACCCAAACCTCCAGTGTCAAAACCCAGGAGGAGAAAGCCCCTTGGGTGGCATCTCTGTACTTCCTGAAGAAGCTGAGGGGCCCATGCCCAGCTGAGCAGAGAGCACAGGCTGGGCAGTACCAGAGGGCATTCTGGCACCCATGCCCGGAGGGAGTGGCAGGATAAATGGGGGCAGCCCTTGTGCACACTGAGGGAAAGGCCTTCCAGCCGGTCAGACTTGGGAGGCTTCCCATGGGGAGGGCTGGCCGGGAAGGGCACCCAGATCCCTGCCCTGATGCTGGGCGAACCCAATCAGTAATCCCCCAGCTGGTTCCCGCAGGGGGCGGATGTGGGAGCTCCCCCGCCCCAGAGACCCAGTGTGCAGGGCCCCTGAGGGCAGAGACGCGGCTGCATGTCTCACCAAGGGCCCTGAAGACAGCCTCGCTTTTGGAGGCCCCTTGTTGGATTGTCCATGTTGGCCCACTGGTTCCTACCATCCAGGCCTGCCCCTTGCCGGATGATCGCAGACACCAGCAGTGGGTTGCAGTGGCCACAGCAAGGGCTCATGCCCTGCGACAATGAGGTGCCTGCGGACCCAGCGCCTGGGCACATGTTGTGCCTGCTGCTTCAGCACCAGGGTGGATTTGATTTAAATCAAATTGATTTAAATCACAAGTCAGGAAGACTCGATTTAATCATGAATTTCTACATAAAAGTGCATTCTTGTTGGTTGTTACCAATCTGAAGATCCTGTATGTTCAGACATGTTCCTTTCATTATCTTCAACGCAGCTTCCTCCTGAGAAGGAACACTTCTCGTAATGTTGTTTCATTTGGGCAAGCAGGCCTTGCATTTCTTTGTTGCACTGTTTGCATTTTGCACGCATGCAGGGCCGGCGCAACCCATTAGGCGACCTAGGCGGTTGCCTAGGGTGCGAACATTTGAGGGGCGCCGGCGCCCCGGCCGGCCATGGAAATTTGGGGGCGGGACCTTCCGCCGCCGCTGTTGGGGGCGGCATTTCGGGGGCGGGACCTTCCGCCGCCTAGGGCGCCGGAAATGCTGGCGCCGCTACTGCACGCATGCCTGTCTTACCCACAGGTAGAGGAACTTCATTAAAATATTCCCAAACTGGGTCTCTTTTACGGCCTGCTGCCATTATAGGTTTTCCCTTCTAGTGAGAGAATGGTATGTAGATCTCAAATCAATGAAGGCTACACTCAGAAAGACCTCAAGAGTTCTGGAATATGCTGCTCAAACAGTTTCACTTTTGTTTCTGCTGCCTGTCCCTCCCTTCTCACATTTATCTCCAGACTTCTCCTTGTCCAGATATATTCAGCCCCCAACAATCTTGTATTCATTGAACTTTCTGAAACTTTGCACTTTTAGAGGGAGGTAAAGGATTGACTCTGTGTACCCAAATTTGCAGAGGAACAATAGGATTGAAGTCTGTTATTTCTCACCTCTATATATTATTCATTTATTTATATATTTAAAAACATTTTTGCTCTTAACAAGCATGTTATCTCTGGAGACACAAATCCACAGTTTGAGAACTGCAAAACTAAGCATCTCTGACGGTATCTTCTAGACTGAGCACTGAGTCCCATTGGGTAGATAGAAAGATTAACCTAATTAATCGATACAGAAGCCCCTGGAACCCCATAAGATTGGGTCCCTAATCCATGAACTATTGGAACTCATTTACAAAACTTTTCTTAAACATTACATGAATATAGTCTCATACTATGGAATTAGAATTTATAATCCCTATTTCATGATGAGATATCTTTGATCAATAATGTATCTTAATTAAAACTAATTTTAGATAGGTTTTTTCCTCAAAAAGCATTTTATCAAAAAAATCCGATTTAAATTTAAAAAATCAGATTTTTTTTTAAAATCATTGATTTTTGTCCACCCTGTTCAGCTCCCACCAAACATGTGACTCTGGGGTGTGCCAGCCACGCCCGCCCTCGCCCAGCTCCGTCCTGCTGTAGCAGGGGCGCTGACAGCCCCACAGGGGTATTTGGGCAGCGCAGGGATGGAGTTCTCCGAGCCAACAGCCCACGACCGGAACTGACTCCCAGGAGCAATTGGGTGGGTGTGGCCCGTGGCCAGGTCCCTCTTCCCTGACCTGGCCTCCCTGCAGCAACTGCATGCTCAGGCTGTGGATGAGGCCGAGACCTTGGTGCCGGGTGGCATCCATGCCATGCTCAGTTATACAGAGGCCTGGGTGGTTAATGACGAAAGACCGCGGCGGGCTATCGCAGCCATGCATCCAGAGCAGAGAAGTGGCCCTGGCCGCTTCAAACAATGCTTGTGTCTTTTATAAAGAGCCAAGACTTGGAGGGTGCTGGGATGGCTGGCAAGGCTGCCAGGAGGCACATATGGGTCAGTCTGCTCTCTGTAGCAGAGACCAAGGCGAGGGGCTAGCTCCCCTTTTGCAGTGTATCTCAGTGTGCTGGTGCCCATGTGAGGTGGAGCCCATCCGACAAGAGGCTGGGAGGCAGCTCTGCGAAGGGCACCGTGAGGGGCAGGATCGCTGGCTGTGGCTGCTGCAGCAGTGCCAGGGACAGCAGCAGATTAACTTTCTCTGACCAAGCCGAGGAATCGACCCCGCTGCCACGCTGGGTATAATCTCAGCAGGGACAGATGCCTGTCAGCCAGGATGTGCCAGCTCGCCACATACAAGGGGAACAGAAGCCCCAGCGAGCTTGGGAAGGTCAGGGGGCGGAGTGCATGCCGCTCAGCAAGGGAGAGACACAATGAGCTGTCAGCCCTGCTGAGCAACCCTTGGCAAGGATGCAGAGCAGCTGCGTGAGAGCTATGGGGACCCACCGAGGAAGAGCGAGGGTTGTGGCTGTGTTTGCTGCTCTGGGAGGAGGCTGGGACGTTTGGGTCCTGCCTGCCCTGGCAGGGCCTCCAGGCAGTTGCCTCCTGGCTGGTTAAGGGGAAGGCCGTGGGACTCGGAGCTGTTTAAAAGTGCTGTTTGTCTCCTGTTTCAGCCCAGCACTGGAGAAGGAAGCTCTCCACACCCCAGCTGAGTGTGTGAAAGGCTGAGAATGCCCCATCCACATCTCAGCTAGCCAAGGAGTGCTCCCCCCGACGGGACACCCCTGCTATCTCTGCAACAAAGAACCGCTCCCTTTAAAGCTCTTTCAGCCTCTACCTATCCTACAGGAGCAAAACATGACCCAAGCCCATTGTCTCCCCGGTGGCAGGGCCCTGGAAGGATGGCTTCCTGCCCCGCCCCCAGCCAAGCAGGGGCAGAGCTAACTGCAGTCAGTCTGGGGATTAAATCTAGTCTGTCCAGCAGGGCCCCGCTCTCTCCCCTGAGTCAGATCCCTTCTTCAGCATTCAGGAGGCAGCAAACACTTTTCGTCATTGTTCGGTTCTTGAAAAGAAGTCATCCAGGAGACTTGCAATGTCCAATCAGCGGTAGAGTTCTTATGAATGTACAGAAATGCCAAGTGATGTAGATGTTCTTGGCCCATTGTCGTTCGCAAATAATTTTTCAGTCTGCGCAGGAAACTGAACGATTGCTCAGCGGTGCAGGTTGTAGTCAGAATTGCGTAGCACAATTTCAGGAGAATTGTAACTTTTGACAAAAACGTCACTCAAGCCTTCGTTTTGTTTCAGAAATTGCTTCACTTCGCTCACCGAATTAAGCTGGCAATTTCTTGATCTGCAAATATCACTCAACATTTCTAAATGTTAATGTCACCATGGAAAGCGTCACTTATTGGGACACTGTCCTGTTTTGAGCCATTTACTGCATCAGTTATATGCTTCTCCAATTTTACTGGGAATGTAAAGCTTTTGGTTGAAAACCTCTGTTCAATGACAACTTTGCAAGCATCAATGATCCTGACATATGTTTGATGAAAATACTGTTTGGGGTCACTGAAAGTGTGAGGAAGGCTTTCTTGGTCGAGCCATCGTGGTGGCTTGTGTTTTCTCAGGAATGTAGGATCATCTCAATAAAGATTTCTTGCCTTATCTACTGTTGTTTCCCAGAAGTGATTGTATGATGAGTTGGTGCGCATCCCACTCAACACCTCTTGCAACAGGCCAACTTTCTTCATAACGCTTGCCAATGACCTGTTTGGGCTTTGAATTTGTGCATTAACTTTTTCTACAAAACCCATGGATTTCAGAAGAACTGTTAGTGTAAGGTACATTGAAAAAGATTGAAGTTGCTTCAAGAATCCACTGCATTTTGAGCCAAATTCATCTGAAGAGTGACTAAATTAATCCAGGCAGTTCATCATGGCCTGGTAGTTGTTGAGCAGTGATTTAATGCTGCTGATCCTTAGTGTCCATCTTGTTGGGCACAGTGGTCATAAAGAAGGCTCCCCTTCACTCTGACACTCTCTGAATGCTGTCATACGCTTTGCTGACTCCCTGAGGGCATTGATGAGATCTTTCACCATTGAAAACATATCACGACATTCTGGAATATTATGCAGGGCATCCTGCGTGGCAAGGTTAAGGGAATGTGCAGCACAGTGCACAAATTCCACTCTCGGCTCTCGATCCTTCACTCTTGCTTGGACCCCAGTAAATTTACTGGACACATGACTGGCACTGTCGTAACAAAGCCCCCGGCAATCAGAAAAGGGCAAATCACACCTGAGAAGTGTATCTTCCACAATTTTGAAAAGAGAAGCAGCATCCATTGCGTCAGTTTGGTAAAACCCAATACACTCCTCATAAATCTAGTCTTTACTAGAAAAGAACCTTAAAGAAAAACTTACTTGTTCATTTCTTGACAGATCAGTAGTCTCATCCATTACAATGGCGTAAAACTTAGAAGCCTTTATCTTTTGCACAATTTGTCTTAGCACCATCATTGCCATTGTTTCGATTATTTCGTTAATAACCTCATGTGATAGCCACTTGTATTTTGTGCGACTAGGCCACTGTCTTAGTTCCTCTGAATCTGTACTGCAGAGCAACAAGGGCTGCATCAAATTTGAATCACTCTCATTATGTCTACGTAATGCTATGCCTTGTTGAGCTAGGTACTGAACACTGTTAAAAATGTTGTGTAGTGCAATCCTAGCTGATTGTGGTTCTTTTCTGTAACTGGCCGACATTAGTGCAGAAACATTGACCTGTGATTGCAGAGCAGCATACTTCATTACCACTTCCTTGTGACAGGAGGATTTTTTGTGTGATGTAAAACCACGCAATGCGTGTCTCCAATCTTGGAATCCAGATTAAATAAACGTTGATTCAGCCTTCGTAGAAAATATTAAGATCTTATTTTCAGAACAGTTTTTGCAGACTGAGCAAAAAGCGCCTCAAGATTACAAGGGCCAATTAGAAGTGGAAAGTCAGAAGCAGCACTCACCTGCTTCAATACATTATATTTTGTTGTACGCTTATACAACCAATTATATACTTTAAAGAGTATAAAATAATCAAGTATTGTGCTAAACACGATCATACCCCAAACTGACCACCAAATTGAAGTTGCGTGTTTTTCCCTTCAGGCACTCAAACAGTATACGGATGCCTTTCAAATGAAGCCAGATCAGGGCCATATTTGTAAGATATGCAGCGGTGCAGAGTGGGTGAATTCGCGACACAGACTTTCAACCTTCTGCTTAGACAATGACGAAAATTATGCGGGTCTCCATCACAGTCCCGCGTCATTGTCATAATTGTGTATGCAGACTGTTGGAAGACTGCGCGTCGCAAAAGCACCTTGATAATTTAGCCTGTTTTCACAACACAGGGTTGCGCTACCTTAAGAAATAAGGTTAAGCGTGCCCTTCAAGTTGATGCTCAGTGGACAATTGTGAACAGACATATTGTTCACATCAAAATGTATGTAAAATATAAGCCCAAACATTGGTGAATAGCCCACATTCCTGAATAGTGGTGGAGCACGGGCACCACAGGCCCATATAACTCACCGCCTATGTTCGTAGGGTTCCTTAAAGAGCATCACGAGACCTTTATCGACCCTCCGCTGCCTCCCCGGAAAGCAGACGCCATTAGACAGCTGGGCTTCGGGACAAACAACAAGATCTTCCTGGAGTTTGAGCAGCCGTTCTGGCCACCGGACTGCCAGCTGATCGAGGTTGTCTGGGAGGACGAGTCTCCTCTGGTTGAGGCTGGGACCGACCTGCAGGACAGCTGGTTCAGAAAACTTACCGTCTTCTTGGTCCTCCAGCCACCGGAACGGTATGTGGGGGCCTGAATTGGGGCGTGGTAACTGGCTTCTGGGGGTGCTCTGGGTTAGAACAGACGGTACATTTCAGCTCACAAGAGTGCCACGCACCAGTCCCACTCTTCCCTGTCATTCAGGGGACTGGTTCATGGCAGTATTGTGGCCTTTTCTCACTGGAGCCATCCAGCAAACTCTACCCACTCAGCCCCTTGAACTGTTGGTACCCAGCTAAGTGGGCAGGATGCCAGGGAATACAGGGCAATGAATGTTACTGACCGGGCCTTGCAGAATTGATTTGTCCACTCCAGTTTATATTAAACTTTTGGTTCTTGTCCTTGTAGCAGCACAGAGAATTTTCTGAGTGTGGCCCAAGTGTAACTGGTTCAGTGTTGTCCTCCTGAGTCTGCCGACAGGCAGCTCCAGTACTGCTCAGAGCTCTGCCAAGCAGCCACAGAGTGCAACTGTGACCCTAAGAGCCCCTAACACCCACTGGCATAGGTTACGCTGTCTCCCATCAGACCTTCTCACTCACTCCTCCCACCCCTCCATTGTCATGGTATTTATCCAAAAGGTTCTGTCACCCCTGAAAGCATGAAACCAGATCTCTTGCCACCCTGAGTCTGCCCTGCTCCCAGCAGAGTCCTGGCCCACAGCTATTTCCTACCTGTACCAGTGACTCACTGCACCTGGGAGTTTTGGGCCACAGCACCTGCCAGCTGTGTCTCAGTTTCCCTGCTGGCTGAAGTGCTGGCCTGCAGCTTTCCTAGCATTGCCAGATTCCCACCATGCCCAGCAGCCATCTTTGCTTTCAGCGGAGTTGTGGCCCCCAGCTATTTACCTAGCTGTACCAGGGTCCCCCCGTGCCTAGCAGATCCTCTCTCTGGAATGAAGCTGCTCACCTGTCTTTTCTTAGGTATGGGCACGTCCTCTGTGGCTTTATTGCTGGGAAGGAATCTGAGTACATGGAGACCCTCAGTGATGATGAAGTTCTTATGGCCTTAACTGATGTCATCCGTAGACTGACAGGTAACCCCCCCTACTGGCCCACATGTGAACTCTTCAGTTCATTGGCCTGAGCTTTCATAGGGACTAATGATGTTGTGGCCTCGCTGTCTGGGGCCTCAGCTTGACTTGCCTTAAAGGGACCTGCTTTTCAGCAAGTGCTGGGCACCCTCCCTCTGGAAATCAGGCCTCTCCCTGGTGCCTCCAGCTGAGGCCCCCAAAAGCACTAGCCCCTTTTGAAAATGGAGGCCATGAAACAGGAAGCCGAGGGCTCCATGCCGTCAGAGTCCCACCGTAGGAAGTGAGCCACCCACCACACAGGGGAGAGCTCGCCTGGGGCGACGGCAGCTGTTGAGATCCCAGCTTTGCTGCGTTAGTTGAAGTGCGAGGCCCCGCATTGGTTCGCAGAGCTGACTGTGGAGGCAGGCACCTGTAGGGTGTGGAATGGTGAGCTGGGCTCTTCAGCCATGTCCTGGTTTGTAAATGATGCGTAAGCAGCTGGCATGATCCCCCTCCTTGTCTGCTAGCACAGCCCCTGCATGCTGAGTGGGATCCCAAATTACCCCTTCCTGCGTGGCCCCTTATTGTTCACTTTATAATCCTGAACTGGAGCTAATGAGACTCACCTGGTCTGGTTGCTAGGGTGAGTCGCAGAGCAGCTCTGCATGTCTGTGCAGAGTCCTAGCGCCTGACGCCCTATGAATGCTGCTTGTGCGCTGAGATGCAGGCCCCCTTGCCGGGTGTTCAGCTGCTGTGTTTGTGGTTCAGGGAACCCTCACCTCGCCCCGCCGAAGAAGGTGATGCGATCTCAGTGGCACAGCGCTCCCTACACCAGGGGCTCCTACAGTTACGTGGCCGTCGGCAGTTCAGGAGACGACATTGACGCACTGGCTCAACCACTTCCCGAGGATGCAGCTGACCCCCGGGTAATGGCTTTGCTTTCACACCTGGGTACAGTAGCAAAGGAGTGCAGTGTTCCTTCTGCACGGCCTGTGGGGTGAACAACTGCAGTTGCCGTGGGGGGCTGGAGATGGGAATTACAGTAGCTGCCTTTGTTTGATTGTGACGGTCCTGTCTGATGTCTGTCTTCCCCCCACCGTCTCTCGCTGCTCCCTCTGGTCTGACTGGTCAGGGCCCAGCTGGTGCATTGTCCCCCTCTGCTGGGGGCTGGAGCGTTTCTCCCCGGTTGGCTGGCATAGCACGGGGCATTGCAACAGGCTTCGCCGCCATGGGGAAATCTCCCCCCTCGCACTAGTGCAGCCGGAGTTCTGGCAGGGCTAACGAGGGGTTGGACGACACACCAGACACTGGCCTTTGTCAACTCTGAGCAGGGCTAGATGTGCTGATGGCAAAAATGCCTAATCCCTGGCTGCAGCACAGCACCAGAATGACAGCTACAGCGTTGGCGCATGTGGCAAGGGAAATGGGGAGGGCAGCTTGGCATTGAAATACCCAGGGAATCCACTGCTTAACAAAGCCCCATTCATCGAGAGCTAAACTAGAAGGATGTGAAATCTGGGCCTCTCCCAGCCATAATGAAGCTACAGGGCATGGGTATATTGCAGCAAAGCCCTTATGAACGGTTCAACAAAATGCCCTAGGCGCCATGACCCGGGGCAGGTTACCGGGACGTTTGCTGTCCCCAGCGTGGGAAGTGCAATGGGAGGTGTGGTATACGTAGTGCGGTGCATGCACAAAGCTGTGGCTGCAGTGGAGTAGTCCCCCTCCCTGGTTCTGTGTGCATCACACGTCCTGTTGGAAGCTGGACGATTATCCCTGAAAGGGGCATGCAGCCGCCTATCCACATGAGTCCAAAACCAGTGTGATTAACCCTGCGAGTGCTGTGCTGTGCTCACGCCTGCTTCTGCTCTTCCCATTGCAGCTGCTGCAGGTTCTCTTTGCTGGAGAAGCCACGCATCGGACTTTCTACTCCACTACGCATGGGGCCCTTCTGTCGGGCTGGCGGGAGGCCGACCGTCTGCTCAGCCTGTATGACACGTCTGAACCCCACCAGCACAAGCCTCGACTCTGATGCCGCTTGCTCGCTTCTCCCTGCTGCCGGGATGTGGTGGCTTCTGGTTGCAGCTCATTCCTCAACCTCCGATTCCTTCTGTCCCTTGCCGTTGCCAAGGGAAAGGGGTTAGTTTGTCTCTAGCCGGCGCGCCCGCTCTTTGTGGCTTGTCTCTCTGATCAGACTAAAGGCAGGGTGGCTGTAGGCTTGAACCCAGCACTGGGAGCTGCAGCACCCACATGGACGAGGGGGACTGGGGAATTGAAACGTCACCTAACTATGCAATGGAGTGCTGTCAGTAGTAACAAGTAAATCTCTATCGTTAGGCTTTGCGGTTGCAGCTTGTCTTCTCTGCCTGCTCCTGAGAGGAACATGGTAACCAGGATGCTCCTGAGACAGGTGGTGTAAATGTGTGACCCACATGTCAGGCCACAAACCCCGGTCGCTCCTGAGACAGGTGGTGTAAACATGCGACCCAAGCCCCGAACGCTCCTGAGACAGCCGCTGTAAACTTGTGGCCCACGCGCCAGGTCACAAGCCCTGAACACTCCTGAGACAGGCGGTGTAAATGTGTGACCCACAAGCCCCGCTGAAAGCAATGGGCAGAGTCCCATTCTCTCCAGTGGGCCTTGACTTCAGCTCTGACCACATGGGACATTCCCATCGCTAGGGTGGGAAGTCGGCCCATGGAAGGGCTGCGTGAAAACTGCTGGCTGAATTTCCCCCGTTGTCCTCTCCAAGGCAAAAATGGGTGGATCCTTGCCTGGCTGAGGGGGAGCGTCAGTGTCCCAAAGGCCTGGTGGCCCTGTATCCAGTATGGCCCTGCGCCCAAGGTGTGGGAGGATAGAGCTGAATTCTATGCCCCTCAGCCTGCCCCACAGACACCAGCAGTGAGTCCAGGTAATACAGCCCAAGGGAAACCTCTCCTGGGCCATAGCGCGAGTTCTCCATTGTCTAGGAGTTCGTTCACCCCGTCCCTGTGACTGTGCAGACAGGAGGGAGAGGAGCACTTGGCTCTCGTTGCTGGTGCCCAAAGGCCTGGAAAGTGCTGCTCCTGTTCAAAGCAGAGCAGCTCCTGGGGGCCAAGCATCCCCTCCCCTTGCCAGCAGGAAACACCGGCACAAATCTTACACACGTCCTGGAGTGTGAAAGCACAGTCTGGCCTCAGCTTGTCTGCTCCCTGGAAAAGATTAGTGCCAGGTTAAACTTCCTCCGAACTCGGCTGGGCTGTTATCCACTCAACCTGCCCTGATTTAAGCCACGTACAAGCCAGAGGCCATGGAGATGAGCAGCGGGAGCCAGGACAACAGCAGATGAGGCTGTGGTGTACTCAGGCCGTGCTGCAAGGGTGGGAATGGCAGGGCCAGTAATGATGCCAAGGTTGTGCAGTGGAGATGAGTGAAGGGTGGAGTTAGCAGGGGCAGACATGCAGCGGTGGGTGGAGGCTCTTCTCACCCTGGAGAGCTGGTGTCCAGTGGCTTGTTTACTTATCAGAAGAGGCATGGAAAGGGCAGTTTCTGCCTATAGCCATTGGGATCTCCACAGCAATGTGATTGTGCAAGAGGGGACTAGGAACAGCACCCCCCAGCACTCTGCTGAGCTGGAGGAGTCAGCCCAGCCCTGAGAGGAGACGGGCTTTGGTGCTAAATCCACCTAAGTTGTTGACAAGAATTGCAATGTAGGGTGCATGAAGGTGGGGCAGAACTGAACTACAGGAGGGTGTAGGGGCTCATTTTCTAGAGGGCCAGGCTGCTGGCAGGAAGATCCTCCAGCACTGAGAGAGAGCAGGGAAAGGAGGAGAGTGTAGGCGTGAGGAGAGGGGAAGTGAATCCATTGAAACAATCTAGGACAAAAGGAGGGAGCCCTGATCTGGACACTTGGCAAAGGGAAGGAGGGAGGGTTTGAAATTAGCATGGGGTGGTGGTAAGGAAAGGAGAAGCCAGCTTTGATGTGGGATACTGTCCTGTCTAAAATGACACCGGGAACAATTCCATTCCACAGCCGTCACCTTGCTCTTGAGCCAGAAACCCCAATGCCCTTCTGTCCCTCTCCCAGAGCACCGCCAGCTGGTCATGCTGAACTACCAGCTGCTGTGCAACCTCCCAAGGAGGACAGACTCATCAGAGGATCTGCTACAAGAAGTTGTCCAGGCAGTAAATCACTACAGAGGAGTGCCCCATCTACCATGCTATTAGGACCAAGGTTCAGCCTGCTGCGAAGAGAGCCTCTGTGGCCAGCAGCCAAGCTGCTCTGAAGTGAGACTGCACCTGTTGCGGTTGGAACACAATGGAGCTGGTGGGGCTGTCGCCTGTAACTTAGAAATGAGCTCAAGTAATGCCAGACAGGCTACGGCCATCCACGAGGGTGGTCCCACCACTCCCCCCTCCTTTATCTCTGAGTGGGGATGAGGTGTCAACAGCACCCCTTAGCCTTCTCCCAGTGGCCTTGGCCCCACACAGAGTTGCATGTTTCAGGCAAGTACTCTGAACCCCGGCTCTAATTCTTAGAAAACTGTAATGCATTGCCATTCTGTCAGTTGAATAAAGTGCCACCCTCCCCTCCCTCTGCCTAGCGGGGAGATAGAGACTTCTTACACCAGAGGTTCTCAAACTGGGGGTGCAGAATGTATTCTGGGGGCCATGAGGAGCTTTAGGGGGAAAAAATCACTTTACACATTTAGAGCTGGGCAGTCGCAGAGCAGTAGCTGCTGGGCAGCACTCAGAGTTGGGGGGTGTAAACTACTACAGCCACAACGAAGGGAGGTGCGATCTAATAAGTTTGAGAACCATTTACACTGCTATTTTCAGACCTATTGCACAAGTTCAGATTTGACATGCACTTAAAGCCTTGTAGACCAAGTCTGGTTAGATCTGAACACATGGAGCCCAGTGCTGCTCCCAGCTAAGCCACTGCAAACCCAAAGAAACGCTACTGCAATGAAGTGGTGAGCCACGTTCCGACCCTGTGGCAATTCCCCATCATGGGAGAGTCTATGTATTTTTGCTGGCTGGAGGAATCTTCCTGCATACCGCTGGGCGTAGGCATGCTTTTCTGCGTTCCCTGTGTACATGCCATTGGCAACATTGAAGGAGGTCTGCACGCTGGTTATTTCATTCTTTTCACCCTTCATACAACAGGATAAATGTTGCCTAAAGGCAATTATTTTACTCAGCACTTTAGGAAGTGAGCAGCAAAAATGATGGTAGAGGCAGCCCCAACTTTTCTATACAATGGTTTCTGTTTTCACACTGTTTGCAGTCACTCACAGCTCTGCAAACCTCACAGTTTGGGCTCCTGCTATTCACACTTACTTTCTGGCAGAGGGGAGTATTTTAAAAAAGATTTTAGCTGCCTTTGAGTATTAGAGCGGTGGGAGAGGGAATCCACTCACCATTATTAAAAAAAACTGGCCTTATGTGTTGAACAACTCTGTAGCTCAATTGGGTGGGGTGGGGGTTGGAAGGTGAATTTTGGGAAAGCAATATCTTTTGCTGGGGAGAAGCATAAATCCAGCAAAATGGATTTGATTCTGAAAACAGGAAGCTATGCAGTCAGCACACTGTGTGTACATGCTCTGTTAGTGTATAAAGCACAAGAAGGCAGGACATGTGTGCATGGGGGAGAGAGGGGATATGGCCCCTTGGGAAGGAAAGTTTCTGTGGGTGAGGGGAGAGAGTAAAGCCCTGTGGTTATGACAGGGGTCGCTGTCCACGTGATTTGGGGATATCAGCACAAAGGCTGGTAGAACTGGGAGCCTAGTAGCCAGAGAGAAGAGCAGGAACTCAGCAGCTTTGACCCTGGCTCTTTATTCAAAGCATCAGATGCAGCAGTACGCAGGATGTCATCTTCAAGGAGGGCAGTAATACAGGTGCTCCTGGAGCTGCTGGGGACGACATGAAGTCCATCTGCATCACTGGGTGCCTGGCACAGCGGGGTCTGGGACGTGCCTTCCAGATGCTGTGGAGCTGGACAGCTCTAGTACCAGTTGGTGCAAGCGATCTGGTATCGCACGTCATCCAGCAGTAGCATGGGTGTTTCCTCAGCTGGCATGGGGGGCATTGTTTCAGATGGAGTGGGGGGAGCTACCTTGGCAGGGGGGCTTTTGCCTGGCACAGGTGCTGATGCCATGGCAGGGGGTGCCATGGGGGGAGCTGCCCTGGGAGGGGGACTTGTGCCCGGCCTGGTGGGTGCTACCTTGGTGGGGGGAGCTGCGGGGGGTGCTGCCCCAGCTGGCGGGGACGTGCCCGACAGGCCAGGGGATGAGTCCGTACTCCTTGTGCCACACCCTGGCTGCCCCTCACACCGTGGCTCTGTCATCGCTGCCTGGGGAGAGAGAAAGAGAAGTGTGTGTCATGGGAGCAGGGGTCAGTACCCTGCCTTGCCCCACCCTCCCGGTACCAGCCTGCCCGCAGCACTGCCCCCCAGTACCAACCAGCCCGCCCGCAGCACTGCCCCCCGGTACCAACCAGCCCGCCGTGCTCACCCGTACCAGCCCGCCCGCAGCACTGCCCTCCCGTACCAACCAGCCCGCCGTGCTCACCCCTACCCGCCCGCCCGCAGCACTGCCCCCCGGTACCCCCCAGCCCGCCGTGCCCCCCCGTACCAGCCCGCCCCCCGCCCTGCCCCCCCGTACCAGCCCGCCCGCAGCCCTCCCCCCCCGTACCAGCGAGCCCGCAGCACTGCCCCCCCGTACCAGCGAGCCCACGGCACGCCCCCCCCGTACCAACCAGCCCGCCGTGCTCGCCCGTACCAGCCCGCCCGCAGCACTGGCCCCCCGTACCAACCAGCCCGCCGTGCTCACCCATACCAGCCCGCCCGCAGCACTGCCCTCCCGTACCAACCAGCCCGCCGTGCTCAGCCGTACCACCCCGCCCGCCGCCCCGCCCCCCCCCCCCCCCCCCCCCACCCACCCCCCCCCCCCCCCCCCCCCCACCCACCCCCCCCCCCCCCCCCCCCCCCCCCTCCCCCCCCCCACCCACCCCCCCGCCCCTCTCCCCCCGCCCCCCCCCCCCCCCCCCCCCCCCGTCCCACCCCGCCCCCCGCCCCCCCCCCCCGTACCAGCCCGCCCGCAGCCCTGCCCCCCGGTACCAACCAGCCCGCCGTGCTCACCCCTACCCGCCCGCCCGCAGCACTGCCCCCCGGTACCCACCAGCCCGCCCTGCTCACCCGTACCAACCCGGCCGCCGCACTGCCCCCCCCTACCAACCAGCCCCCCCCCCCCACCCCCCCCCCCCCCCCACCCCCCCCGCCCCCCCCCCTCCCCCCCCCCCCCCCCCCCCCCCCGTACCAGCCCGCCCGCAGCACTGCCCCCCCGTACCAACCAGCCCGCCGTGCTCACCCGTACCAACCCGGCCGCAGCACTGCCCCCCCGTACCAACCAGCCCGCCGTGCTCACCCGTTTCCTTCCCTTCCCTTCCCTTCCCATCCCAGGTCACGGAACTGCAGCTCTCGCGCCGCCGTCTCATCTTAGGCCGCCTCCGGCGGCACACGCGCAGCCACTACCGCCCCGCCCCCAACAAAGCCCCGCCCCAACATGCTACGTCACAAAGACCCCAATGGAGTCACACCACAGCGCGGGCCCCCAGGGCCCGGAGTTCGGGTAGGGGCGGGTCAAGATGCGCCTACGACTGCCTTGTTGCCAGGCGATGAGGGACACACACACCCCGTAGAATGGTTGTTGGGACGCTGCTCTGGTTGTGACGTTTTGGCTCCTCCCGTTATTCCCGGCCCGGCCGACTGGTCTGGGGGCGGGGCCTGTGAGGGCCGGAACCAGAAGCTGGCCGGACGGGGGGTGTTGCGGAGGGCGCGCTCCGGATCGCTCCCCTGGCGGCTGGTGGGTTCCGGCGGCGGGATGCGGCTGGCGGCGGGCGCGCTGCGGGCCTGGCGGGAGCGCTTCGATTTCGGCGGCCGGGATGTGGCCGCCTGGTTCCCCGGGCACATGGCCAAAGGTGGGGGCCTGGGGTCCGGCGCTTTGCCCGAGGGTGACTCCGGGCCGGCTCAGGGATTTGCCAGAGGAATAATTTAATCTGCCGGGTTATGTGACGTGGGGCTAGAGATTCGCTTGTTCTCCCAACGCCCGGGGGACGAGCGGTGTCTGTGCCCGCTACGGAGCCGGCCGCGTCCCACCGCCGCAGCGTACGCGGGAGCCCGTCCCACCCCGAACAGCTGCCTGCCCCCGGCACGTGCAAGCGCCCCAAGCGGGGGGAGACCCGTGTGTGGTCTCTCTCCGGACACGGGGGGCGGGGCTGGGTTTGCCTTGTCGGGAGGTACCAGGTTTGCTGCATTTAAAAGATGGTAGCCCTGTCTGTCCCGACTCCCGCAATATTTGGGGACCCGCTGGAAGTCCCGGCTCCTGCAGGCGCCTTATTATGGCCAGGCAGGCTCGGGCCTGGCCTGTGGGGCATCTCTGCCCAGGGCCTGGTCCGAGCTGTGGGTGGGGCTGAGCCAGTCCCTTCCCCTGGCCGCCAGGCTTGGTGGGCACAGCTGACCTGCCTCCATTTTGGCAGGCCTGCGGCGGATGAAGGAGTTGCTGCGCAAGGTGGACTGCCTCATCGAGGTGCACGATGCCCGAATATCCTTCGGTGGCTGGAGCAGGTGGCCTGGCTAGACGCTGCGCTGGTAGCACCCGGCCAGAGCCCGAGCAGCACAGTGGAGCCCTGCCCCCTTGCGCAGCACCATGTGTAGCCCCTGGGCTGCTGCGTCCTTCCAAAGCCAGTATGTGGAGCCCGCGGGGCTGTGCATGGTCCTCTGGTCCCCACTGCTTCCCTCCCTGGCTGGGGCCTTGCTGTGGTGCGGTGTGCTTTCGGGGCTGCAGGAACCTGCCTTGTGGGAGGTGAGAGTTTGTCTCCGATGGAGCAGAGTTCTGCGGGCTGGACCCTTCCCCGTCACTGCGGGTATCTCAGTTGTTTGGCTTCCTTAACGGTGGCACATCCCATTCTCAGGCCGGAACCCGGCCTTCCAGGAGGCCCTGGGAATCAGACCTCACCTGCTTGTACTGAACAAAATGGACCTGGCTGATCTGACTCACAAAGCAGTAAGAACCCTGTTTAAAGTCTTTCTTCTCCCACTCTTCACAACCATCTTCCTGTTTAATTTGCTGATGCAGCTTCTCCTTGTAATCTAGAGTAAACGTTGGGGCTGAGGCCAGGTCTACATTATAAACTTACAGTGGTATAACTATGTGGCTCAGGGGCATGAAAAATCCACACCCCTGAGCCACACAGTCATACCAACCTAACTCCCTGTGTACACAGCACTATGGCGACAGGAGGGCTTCTCCTGTTCATAAAGCTTGTGCGCCTCACAGCGGTGTATTAGTTACGCCGATGGGAGAAGCTCTCCCGCTTCATTGAAGCGCTACAGTGTTTTAAGTATAAACCTGCCCTGATAGTACTAGCCATATGGTACCTCCAAGCAGGGCAGCAGGTTTTCTGGAGTGACCATAGGCAATGCTCATCAGTTACACGGAGCCTTGTGCAGTTGTATTTCCTGTTATCACAGGAGAATTGGGAGCGTGGTCAGGTCCGGCCCCTGGTGGGGGAGGCCCTGGCACCAGCCCACGGGTCCACAGATCCTCTAGTGGATCCATTGTATTAATGTAGATGGAATCTATGGGCCAAATGTGTTAACATAACCTAGTCACTGTCCCAACATTAACCAGTGTTAAACAAGGTTCAGAGTTTGGTATACAGAGGCCTCAGCCTGCTTAGTGCCATGGCAAACACACCGTGAAACAGTCTTTTATTAAAGATCCAGAAGAAAAGAAAAATAGTTGAAGTGTTTGAAACGGGGAGATATTTAAGTAAGGCTTTCAGTTCATCAACATCCCTTGTTCCCTCTTCCTTTAGTCCTCCATCTCCCAGCGCTAGGCTGAAGATGCAGGATGCGGCTAGCAGTCCATCGAGATGGTACTAACGAGATCCAACACCCCCGACTGTCAAACAGGCCACGTCTTTACAGGGTCCGAGCCAGCTGCAGCTCTTTTTGAGACTGTCCAGCTAGGGGCCCCCAGCCAACCAGTGGATGCAGTGGGGGAGATAGGCTCCCCCTGGACAGCTCCTTCACCCAGCTGGCAGTAATCCCCACTGGTGACTGGTGATACCTGGCTGTTCAGTGACCTGTGCGGGGCACCCTTGCTGATGGCTTGATCTGCCACTAGCTCTGTGTTTGAACAATCCCTTCGCACACTGTCTTCTCGTTGGCAGTCTAGCAGTGAGGCTCAGTCCAGAGAGCTGTCCTCTGGGCCAGGATGGAGGCACCACGGGGCTGGGGTCCTTGTGTGGCAGAGGCAGCAGAGTTGCTGCTGCTGTTGTCATTGTTGTCATATACTACTTGGCTGAACGATCCTGGATTCAGCCTGCAGTCTCCATTGTAGGTAGCATTGCCATGTAACACTCCCTGATCCTCTGCACCCCTGTGAGCTATGGCGGGTTGGCTGAGTGTTGTCATCCCCGTTCTACAGATAGGGAAAGGGAGGCACAGACGGGGGCTAGACTCCAGGCCTCCCACAGGAGCCTGTCTGCCTTTCTGAGCTGGCCAGCATTCATGCTTTCCAGACAGGTAGTGGGGAGCTGAACAGATATTTGTGTTTTAGCATTGTGCCTTCTCTGTGAAGGGTAACTCAGCTGATGGCTACAGCACACTTCACCCCAGTTAGCTCCAGCCTTACCATGGTTTGCCCTGTGTGACTGGGGTAAGGGGGCACCATGGGCTGCTGCATTCTCTGACATGGAGAAATCTCATTTCTTGCTAGAAAATTCTGGAGCGCTTGGAGCAGGATGGGCTCAAAAACATCCTCTTCGCAGACTGCGTAAAAGATGAAAATGTCAAGAAGGTAACAGCCCCTGTCTCTTCTAACAGCAATTCCTTACGGTGTGTGTCTGCTCTGCAATGTGACTGCTTGGAGCTGAGGGCAAGCCGTGCTGCACTCAGCTGTTCAGCGCCCTGGGCGCCTCAGTGAGATCAGGTCCCATTAGTGACTGCAGTACATTTTTACTACAGGATTCCACTTTAGCTAATGCTGCCTCGGAATTGTTGACTTCAGATCTAAGAGCCCAGCTTGAATCTCTAAGCCCAGGGGAGTTTGTGGCGCTGGCAGTTAGAAAGAGCATCTCTTTACTCGTACATTGAGTGCACCTTCCCCTGGGCTTGCTGAGAGACCACATGGGCAGCACTGCCTGCTGGCATCCGTACAATGTGCCTTTCTGAGCAGTGCCCTAGTGGTGGGCACGGCCTTCGCGGTACACTCAGAAGTAGGATCTGAGCACTCGTGCCAGGGACATCAGGGTCAAGCTTTGATTATTTTAAACGTTGTTAAAGTGACCCTTATGCTCATGCAGCCACATCTGTGGCCAAACGCTTCTCTCAGACCTGCAGGGGAGTCCTCAGCTCCCATATTCTGCCCTGCAGTGGGAGATCTGTGCATGCAGAACGAGCTCGGTATCAGTTGACATCCACCCTGTGGAGGGCAGAGGAGAGTCTTGCCTTTTATGTGGACCAAAACCACCAGTGTGAACATTCCCAGTCTCCCCTGCTTTGCCTGCATTAAAGCTGTGCATTAGTTGTACTTTGAACACAGCTGGACATGAAAGCTGGCTAGGAAGGACTCACCCCACCGTGTCTCTGTCCATCCTGTTAGCGCCTTCATTTGGAACTGTGTTAAGGGACAGGCTAGCTGCAGAGAAGTCCCTGGCTTTCCTACTAGCTGGTGCGTTGCAGCAGGAGGCGGGCCTGTCCCGCCAGTGAGTTCTGCCTGGCTGCTCGTAGCAGCACTGTGCTGGCCAAGGAGTCTTTCGGCAGGGTACTACCCCCTCGGGACAAAGCCACCAGTGCTTTGCTTAGCATCTGTCTTTGTATTGCCTTGCAGGTCATCCCTCTCATCACGGATCTGGTCCGCAGCAGCCAGCGCTACCAGAGAGCTGAGGTCAGCTAATGGGCCAGAGTGAGAATGGGGCAAGTGTGCGAGTGAGACCCCCACGCTGCTGCCCGGTTCCCCACATGGGCAAAGGGCTTGTCCAGCTGGATGCACTGATCGGCGTGTAGATGGCGCCAGAAGAGGTCCTGGTTCTCAGAGTGCTGCGAGCCCTCCGTCCCCATTGGAGCCAGCAGGAGATACAGCGCTCTGGTGGCTGCAGGGCCCCCAGCATGCTCTCAGGTCCTGGGGCTGGGTCTTGCTCCTGGTTACACTAGCATCAGTGCAGAGCAGCTGACTCCAGTGGAGTGAATCTGGTTTTCCACGGTTTGAGTGGGAGAAGTGTCTGGCTTCTCTATTCAGATGGAAACATTCCACTGGTGGCCTGGGCTTCCAGCTGGTCTCTCCCTGACTGTGCTGAAGCCAGGAGTGTAATGAACTGTGCCGGCCTCCATTCCCCGGCAAGGCTGGCTTGTGACTTTCCTTGTTTCCATGCAGATCCAAATTAATCTGCTTTGACACATCCACGCTCCTGTTGTTAGCTCTGCCCTGCCTGGTGTGTGTGGGGGGGGCTGGCTGAGTGGGATGGGGAGCCTGGCACCGTGCCGGCTGACAGATCTGGGGGCTGGCTGGGTGGGACCGGGAGCCTGGTGCGGTGTTGCCTGGCATTGCTGCCAAGGGAGGGAGCGGCTCATCCATCTCCCTTCCTGTTGTTCCAGAACGTGGAGTACTGCATCATGGTGATCGGAGTGCCCAACGTGGGGAAATCCTCCCTTATCAACTCCATGCGGAGGCTGCACCTCAAAAGGGGTACTTCCTTGTGTGCCTTCCCATTGTGCCCTGCGGCGTGGGGGGAGTGCACCCCCTGCCTGTGGGTCACAAATCCCTGGAGGGCTGGAGGCTTTGAGGTGGCCTTGGGGTGGGTTCATCAGACCTCCTAGTGGTTCAACCCACTCCTGCAGGGAACAGCTGCTGAATTGGCCCTGCAGGCTGCATCTTTTCCCTGGCTGTTCAGTGACCCATGCTGAGCAGGGCTGGGCTTAGCCACTGTTTAGCTAGGAGGCCCCAGAGGCAGCAGGGGAGTTGGGCCCTTGTTCCCCTCTCTGTAGCTGCTCTGCCGTTGCTGTGATGTTTGGTGAGGGATGCAGAGGGGCTGGCAGAGCTTGCTTAGGAGCAGCGAGAGAGAAACCGGGGGGTTCTCTGGGGAACAGGCGCTGGCTGAATGGGGCCTCAGCTCTGGGACGTCAGTCCCATGAGGCACACCGATCAGAGGGATGGCTGGGAGATGTCTTGGATATGCACAGGGCCCACCCCTGCGCCGTGAGGCCAGTTGCAAAGTTCCATCAGTGCCCTGGGAGCAGGCCAGGCCAGAGTGAGCCTTCCTTCTCCAGCTGACTGGGCCTCTCCTTTTCCTGAAGGGAAAGCGTCCCGTGTGGGTGGCGAACCGGGGATCACCAAGGCCGTGCTTACCAGAATCCAGGTATTGTTCTCGGAAGCTGTGCCCCTGAGCACGGCCGGCTGGGGCGCTGTGCTGGCCATGGACAGAGCGTGTGTGTGCTTTCATTGTGTAGCTAATGTGTGCACAGTGCGAGGGGCTGCGTGAGGCCAGTAGCCATTCAGTTGAAATGGTCAGAAGGTGGCCGGGTTAAGAGACCCCTGGGACAACACAGCATTGGTAGCTTCCAAAATAACCCTGGGGTGCTGCCTGGTTGCGTGCTCCAGGCAAGGCCTCCCCGTGGCTCCATAGTGATAGAATATGGGGCTGGGAGCTGGGCCCCCAGGCCTGGCTTGAGGGGACTGCTTCGCCAGGTCCTCAGGGCTGCAATGAAGTGCATGCCAGGATCTGTAGTCTCTGCAAACTGCACTGCTGGTAAAGGTCACCTTTAAAGGAAGTGACCCTGGGTTCGGGCCTCCTCTTGGCTGGCTCTAGAAGACCTGCTGGCTTCAGGGAAGAGGCAATGTTTATGCAGGCTGTCAGACGATTGGGGCCTGTTACATTGGGGTGCCCTCCAGTAGCCCCAGGGGGGTTGGGGAAGAGCTCTCTAAGGATTCGGCACCCCCACCCATTTGGGTAAGGGCTGGGAGCTCTGAACCCACCTCCATTCATCCCCCAGCAGAGCCAGAGCGCCAGGACCCCACACCTGGTGTGGAACCCTCCTTGGCCTCCTTTGCCTGCCAGGAAAGATCCTGGATGACACCAGCCCAGTGTGGTTCTTTGTGGGTGGCCCATGTAGGAGGGGGCTGGGCTCTGCCCCGCTTTGTGCTTTGCTTTGGCCCTTGGGCTGCTGGCAGGTTGCTCGAGGGACCCTCTGGGGCAGAGCTGGGGTGCCCGGTTGTACTGGGCCATTTCCAGTGCCAGTGTTTATGCTCCACATTGTCTCTGCCCTGGGCTGATGGATCACAGAGTTGTCGCACGCCATTCCCAAGTCGGCTGGTGGGGGAAATCGGCTTCAAGGTGCCAGCGTCCCCTCCGTTTGTGCCGGCGCTGCTCAGGGTGCTGCTTTGGGCTCTACTCTCTGACCCGCACAGCCTCATAACAAGCCTGCCTCTGCCTGTCTAGGTCTCCGAGAGGCCCATTATGTATCTACTGGACACGCCTGGAGTGCTGGCTCCAAGAATAGAGAGCGTGGAGGCGGGCATGAAGCTGGCCCTGTGTGGTGAGAAGGGCTTTGGAGCTGCAGCTGCTTCTGGCCAGGGGCTGTCCTCACTTGGCTCTGCTGGGGCTGAGATAGGAAGCCCCAGAGCTCATGATCATGGGCACAGTGTGGGGGAGGGGGGCACGCTCCACCCAGGCAGCAGGGCTTTGTAGAGGCAGCACGGGCCCTGCCTTGAGACATGTTGTTATTGGGTGCTTGGGGCAGAGCCACTGCCTGTCCCCCTACTCTGAGGAGCCCAGCTCGGGACAGGCTGCTGCTCCCAGCTGTCTGGAGGGGGAGCATCACTCAGCGCATGTGCTCTAGCCCAGCTGTTTGCCCTGCCCCTCTCCCCCACCTGGCCATACTGGCTGTGAGCTGCAGCTGTTGAACATCCAGGAGATCAGCTGCTGGGGCTCTCGCCCCGGGGTAGGGGTGGCACTGCGGGCTCTAGAGCTCAGTAGGAACAGCCCATCTCCCCACCCCGGGGAGCTCCTTACTAGGCCAGTGGCCACCTCCATACTGTGTCTGGCACTGGGCTGGAGCCTGGCTGTGCCCAGGGTGGCCCCTGGGGAGCAGCGCCTCGGAGGTGCCCTGTGCACACACTCTCAGGCTGGCCAAGCCGGCCCCAGAGCGGGCGGCTGGAGCCCTGTGGGAGAGGGGTCGAGGCATAGCTCCCAGGCCAGTGTGGACGGGGCTGTCTCTTGCTCTCTGCCCTGCGTGGCTGGCACTCAGGCTTTGCTCTGTGTCTCATAGGGGCCATCCGGGACCACCTGGTGGGCGAGGACGTCATGGCCGACTACCTGCTGTACACCCTGAACAAGCAGCAGCAATTCAGGTGAGCGCTTCCTGAGCACCTGGCTGCTGTGGGGTCAGGGGGTGGGGCTGGTTGGGCTCATGTCTCCCCAGTGCCACCCCTCAGCTCTTGCTTGGAGTCTGCTCTTGTGCACGCCGTTGGCAGGGAAGCTCCTGCAGCGGCGGCGCTCCTAGCCAGAGCGGAGGGTCTGTCCACTCCTGATGTGAGCCTAGCTGGCGGTGCCCCCGCACTGAGCTGCCACAAGGGGCTGTAGGAGGTGGAATGGTGCCCAGCGCGTGTCGTATGCAGAGTGTCACGCTGCATGACTTTGTGGCCAACCTCAGGGCAGACTGTCAAAAGCAGGGCGACACTCCAGGCTGGTTGCATGGTCTATAATTAGATTGCAGTAACAAGTGGGCTCCTGAGAACTAGAACAGTCTCACCATGGAGTCACAGACAGTCCCCTTGGGCTCTCCGGTCTGTCTTGCCACCCCGGCAAGCTGGACTTAGTGAGGACTGGTTGCTCTGCACCAAAGATCACACAAGATTTGGGTTGCTGCTAGTCCCATTTGTACCTCAGATCTCACACCAAAGACAACACTTGAAGCCAAGCCTATGGTAAACTAACTAATGATGTATTAACTAGGAAAAGAAATGAGAGCGCTCTTAAGGTTAAAGCAGGCAACCGTATATGGTCTTTAAAGGTGATGGAGCTGTAGCAATCTGTCAGCACGGAATGTCTTTTAGGGCTAACCCAGGTTGACCCTGGGGGTCTCTGCTTCTGTTTTGTGGCTCCAGCCCTGGGAGAGTCAAAGGAGATGTTAGCTATTTTTATTTCCTTCATTAACACAGTCTTTGTATTGTGATGTCCCACAATGGCTCATTTAGTTTTGATAGCCCTGCCTGATGGGCAGGAGACATCCCTCCTGCCAGGTTCACCATTCCAGAGCAAACACTTTACAATTACAAAGCAAAAACTTATTTATCTTAGAACGTGTGATAAAGATATTACAAGTGTGATTGATGCAAACGGCAACTTACAGACATTTCATAAAGTCTACGTTCAGTACCCACCTTAGCCGTACTGACACACAGGGGAAACAGACTGGCTTCCAGCAATGAATTTGTCTGTGATTGGCTGAGGCCTAAAGCCTTGGCAAGAGCTGGCACCTGTTGAACAAAATGCAGCTCTTGTCCCAGAATCGGCTGCTGTGCTTTGCTGGTGCCTTCAGTGCTCTCTTCTGGCCACTGGGAGGCGCAGCGCTCATGGCTTGAAAGGGACAGCCAGCCTAGAGGGTCTGCAGGGGTTTCTGGGTGGCTTTGCTACTGAAAAGAACAAAGAGTACTTGTGGCACCTTAGAGACTAACACATTTATTTGGGCATAAGCTTTCGAGGGCACGAAAGTTTATGCCCAAATAAATTTGTTAGTCACTAGTTCTTTTTGCTGATACAGACTAACACGGCTACCCTTCTGAAACCTGTCTCTTTGCTAGTGAAGGCTCCCATCTGGAAAGGGCAGGTATCAGCCCTGCTGCCCCATGCCAGAGCAGCGAGGTGTTCGCTGCCTGAGGCCCCCGTAGCCAGCTGGCGCTGCCAGCCGTCCTTGTAGACTGGCAGCTGGGGACACCACACAGGTAGGGATGTGCAGAAATCCCTGCCGTCCCCAGGAGGTGGCAGTAGAGCTGCTTGGGTGACTGATGGAGCCAAAAGGAGCCCGGAAGGACCTAGGACCTGTCTTCTGTGTGGCTGGCTGGTCAACCGGGACGTGGAGGGTGCTGGCCCTGCCCCAGAGCAGGCACTGCATGCTGTGCAGCCACACCATCCCTCTGCACGCTCCAGAGCACCCTGAGCACTGAAGTGCTCTGCACAGGGAAAGCTGCCCTGTGCCCAGGCCTGGCTGGTGCTTCTGCCCCTACCCTGTGGTGCTAACCCACTCTCGCTGCCCTGGCACAGCTACGTGGAGCGCTACGGGCTGGGCGAGCCCAGCGATGACATCGAGAGCGTGCTCAAGCGGGTGGCACTGAAACTGGGCAAGAAGCACAAAGTGAAGGTGCTCACAGGGACAGGTGAGTGCCCCTGCAGGCCTGGGACCCCATGGGGGGGACGGGTGAGAGCTAGCTGGGGGGGGGGGGGGGGGCAACAGTTGNCAGTTGAGTGCCAGGCGGAAAGCCTGTGGGCAGGTGGGTAAGTGCTGTGCCCATGCCACCTGGAGATTCCAAGGCTGGAGGGGAGGACGAGGGAGCCCCCTAGCTGGGTGAGTGGGGGACAGGAGGAGAATGCCCCACCCACTGCTGGCTGGAGGTTCTGTGGGAGCACCGCGGCCTAAAGGCGCGCAGGGTAGGGGCGCCCCAGCTGCTGCCAACTGCAGACCCTCTGTTCAGTGTGATTGCCTGAAGAGGCATGGCCAGGGTGTGGGGCTGGCACCAGGAAGGGCAGTGGGGGCTGGCAGGAGTTGCCCGTTGGGGCAATGGAGTTTGGTGACTGTGGGTGTGGGGAGGGAGGATCTCTGAGCCCTGGTGTGTTGTGGGGGAGCCTCTTGTGTCGGTTTGCATGGAACCAGGGCTGTGCAGCGCCCAGGGACCAGCCGGGGCTAGCTCCTCTCCCCCCGCTCCCGGCCTGCATTTGGGGCTGTGTCTGTACAGTCATGGACTCTCGAGCCCATCCAGAGGTGCTGGGTTGGGCCATGAGCTCCCCCTCACCTACAGCCTTTGCCTTCTCTTGCAGGGGACGTGAATGTGATCGCGCCCGACTACCCTGCAGCTGCCTATGAGCTCCTGCGCACCTTCCGCAAGGGGGAGCTGGGCCAGGTGCTGCTGGACTGAGCCCTGCCCAGCCCCCACGCCTGGCTCGAGCTCAGCTGCCATCCTCTTGCCCAGGCTGATCATGGCATGGAGATGGTTCATGGGCAAAGCGGGATGTGGTGGTGCCCAGACTGTTTCCCTCCTCCTGCCCCATGCACATGCAGCTCTGGGGTCAGTATGGCTGTGGCCAGGAGAGCAGCCCTCATGTGGGTCTGTTTGGCTTCCCAGCCAGGGCCCCTGTCATCGCTTGGGTGGGCTCTGTCTGCCCATCATCCCCAAGGGTGATTTGCTGTGAACAGATTCTAGCCCAGGGACTCCCCATCCACTGGGGGGAGGGGGGGCGGGGGGGGCTCCTTTGGGCTGTTGCCCCTATGGGCAGAGCCAGCCTCCGTGTCTCCTTGAAGAGCAGAGCACGCCCTGCCAGGGACCCCTTCAACAAGACGTGCTTCCGCGGGACAAAGGGCTCCAGCTGTGTGCGGGCAAACCCTCGTCTGCTCTGTCACTGCCACAGTGCTGGCAGCCCACTGGTTTTTAGTGGCCAGCAAGCCCCAGGTGCTGGGCCTGGATCCTGAGGGCAGGTACAGCGTGTGGTGGCAGCTTCGTTTAAAATAAAAACTGGGGCATGTGTAGTGAAATCCAAGCCCTGTGCTGCTGGGATTTAGTGGCCATTAAATTCAATTCCACCGTCACCATGTTGGTATTTATTAACACAGCACTGCGTCGCTGGTGTTCTCGAGGGCTGGCACTGGGGGCAAGCATGTGAGCTGGATGTTCGTGCTGCAGTGATCTGTGGGGGGATCTAAGTGTTGTGATGTAAATTGGCTTTAGGTTTCAGATACAACCCAAGGGGCAGCAGCAGCTCCCCTCTCTCAGAGCGAGGCGCTCAGGCTCTCTGCACACTCAGGCAGCGTTGCCGTGTCAGAGTCACTCAGGGCAGCTCCCCCTCAGAGCGAGGTGCTCAGGCTCTGCACACGCAAGCAGTGTCGCCATGTCAGTCACTCAGGGCAGCTCCCCCCCTCAGAGCAATGGACTCAGGCAGCGTCGTTGTGTCTCACATTCAGGTCACACTTTCATGGTCCTCTTTGCAGGCCCCAGTGGGAGTGATGGAAGCTGAGACTGTGAACATGATTCTGATGTAAGGGCTGGATCCTGCAGTGGCAGGGTTCATGCCTCCCTGCAGACATAGGACAGCTATTACCTCTGGCAGAGAGCAAGTTCCCTGCTGAGCCCCTGAGGGCCCTGCTGTAGTGGGCAGTGGTCTGAGTGTAAAAGCAGCAAAGAATCCTGTTGCACCTTATAGACTACCAGACGTTTTGCAGCATGAGCTTTCGTGGGTGCCCTTGCACTTGAGTGGGTAGAGCAAGGACTGGGGACTGCAGCACCACTCATGCTGCCCCACAGGAGCTGGCTGCTTTTCTTGCCCAGCTGCCGCTAGGCCCCTTGGGGAGTGAAGTAGCTGGGCCCAGCTGAGCCTCCATAGGGGGCTGAGTCTGCGGGGGCAGGGTACCACACAGGAGTCCTCCTCGGGGACCAGACCCTGCTTGATCACAGCATCCGTCAACCTCCCCGAGGTAGGGATCTCTAGTAGGAGAGAGCTCCTAAATCCACCAGCCAAAGGCTACACTAGTTCCAAGGGCTGGAAGCGGTGATTGGGCAAACTGGCTGGAAATAAGGTACACACTTTTAACAGTGAGGCCACTTAATCCACGGAATAGCTGACCAGGCACTTGGGGGATTCTCTGTCACGTGGAGTCTTAACTCAAGCTGGGATAGGGGCCAGTGGCAGCAATCATAGGGTGAGCTCTCTGCCTGTGCTCTGCAGGAGACCAGATTGAATGATCCTATCTGGCCTTAACCTCTGATCTCCTGACCTCCCAGTGAGAATGCAGGGCTGAACTGCTGCCTGTTCCCGGAGCTGTGGGGGGAGGTGCTGCAGGCCATACATGACCAATGAGCAGGAATGGGAGAACCCGTGGCCGGGGTGTGTCCCTGGAGCCTGCCCCACCGGCACTGAGAGCAATAGGCTGGAGGCAGCCATCCCTGGGTGGGGGGATAGTGTGTGCTCTGTGGGATATGGACTGTGCTCTGTGCTTCCCCCTGCAATCACAGCTCACCCTCTGCTTCAGCAAGGCAGCCTGGCTGAGCAGCCTCCCCATCCCCCCCCCAGGCACACAGCGATTGCACCCAGAGTGTAGGCACAAGCCCAGCAGCCCCCACAACCCCCCAAGCGTTATCCCTGCAAAGCCATGGCAGCGGTGGAGAGTGAGGGGATGAGAAGCCTGCAGCACTTCAGGGAAAAGTCCCATGCCAAGTGCAGGGGGGGGCAGCCCTTGTGCCCCAGGGCTGGAAGAGGGGCTGTCTGCAAGATGCCCCTGCCCTCCCTCTGATGCCAGGAGCAGGCGCCACTCTGGCATGTCCCTCCCCAGCTCTCAGTGAGTCGGACTCTCCTCCTAGACTTTATTTCCACGTCACCGTGAACACACGTATAAAACCATTACAAACAACATTAAAAACAGGTGAGTGCAAGAACGTGCGGCCCCCTGCTTGCTGGGTGGGCTGGCATCAGGCCTGGCAGAGGGGCTGGGGCAGGGCTCTGCAGGGGGAGGAGGGGGTGTCATAACTACACTGTTCACATGCACATACAGCGAGCTGGCCGCTCGCAGGGGCTGTCTAGACAGTGCCCGAAGCCCAGCCTGCCACGCAGGGCGTGGGGGGATCCCCACCAGTCCTAGGGCACTGAGGAACAGCTCAGTGCCAATCTACCTCCTGCACCCTGCCTCTGGCTGCTGGTGGGTTAAGTGGGAGTGGGGGGGAGTTTGGTCCAAAATGTAGAGGACATTTTTTTTAAAAAGCCCAGAACCCCTGGGCCCCAAGTGCAGTGATTCCATGAACAGGCCGCTCCCTGTGCCCGTCAGGGGCCAGAGCTTGTGCATCTGTGCCAATGTCAGGCAGCACACCCCACAGCATGTGGGGAGGCCAAGCTGTTTGATGGACGGCTGAGGGTGAGCCTGGTGGGTGGGAAGCATGGAGCCCCCTCCCCTGTCCCGTGCAGAGCGGGGGGATCTGCCCCCTTCCAGGCTGCAGCCTCCCAGATGTTGGGGAGAGCCCTCTACCCCCACCCCCTGGGGAAAAGCTGCAAGGACTGAGACTGTATTAATTCTCCTGGCTGTGCTGGGAAAGGCCCCCAGGCTGCTAGCTGGAGCTGGAGCCAGAGCAGGGCCTGTAACTCTGGAGCTGGCTTCCAACCAATCTGGATCCCCACATGGATCTGCCTGTTTCCTGCCCTCTTTACCACCCAGTGGAACTGGGGGCAGTTTTCTCCCCTCCCATGGGCACTTCCCCCATCAGTTCCTCAGTCACCTGAGCCCAGTTTCTCCCTCAGCCAGTGCCAAGAGCTCCCTGGCAAACACGCTGGCAGCTTCCCAAACCTACTAGTGGCACAGCAGGCAGCACAGCCGCTGGCCGAGGCCCATAAGCCTCACCCCTGACCTGCCACCTCGGGACACGGGACTGCATTGGCAGTACCTGCAGTATGTTGCATGGGGCTCTGCCATTTACCGCACAGAACAGGCTGGGAACCATCGTTGCTGCAGCAGCCAGCAGGGTTGAGCTCTGGCCTGTTGGAGACCTAGCACACACCTCTGCCGGTGCCACTGGCTTTCCTATGGGGACTGGGCACTTGAGGGAGAAGGGATGTAATCTTGACCATTTGCTAGACAGCGTGGGAATACGGGACACAGGACTCCTGGGTCCTGTCCCTGCCCTTGGAGGGGAGTCTCATCTCATGGTGAGGGATAGGGTAGCCAAAGCACCTATATTTGGCACAATCACTCTGCCAGGCAGCGTGGCTGAGTTTGGGTCGGTCATGCCAGAGGTTGGGGTGTTAGTCCCAATTTGCTTGAAGTGACCCTGTGCAATCAGTTGCCATAGTAAGAGGAGGTAGGGTTAATACTTGACTGCCTCCTGGGGTTGGAGTGCAAGGTGGGGGCGGGGGGAGAATAGGATCTGGGGAGTGCACGGCAATATGACCGCAGGCAGGAGAAAAGAGCACTGAGCTCATGGGCTCCTGCCTCTCAGCTCAGTGCATCTTCCCCAAGGCTACAGGGTGGGGGGCACTGGCAGCGCACCATGAGGCCTGCTGAGCGTGTGGCTGCAAAGGAAGCAGGTGTCTGCCCTGTGTCCTAGAGGGCCGGGTGAAGGCCAGCGTTCCTGTGCATTGCCCACACATTTGGCTTGAAATCTTTGCATTTTCTTCAGCTGGGGCTGGGTCCAGCACTAACCCAGCCTGAATGGGGGGCATTCCCCTGAACCCCCTCCTCCTGCTCCAGAGGATACAGGGTCTTCACTTCCCCAGAGCCCCAAGGGCAGCCTTCTCTGCAGGGGATGAGGTGGTGCACCGGCTTTGTCCCCACCCCTCCCAGCTCTCCTGCACCATGGCCTCCCTCCACGAATCAGGACACTAAACCACGGCCCCTCTGGCTAACCGGGACAAGACAAATCAACCATTGTGACCCAACCCTCGAATCCTCTTTTGTAAATTAACAAACGAAGGCCGAGCACAAAGACCACCCCCCTCCCCCTGCCTGATCGCTCTGTGGATCAGCCTTCTGGACTTCCTACACTGTGTTGTTCTCAAGCTAGAGGGGCCTGCAAAATCAGGGCATTCAGAGTGGGAACTCATTCTGGGGCCAATTTCCGACCGATCAGCAGTTGGAAAGCCAACGGATCGATTTTCCTGGAATGCCTCTGATGTGCCAGTGCTGTGCTGTGATTACACCTCTACCTCGATATAACGCTGTCCTCGGGAGCCAAAAAACCTTACCGCGTTATAGGTGAAACCACATTATATCGAACTTGCTTTGATCCACCGGAGTGTGCAGCCCCGCCCCCCCAGAGCGCTGCTTTACCGTGTTATATCCGAATTCGTGTTATATCCGAATTCGTGTTATATCAGGGTAGAGGTGTAGGTACGGAGGTTTTGGGGCTGAGGCACTGTGGTCTTCATGCAAAACCAAGAGACTGACCTTCTGCTGTATGTGCAAACCTGAGCCCACCCTTCTCCATGGTGGCACTGCACCGTAATGGGCACCCGCTCCACAGCCATAGCCAAAGCAGCCGGAGTATTTGCTGGGACGTGGCTCGGCTGGGCCAGGAACACAGTACAGCTCTGCATGGCTGCGCAGCTCAGTCAGGGTGTAAGTCAGGGCAATCTGCAGCTGAGCGGCTCCCAAGGCAGGGCCTTGGCTGGTAGTGCTGTTCAGGC
The DNA here is from genome assembly GCA_003942145.1 of Platysternon megacephalum. Classification (NCBI taxonomy): domain Eukaryota; kingdom Metazoa; phylum Chordata; order Testudines; family Platysternidae; genus Platysternon; species Platysternon megacephalum. The sequence continues at coordinate 2,706,252 of QXTE01000162.1, forward strand.
CTTCTCCCCGAGCAGCCTGGCTCGACGGGCCTCAGTTGGGCAGTGAGTTCGCGGAAGCCAGTCTGTCCTGGTGGGCGTTGCTGAGATCAGTGGGGCTCAGACCCCTTCAGCCAGTGTCCGGCAGTCTGGGGGGGGTGGTGTTTGGGGAGTGCTGAGGAGGCGGCGGCTGGGCAAGGAGGGCCCTTGGGCGTGAAGGAGCCAGGGGACTCGTCTCCGGTTTGGGAGCGGCTGGCTCTAATCGTTGCCTCCATCTGTGGAATCAATCGGCACCATCCTCATCAGCCTGAGTCAGTGCCAGCGGCTGGGGTTCAAGCCAGGAGGAGGTTGACTCCCGCTTCACACCCAGCTCCGACCCCCAACATGCTTGGACAGGCTGGCCAAGAGTCCCAGATCCCCACACCCCCTCGTCCCCCTCCCCCAAGTGATCCTGCTCCGCATTGCCACTGACATCAGAGTGGAGCTGCTTCCCTCACCACGCAGCTTCACCCCAGCCGGCCTTCACCACAGCCCCCGCGGGACACACAGGGCCGCTCTGGCCTCCCTTCCATGTTACCCCAGCTCGGCAGGAGAGCGGGGCCCCAAGGCAGGAGGCTGGCACACATGGCCCTACCCCAGCCTGTGGACCCAGGCTCCGCCCCTCATGCTCTGCCTTATCCTGTGGGCCCTGGCCCCGCCCCACCCTGTGGGCCCAGGCTCTGCCCCTCCTGGCACAGGCTGGCAGGGCAGGTGCTTTGGGAAATGTCCATGTCAATCAGTATGAGTGGGGACGTCACAAGCTGCAGTGATGGCAGTGCCCGGCAACCTCACGCCACCCACAGCAGCTGCTCCAGGTCCCCCTGCTGGGGGCCTCAGGGGCTGCACCACCTGCCCTCACCACAACCAAGGGCAAAGCCCCAGTGGGATCAGGTCCAGGGGCACTGCTCCAGCTGCCTCGCTGGCAGCTGCTCCGGCTCCAGCCCGCTGGACAGTGCAGGCTGCGCCGGCCCCGCGGCAGGCAGGAGAGCCGCTCGGCCTGCAGGGGGCTGGGGCAGATGCAGCTGGATGGGGCTGGTGCTGCCCGGGCCCAGCAGGTGCCGCTCTGCAGGCTCCGACACGGGGAGGGCGGGTCGGGCGCCGCGGCCCTTACAGGGGAAGGAGCTGGAAGAAGCCAGTCACCAGGCAGAAGGAGATGGCAAGGTGCGCCGTGTCCCAGGCCCGGGCAGCCGAGGTCCACGAGCGGTAGCTGTACACGCTGCTGCCCGTCCTGTTGCCTTCCTGGAACTCAGAGCCATCGTCTGGACCAAGCTCCCCGGAGATCCTCATCCTTCTGTGGGCCGCTCCCGCCGCCACGCCTGCCGCCGCGCCCGCCGCCGCCGCTGCCGCCACCCGCAGCCCCGCTCCTGAGGAGCCGTAGCGAGGGGCAGCCTTGGCCCGGCTGCGGGCCATGCCCCGGCCACGGGCCGCCCCCCGGGCCCCGCCCCGCCCCCCCTTGCAGGTGACGCTGTCGCAGAAGAAGGCGGCCAGCAGGAGGAGCGTCCAGCAGGTGGCGGTGCGTGTCTTCATCCCGGTGCTACCCCCCGCACCTGGAACGAGAGGGACCAAGAGGCACGTCAGTGCCAGGCTCCGGGCAGGGGTGTCGGCGCGAGCGGTGCCATCCCCCAGGGCTGGGAGGGCCAGGCGCGGTGCCAGCGTTCAGGCTGGGCTGCAGGGGACCCACGCCCCTGCCTCGGCCCCTGACCAGAGCTGGGTGCTAATGGCAGAGCCCCGCCTCCGCTGGCGTGGCCGGGCCAAATCTGAGTGGAGCTGCACCCCTGTGTGCCAGGTCTCAATGCCACTCAAATTTGGAGTGGCCGGGCGGGTAACCCAGGGCCCTGCCTTAGCAACAATCTGGCTGTGCCCGGCCTGCTGCCCTGAGCGTTACCCTCCCAGCAGGGATTGGCTGCTGGGCTCCGCCTGGGACTGGCTGACGTGGGGGGTCCATGGGGACTGGATCCCGGGCAAGCACAGGAACGGCTGCCCCTGAAAGCCAGCCCGGTCAGCCCTGAACTGAACTCTGATTCTGAAATCACCCCCCCTCCCCGGCTGCTCCTCCTGGCCATGATCTACTGCCTCCCACCATCAAGGGGGTGCAGGGGTGTGTGGGCAGGCTCAGGGGAATGTGGGGGGTACAGGGGCTGGAGTGAGGTTGGGGGGCTCTGGGGAATGTGGCGGTGCAGGGGCTGGAAGGGAGTTGGGGAGCTCAGGGAATGTGGAGGGGTTGGACAGTCAGGGAATGTGTGGGGCGGGGCTGGAGTGTAGTTGGGGAGCTCAGGGAACATGCGGGGCTGAGGGCTGCAGGGGTTTGGAGGGCAAGAGATAACAGTAACCATCACACACTGTTTCACTCTGCCCGGCCAGTGCCATAGAGCCCATTTCCCACATTCCCCTCCAGGCACAGTGCCCACAGGGGCTGGGTTGGGGGCGCAGCAGGTAGGGTCTTTCCCTTGCCCTTGCCCTTTGGCTTTGCGGGAGCCTAGGTTTGCCATGTGCGGCTGGGCTACGCGCCCTGCTGGCGTTGCAGGACATGGCGAGGCCCTGACTGGGATCCAGTGCGGAAGGGGCCAGGTCCTTTCTGGGAAGCCAGCAGTGGGCACATGGTGCCCAATCCACAGGCTGGCAGCAGGGAACCCTGACGGCAGCGATTTGTCAGACCCTCCGCGGCCGAAGGAGCCGATCCAGAGAGGTGGGCACCACCTTGTGCCCCGAGCACCTATGGCCCAGTCCTGCCAGGCACAGGGCTCCCTCTGTAGAAACTAATGGGTACACTCCTGGTAGTAAGTGTGTGGGGCCCCACTCTGCGTCCTGGCCACCCATGCTCCCACCTGGCCCTTCACATGGGCACTCAGAGCTGCTGGCCCTGCCAGCGGGTTGGCCCCAGGACTCCAGGCACAAATCAGCGGTTGTACAAGGCCAGGAACAAAAGGAGGACGTCATCTGCTCTGGGCACCCCAAACCCCTGGGAGCCACAGTGCTGAGGAATACGAGGCAGCAGGGCTTGGGTGCCATGGGGGCCCCCATGTATAGCTGGGCTGGGAGCTGCGGGGCAGGGAATGGATGCCCAGGCCTGTAGCCCCGCACACGTGAGCCAAGCTGCACCCGGGCCCTTCACAGAGCCCCCCAGCAGAGGCAGCATGGAGCTGGCTGCAGATCACTGGCAATGGAGTGGGGAGCAGGGGGGGAGCTGTGCCAAGGGGAAGCCCCTTGAGGACGAGGGGAAAGGGCTGCCTGCTGGGAAGGGGGTATCGGGCGCAGAAGGGAAGGCTGGTGCCTGGCTCCTGGAGGGGGTGAGGGATGGAATAGCAGCATCCCCCACCACCAGCCTGGGAGTCAACAATGCCCCGCAGCTGCTGTTCCCCCATCCCCTGTATCCGTGCCACGCAGCAGAGCTGTGCCCACGCTGATCCCAGCCGCGCCCTCTGCTGAGCGCCAGGCTGCACACGGCACAGGCATTAGCACGCTCGTTTCTAAGCGACGAGAAGTAGATTCAGCTCCAGCAGAGCAGCAAGCCCCTCCCCCATAGTCAAGGCCTCGGCTTCCCTTGGCACTGGCCCCCCGGGCCGGGCAGGTGAGAGGCCAGGATGCCCACCCAGGCTTCCCGAGGGCTGCAAAACTCCCAGCCCATCAGCCAGAGACCCCAGCGATTCTGTGCAGCTGCTCCGAGGGGGAAATCTGCTCTCTGGCCCTGAGCACCTCAACTCCTGCCTTGTCCCTGCTGGTTCCAGGTGGCCAGCCTGCACAGCCCGCGTGGGGCCAGGACTCTGCCAGGCGGTCCCGTTCCCGCCACACGCGCCAGGCTAGCCTTGGCACTACGGTGCCACCTTCCCTGCTGGTCCCCCCAGGCCAGAAAGCTGTGGGCGTCCCTGTATGCTCTGCGGCCGGGACAGAGTCCTCTGCTGGGGCTACGGCTGGGGCGGGACTGTGCCTGCAGTGCCCAGGACTGTTGCTGCGTCCACCTGCAGCATGCCCCATGCTGGAACCAGCAGCACCAAGCTGGGGCGGGTTGTTCCTCTTGGTTTGGTTTTGCCCTGATGAGAAGTGTCAGTCCCAGTAAATGGTTACAGCAGCATCCTAGCCTGAGCCATGCAGGACTGGCGTGTCCATGCCTGCCCCCACCCCCCGGGCACGCAGGAGCCCCCTACACCAAGGGGATCCGATCAGCAGCAAGTGCAGTAATGGCTCAGGTTGACCCCCTCTCCCCAGGACAGGACAGTGTCTTGCTGGTGACCCCGCAGCTCACCCAGCGGCCTCCAAACGTGCCAAGCTGCCATTGTTTATAGCCCCCACCACAGGCAGGGAGCCAGGAATAGGGGCAGGGAGGGGGCAGGCAGGGGCAGGGGGTCGAGTGAGGAGCTGGGGGGCAGGGTAGTGGGGCGGGCAGGAGGCTGGGAGCAGGGAGGGGACAGGGGCAGGGTTGTGAGGCGGGGAAGGGATGGATGCAGGGAGGGACTGGGAGGCAGGGGCAGTGTTGTGGGGCAGGGTGAGGAGGACGGTTGCGGGGTGGGGCAGACGGGCCCGGACACCTCACCGCCCGCTGGCCGCAGGGGGTTGGGTCACCCTGGAGCCACCCGAGCGGAGTCAGGCTGCGTTCGCTGCCCGCTCCCCCGGCACAGACAGCACGGGGCATGGCCCCACCGCACTTGCAGCCACCAGCATCCTGGCAGGGCCAGCCCCGCTCCCCCACCGCATGGCCAAGAGGGACACGGACCCCGCCATCCTCTGCACACACACACCCCGCCATCCTCTGCAACCCCCCCCCACACACACACACTGCCATCCTCTGCACACACACACTCCACCATCCTCTGCACACACACACACACACACACTCCCCGCCATCCTCTGCGCCCATGCACACACACACACACACACATCACCGTCCTCTGCACACACACAGAACGCGCCATCCTCTGCACACACACACACTGCCATCCTCTCTCACACACACCCTCTGCACACACACACACACACACACACACACACCATCCTCTGTGCACACACACATCACCATCATCTGCACACACACACCATCCTCTGTGCACACACACATCACCATCCTCTGCACACACACACCCCGCCATCCTCTGCACACCCCATCCTCTGCACACACACACACTCCCCGCCATCCTCTGCGTGCATGCACACACACACACACACACACACACACACACATCACCGTCCTCTGCACACACACACACAGAACGTGCCATCCTCTGCACACACACACACACTGCCATCCTCTCTCTCACACACAAACACACCATCCTCTCCGCACAAACACACACACCACCGTCTGCACACACACACACACCCTGCCATCCTCTCTCTCAAACACACACCCTCTGCACACACACACAGAACTCACCATCCGCTGCACACACAGAATCCGTCATCCTCTGCACACACACACACCATCCTCTGTGCACACACACATCACCATCATCCGCACACACACTCCCCGCCAACCTCTGCACACACACACAATCCGCCATCCTCTGCACACCCCCACCTTCCTCTGCACGCACACAAACACACACACCCTGCCAACCTCTGCGCGCACACACACACCATCCTCTGCGCACAAACATATAAACACACACACATACACCTGCCATCCTCTGCGCGCGAGCGCACACACACAAAGACAGACACAGCTATTCTCCCACGCTGCCTACCGGGCAGGGAGGGGCCAGCCCCGCGGCCAAGGCTCCAGCTCCACCTCGGCTCCGCGCTGCCGATGGACGCTGCGGGCACGAGGGACCCCCCGTCCTGGGCTCGGCTCCTGGGTCCCCGGTGCAGAGGCGGCGGCGCTGGCAGCCCCGGCCTCTCCTGCTCCGCCCAGGACTCCTCCCCGCCCAGCACTACGAGCGGAGCTGGGGGGAGGGAGAGCCGGGTGGTTGGCTAGGGGCGGGGGTTGTGGTGTTCAACGGTGCTCTGTGTGTGTGGGCGGGAGTGTATGGTTCTCTGCGTGGGGGTTGTGGTGTGGTACGTGTGCTCTGTGTGTGTGTGGGGGGGGGGTGTTGCGGTGTGGCTCGGGTGCTCCGTGTGTGGAGTCGTGGTGTGGCATGGGTGCTCTGTGTGTTGGGTTGCGGTGTGGCCTGGGTGCTCTGTGTCGGGGTTGTGGTGTGGCACAGGTGCTCTGTGTTTGGGGGAGTTGTGGTGTGGCATGGGTGCTTAGTGTGTATGTGGGAGTTTTGGTGTGGGTGCTCTGTGTGATGGGCTGCGGTGTCGCCCGGGTGCTCTGTGTGTTGGGTTGCAGTGTGGCACGGGAGCTCTGTGGGGTTGCGGTGTGACACAGGTGCTCTGTTTAGGGGGGTTGTGAAGTGGGTGCTCTGTGTGTCGGGGGTTGCAGTGTGACACAGGTGCTCTGTGTACAGGGATGCTGTGTGGCATGAGTGCTCTATGTGGGAGGGGTTGCGGTGTGGCACAGGTGTTGTGTGTTTGGGGGAGTTGCAGTGTGGCATAGGTGTTCTGTGGGAGGGGATTGCGGTGTGGTACGGGTGCTCTGTGTGGGGGTTGTGGTGTGGCACTGGTACTCTGTGTGCGGGGTTGCGGTGTGGCACGGGTGTTCTGGGGGGGTTGTGGTGTGGCATGGGTGCTCTGTGTGGGGGGAATGCGGTGTGGAATGGGTGCTCTGTGTGAGGGTTGTGGTGTGGCATGGGTGCTCTGTGTGGGGGAGATGTGGTGTGGCAAGAGTGGTGTGTTGGGAGTTGTGGTGTGGCACGGGTGCTCTGTGGGGGGGAGGTTGCAGTGTGGCACAAGTGCTCTATGTGGGGGGTTGCGGTGTGGCACGGGTGCTCTGTGTGTCATGGGGTGGCAGTGTGGCACAGGTGGTCTGTGTGGGGCAGTTGCTCTTTGGGGGAGGTTGTGGTGTGGTACAGGTGCTCTATGTGGGAGGTGCAGTGTGGCATGGGTGCTCTGTGGGGGGTTGTGGTGTGGCATGGGTGCTCTGTGTTGGGGAGATGCAGTGTGGCACGGGTGCTGTGTGTGTGTGTTGGTGTGGTGGGCTCTTATTTTAGTGACACCCCCATCGTTCCCACAGGATCCTTTTGCCAAGTCCCCATCCACCCCTCCCCCTCTCAGTGCTGCAGACGATGATGAAGATTGGCATCTATATCTGGGGCACGGCTGGATTATACCGCACTATGCGATGGCGGGACTCACTGTATTTTCAGGAGAATGTATGTGAAGCAGTTGGGATTAGAGGGGGCAGTGAGCTGGGGAGCCCTCTGGGGGGAGGAGTGGATGGGGAGAGGTGCAGGGGTGAGTGAGGATAGGGCCGGGGAGGGGATATGCAGGCAGGTTGGCAGGGGATTGGAGGGGAGACAGGCCATGCTTCCTTGTCTTCCTCCTGCTACTGCTGGGAGCCCCCCTCCCACTATGGTGATGGAGGGGGGCTCAGGAATGGTGTAAAGGGGGTTGCAGCTGGGACCTGGCATGTCCTGTGTGCCCAGGCTGGGCTCTTGTGCCTGCTCTGAGACTGGGGCTTGCAGCAGCACAGCTATCTTAAAGGGACAGCCAGCACACCATACTGGGCACAGAGAGACCCAGAGCATGATCACTTGGGCCTATGGGGAGGAATTTGCTCTTTATTCTTGTGTGCATGGGTGCTTGTGTGTGCGGGTGCACGCATGTGTGTGCGCAAATGTGTGTGGGTGCTTGCATGCAGGGGTGGGTGGGTACACCTGTGTGTGTGTGCAGATGGGGGTGAGTACACGTGTGTGTGTGCAGGTGTGGGAGGGTACATGTATGTAGGTGCGGGGGGTGCACGCATGCACATATATGCATGCCTGTGTTTGGGGATGTGTGTGTTGGGCTGTGCATGTGTCTGCACAGAGGGGGTGGAGATGTTATTTATAGAATCACAGAAGAGATGGAACATTCCTCCACCCAGCCGCAGGGGTTAGCACAGATTGTTCCAGTGACAGATGCATTCTCCAGTGCTTTGTCCACCCCCGAGCAATGGGCTTCCACCACTCCTGTTGTGTCTCATCAGCTCACTCCTAGGAATCGTCTCCGTCTGTTTGTGGAGGGCTTGGTTATGTGGCTGCCTTGCCTTTGTTTTCTAGGTACCGCATGGTTACACCTGTAAAGACTCTGCTGCCTGTAACGCTGCCGGCAGTGGCTCATAAGCGTGAGTACCAACCTCATGGCAGACTGTTAGGAAGCAGGCAGTAGTGGCGCCAGCTTTGCCGGCGCCCTAGGCGGCGGAAGGTCCCGCCCCCAACAGCGGCGGTGGAAGGTCCCGCCCCCAAATTTCTACGGGCGGCCGCAGCGCCAGCGCCCCCAAAATAGCAGCACCCTAGGCGACCGCCTAGGTCGCCTAATGGGTTGCGCCGGCCCTGGAAGCAGGGCACACTCCCAAACTGGTTGTGAGTTCTGTACTTAGATTTCACCAACCAGCTATCAAATGTAAACTGCTCAGGCGCTATAACAGCCTAACCATGGAGTCACAGACAGTCCCCTCACTGCTCTGATTTGTCTTGCCAACCAGGTGAGTCTGCCTTTGATAGATGGTCCCTTACACCAAAAATCAGAGCAATATTCAGGTTCTTTCCAGAACCAAAGGACCAATCACTTATCCCAGGTCAATTGCACCTTAGATCTCACGCCAAAGGCAACGCTTGTAGCCAATCCCATGATCACTCCTGTGCTAGGTTCCAGCCAATCCACAAGCCAGGAACTGGCCATGTGATTCCTGGAGCAGGTATATAAGCCCCACAGGAGAAACAGCAGCTCAGTCTGCTCAGTGTGACTTCAGGGCTTGGAACATTCTCCTGACTGATGGTGGCAAAACTCCCCAGGCCTTAACCTGCCCCAGCCTTGCTGCTGCCTTGCTCCCAGTCCCCCAGCCTCGCTTTGGCCACCCTGGACTCCTAATTCTGGCTCTGACCACTAGGCCTGGCTATCTCCATCCTAGTTTCCGACACACATCTCTGTACAAGGCAGGCTGCTGGCCCAACATTTGCAGGCTCGTGGGTATCTGATCTTTGCGCATGAGCATTTGATTAGCTGAAGGATTGATTCAGGAGCGCATGGTATTTCACACATGTAACTCTAGCGCACTTGTGGCCAAAATGAAGTCTGCTCTGCTGCCAGTTCCGGCCAAGAAAAGGCGCCCATGGGAATGCAGCAGGGAAACTCCCTTCCACCCCACCCTGGAGTAAACACACACCCTGGAATAGTACAATGAATATAGGAAAGGGAAATATTTACAGAGGAATGAATGGATAAAAATGGTGGGAAAGATAGGGGGAGTGGTAAAACAGGGTTACATCCAACACCAGGACCCTCCGGTCCAGTGGTACCACAATATGGAGCGGCAGTCACTGAGCAGGGCATCTACACTCAGAGTCCAGGAATCCTGGGCAGAGTTCCAGTTTGGCAAAGTCTTGGGTTCCCCTGGTTGTCTTCGGTGCCAGTAAACTTTCCCCAGCAAACCCCTCTAGTGCCCTCTTCTGCTGCTCTCTGCAAACCCACACACAGCGACAACCTCTATGTTTAACTAGCTACAGCCTGCCTCCTTACTGCAACACAAAGTCACAAGCCCCAGTACTCATAGCCCCATGCAGCTCTGGGCAACAGTGATACTGGGTCCGGCTCTGGAGCTGTGCTGCTATAGTGCTTCAGTGTAGACTCCACCTATGCCAACGGGAGGGGTTCTCCAATGTCTGTAGTTAATCCACCTCACCAAGAACCCGCAGCTAGGTTGATGGAAGAATTCTTCCATGGACCTAACACTGTCTGCACCTGGGGATAGGTAGACTTAATTACACCACTCAGGGGGTGTAGCTGGGTCAACCTATCTTTGTAGTATCAGAGGGGTAGCCACAAAAACAATGAGGAGTCCAGTGGTACCTTAAAGACTAACAGATTTATGTGGACATAAGCTTTCGTGGGTAAAAAAAACCCACTTCTGCAGATGCATCTGAAGAAGGGGGGTATTTTACCCATGAAACCTTATGCCTGAATAAATCTGTTAGTCTTTAAGGTGCCACCGGACTCCTCATTATCTTTTTAGTGTAGATCTAAGAAATGGCAAAACACCAGGAATAAGATATGGGATGTTCATCAAATTCTTCAGGTGCTTGTTCCACAGACAAGATCTGCATGTGGAAGAGCTTCCCATGTTTCTGGTTGGCTCCAGGGAACCCCAGAGGTTGACAAACAAAGAGTAGCACCTTGCTTTCTGCTGTAGAGTGGACCATTGACCAATTGTGGTGAACTCTAAGTCAAATAAACTGGTTAAGGAATGGGAGGTAATGTTTAAGGAATAGCTTGCTGTGATACCCAGAAATCTTCCAGAGGTCACACTTCCTAATACCTCAGCAAATCCAAACCAACTAGCTTTTACTCCAAATCCATATCTGTACATTGGTCCGCTGTAGGGATCAGCTAGACCCCCCTCTCTATATGTGATTAACCGGTCTTGTTCCTTCAGCAGAATGTCTCTTGTTCTGCTGCAAGCACTGAAAGATGGGCAATTAATGGTACTATATAATCAAAGAATGTACAGGCTATGTCCATTTAACTTAGAGGCAATATGAAGGAGGTCTCCTTTTCAAATGACTGCTGTATTATAGAAGTGATAAGAATTGCTATGGCACCAGAAGGAGAAAGAATATTGAAAGAGATAAGCACTTAATCAGTGTTTAACCCTGGAATATTAAAATAAATGGGTAAGTAGAGAGAAATTCCATTTAATAGTAGGGGTTAATAGAGAAATATAATCCTTAAAATGAAGAAAACAAAAAACCTTGATAAGAAAAGGTGAGAGATATGCTATCCAACAGTGCCATCTACTGGGTACTGATGGAAGCAGCAGAGAAACTGAGCTCTGATGGCAAGGGTCCAATAGAAAGAAGAGGATCACCACTCAACCCCGTAAACGGGGTATAAAAATTGAAGTCATGGGGTGGGAGCTCCCAGGTGACCCAACCCACAAATAAGCTGCAGAATCTAAAAGTGGTACCGGACACTTGGCTCAGTAGGGAGGGACCACTAGTGCTACAATTGGGTTAAGACAAGTGCATCTGATCCTTCCCTCCCTGGAAACATGAGAACCTTTTAAGATACTACATTCCTGGTGAGCTAATAAACAACTAAGTGTTGTGATGGGTGCATCAAGACTTCTCTGGCCCCTGCTGGAGTCGTTGTAGAGAGCTGCCACACCAACCCGAAGGAAGAGCATTGCCTGGGATAGAGGAGGAGGGAGCCTAGACCTCCCAGCACTGCCTAGGCCCAGGGACATCACATGGTCCTCCAGCAGTTAGAAGGGCCGGGAGGGGACAGTACCCAATCAGGACCCATCAGGTGAGATAAGAAGGCCTGGGTGGCGCTGTGCTGGGAGAGGAGCTGCCTGGTGCTTCCCCAGAGGGACCAAGGCTTCACAGCCTGGCTATCCCCACCCCAGAGGGTTCCGGGGAGCGGGGGAACAGCTCTTTATTGGCTGGGCAGTTCTGGGACCAGACGGCTGAGCTCAATTTCAATGCTCTGTCCCAGGATGCAACTAGGATGCCCTGCTCCCGGCCCGGCCCGCGCTGAGAAATGCTGCCCAAGGGCACAACAGATCCGGAAAGGGCCCAGCGTCGCATCAGTAACTAGTGCTACGGCTCAGCCAGGGCTGTGCTAGTACAGGTGTGAGGGATCACACCCGGCCAGGCTAGCGGGAAGTCTGCAGCATCTACCGGCACCTCAGCAACACCATGAAATTGGCCACATTGACCATGGCTCTCCGATCTTCCCCTCCCGTGAACCCACCCACTGCCCCCCAATATTCCCCTGAACCAATCCACGGCCCCCCGATCCACCCCACTCCCCTGAACCCGCCCAATTCTCCCCTGAATCTACCCACGGACCCCCGATCCTCCCCACTCTCCCCAACCCACCCACTGCCGCCCAATTCTCCCCCAAACCCACCCATGGCCCCCTGATTCTCCCCCTCTCCTGAGCCTACCTACACCCTCGATCCTCCCCGAACCCACCCGCAAGCAGGGGGCGGGGCTATGCCGACGAAGGTCCTGGGGACGGGGCAGGGGCGGGGCTATGCTGATCGCGTGCTGGGGGCGGGGCTCCGGGTCCCGTGGCTCAGCTCCGCCATGGCTGTCGTGTTCCGTGCGCTGCTCCGCCCGGCCCGGGCCCCAGTCCGCCTGCTGCTGCGAGCCCCGGCTCGGCTCAGCTCGGCGGGTGAGCGGCGGCTGCTGGCCGGGGGTATAGTGGGAGGCTGGTGTGCAGGTGCTGGGGGACAGTGCGGGGGCTGGTTGTGGGACCGGGGTAGGGACTGGTGTCCCTGGGAATAGTGGGGGGCTGGGGGACAGTGGGGTGATTTAGTTCCCTGCAGGGTGCTCGGCACACTAGCTCCACGCTCTGGAGCCTGCTGCCCCTCCCCGGCTGGCTCATCAGGCGATCGCTCCCCTCTCTGGCTAGCATTGCCAGTTGTGTGCCGGGTGGGGTGGGGAGCCCCTCTGGGCCTTGGTGTGCTCTGTCTGTGTGTGCTCCCCCACCTCCCCGGGAGAGGGTCCTGCCCCACAGAACTGGCTCCCTGCACTGCCCCATCCCGCTCTGTCAGCCTGACCCTGCGGCCTGGAGATTCCTGTACGTCAGTGTGGGGGGCAGTGCTATGCTTTGAGATTAGGGTGACCAGACAGCAAGTGTGAAAAATCAGGACAGAGGGTGGGGGGTAATAGGTGCCTATTTAAGAAAAAGACCCAAAAATCGGGACTGTCCCTATAAAATCGGGACATCTGGTCACCCTATTTGAGATTGCTGTCTGGAAGTTCATGCAGGGGCCTCAGGCCCAGCCAGGGTGGCCGGCTCTGGAGTTGTTGTTGCCCAAAAGCAGAGGGCAAAGGTCTCCTGAGTTGAGCTCTGCTCTATCCAATCTATCTATTCCCCCAGCAGCTCCTGCCTCACTCCCTTGCTGCTTGCTGCCCACCCCTGGAGGTGCCACCCAGGAGCTCAGGGCTGCGTTGCACTGTGGGCGGAAGTAATGCCAGAGCTGTGCCTGCTGCCCTGTCTCCCCTCCAAGCTGGTGGGAGAGCTGTCAGTCCTGTTGACTTCTGAGGCACTCTTTGCACCCACCGTGCTTTGTGGGCATGGGGCCTTGTGCACTCATGACAGCACCTCACAGCTGTCAGTGCCTCAATCTGGTTCCAGGGGCTTGCCTGAGGACTGGCCAGGGGCCACCTGGTCATACCCTCTTCCCGCCCTGTGCAGACAGCTCCTGCGGCTAATGTGGATGTGTCAAAGGCCATGCCAGCCGGGCTCAGGGTGACGGGAGCCTGTATGCGAGGCCACCACATTCACTTCTTTCTCAGTTAATTCAGGTCTCATGGAAGGGACCGGATGTGCTGCCCTGGAGAAGGAAAACCTGTATCTAAGGTCAGGTTTAGAATGGGCAGCAGGGCAAGCCTTCCCTGTGATGCCCCACAGTGTGCCTCAGGCCTGCTGAGAGGCAAGGTCAGTCTCCAGGCGTGCTGGTAAGGGGACATTGTGATGCTGCTGGTGCTAGGAGCTGGGCTGCCACTCGTGTGGGAAACTGAATGGCTGTTGGGAGCTACCTCCAGGTGGGTTCCTACTGGCCATTATTTTGTACCGGGTTCTTTTCTGACACCAGCCTCATAAAATTTACCAGCGGCCTAGGCCCAAATCTCCTCACCCACCATTGCTATGGTGAGGATGATGGAAAAATAAGGGTCTGTTTTAATTGCTGACCAAAAGACTGACCTCTCACAGGCTGGGTTCTGCCAGGCTGCTCTGGTGTAGTCGCGGGAATGTTAATTTCAGTTTTGCAGCACTAACTCTAGCTCAGTGTGTTCAGAGCCTTTTACAGATTCCTCCTGCTTGGTATTGTTGGTTCTCTGGGCATTTGTTGAATGCTCTGGAGAATAGTTTGTGTTGCTCTGTGAAGTGCAGACAACGTGCCCATCATAGTACAAGGCACACGTGACATGAGCCCCAAATAAAATACAGCGTAAACAAGACAGACACAGACTAGGCTGAACATAACGGCTGTGTCTACACTACGCAGCTTTTAGCGACATGGCTGTGTCGTGCTGCTAAAAGGCACGCAGTGTAGCCTCTGTTTGTTGGCAGGAGAGAGCTCTCCTGCCGACAAAAAAACTTCCACCCCCAACGAGTGGCGTTAGCATTGTTGGCAGGAGAGTGCTCCTGCCAACTAAGTGCTGTTCACACCCGCACTTGTCCTTGACAAAACTTTTGTCTTTTGGGGGTGTGTGGTTTTTTTTTAACACCTCTGACCAACAAAAGTTTTGTCTTTCACTTGCCAGTGTAGACAAAGCCTTAGTGTCATGTGAAATTATTCACTCTTCAGGAGAAGTGAGGCCTCAGGAGAGATTTACACACAGCGCAGGTAGTGGCTTGGCAGATTGAAATAAGGGGAGGGGATGAGAAATGGAACTAAAATAGTCGTGGGAGGAACAGACTGTGCATCCAAGTTGGCATTACTGACCAGGGGAGAGGGCTGATGCAATAGGAGCTGATATGCAGGGCCTTGCATAAAAATATTGCTCACATCTTCTCAATGAACTTTTTTTTTTAATGTTGAGAAAAGAAATTACAGCCAAATTCATTTGATTGCAGGTCTGCTGAGGAGTGTTAGTGAGTGGGTTAGAGTGAAGAGACTAGCTATATTTAGTTTGTGTATATGTATCTGGCAATTCTAGATATTGTAGCTGCTGGATAATCTATTCACACAGCCTCTGTAGTTGCTTTTCCTCACGTGTGTGGAAAGTCCTATGGATTGGGTGTTACAAGGAGGAGGGAGAGAAATTGTTGTTCTTAACCTCTGAGGTTAGGACAAGAAGCAATGGGCTTAAATTGCAGCAAAGGAGGTTTAGGCTGGACATTAGGAAAAGCTTCCTAATTGTCAGGGTGGTTAAGCACTGGAATAAATTGCCTAGAGAGGTTGTGGAATCTCCATCATTGAGGATTTTTAAGAGCAGGTTGGACAAACACGTGTCAGGGATGGTCTAGATCAGAGGTCGGCAACCTACGGCACGCGTGCCAAACGCGGGTGGAACAGGGCATATCCCTTCCAGCCCCCTGCCGTGAGCCGCTCAGGGCAGGGGGCTGGGAGCACCCCCACAAGCCGAGCACCCCAGCCCTCACCCCTGAACCCCCCCACACCCAGCCTTCTACCTTGCACCTCCACACACCCCCAGCCCTCTGCCCTCACCCCTGAACCCCTCACACACACCCAGCCTTCTACTCTGCACCTCCACACCCCCCAGCCCTCTGCCCTCACCCC
>QXTE01000162.1:2721916-2787462 GCA_003942145.1 Platysternon megacephalum
GCAGGCCGCGCTCAACCCGCTGCAGGCCTAGGTGAACAGAACCCCAGGCTGGCAGCTTAAGATCAGCATTTTAATTTAATTTTAAATGAAGCTTCTTAAACATTTTGAAAACCTTGTTTACTTTACATACAACAATAGTTTAGTTATATAATATAGACTTATAGAGAGAGACCTTCTAAAAAACGTTAAAATGTATTACCGGCACGCGAAACCTTAAATTAAAGTGAATAAATGAAGACTCGGCACACCACTTCTGAAAGGTTGCTGACCCCTGGTCTAGATAATACTTAGCCCTGCCATGAGTGCAGGGGACTGGACTAGAAGACCTCTCGAGGTCCCTTCCAGTTCTATGATTCTATGGATGGGTGTCTGAAGTGTGGGTGCATGTACGATTGGCTCCCATACCTTTCGTACAGGAAATGATTAACGTGAGTTTTTTTAGGGCACCATTCTTTCAAATCCGACCAATGAAGCAGGATTCAGGCATTGTGCTCTCTCATTGGAAGGTTTGTGCTGAGCAGCATATTGGAGTTGATGCTCCTGGCATATTTGAGGGGAGCTGTAGTCTGAGCTGGGTTGGAAGCTGGATCTGGTTATGCTTTCCTTTAAACATGGGGATGCAATCCTTGTGATTTCTCCATGTATTCTTCTCCCCTTTTTTGGTTACTCAAGGTAGATGCTAGCCATCATAATGCTTTTGGGCAATAAAACTTATTTAGCCTAACTAAACCTTCTGCAGGACCTGGTGTGTAAACAGGATGTTTGTTCCTTTAAGCGTCTGCCTGCAAATGTCCTCACTTAAGGTCCTACTGGCTGCTGTGGAGGTGACCGTGACCTCACCAGTGGAGGGTTATGATGTCAATTGTGGAGTAAGCGACCAGAACAATTGCAGCCCCAGCGCAGAAAAGCACTTGGGCAATCATTTCCCCTCCTGTTTGCCATCTGTGAAGTGGTGTGATGATCCTGACCTTCCTTTAAAAAATGCTTTGAGAGCTATGAAAGCTGTGTGTGAATTACACTTAACACCGGTTAGGTGCAATACAGAAATATTGAGAGACGTGTATGTAGAATGCTTTGATTCTGTTTACACAAGATGAGATCTGCTGCTCTTTTATGAGACTTTTATACTATTGGTGCATATATCGATCAGTTTACTCAATCAGTCCACTTCTATGCAGTTAATTCAGGAATTTGACTTCAAAGGGCACCAACTTCAAGGTCAACTTGAAAATCAACCTTGCTGTTCTGCCATCTGTTGTTAAAGTTGTACATAAGGCCCCTGTCCTCCAATATGATGCAGGACTCCTGAACAGAGCCCCTTGTGCAGCGCAACATTCCCATAACTGAAGGATTGATCGGGAAAACATATTTTCCTCTCTTTTCAGTTGTGCATTATGCATTTGACAGCACCTTGCAGAGTCAGTTTCACTGGTCTCCTGGCTAGTCAGAGAGGGGAAGACAGCTAATTGGAAAAAGATCCTTATAAAACTCAGCAGAGGAGCAGGAAGACTCTTAGACACTTTTAAATTGGAATTTAAGAATAAAATCCGGATTTATGGTGCCCCTGCACAAAGCATCAGAAAATGGTTTTGTTTTTTTAAATTCTAGTCGACAGTGCCCCTTTAATCAGTACCTGCAGCCAGGCTCACTGGTGGGTCTGTCATTGGTGGTGCTGCCAAAGGGGTCAAAGCTGCTGATGTGATGTAAAGCAGGGTCTGGATAGAAAAATAGGTCCTGTCAAGGCCAGCTACAGTGAGGACAGAGCTTGAAACCCATCATTGTCCAGGTTCACACAAGCCTGGGGAGGCAACTTTCATGAGTTAAAAACCTAAGATATATGGGCCTTGATTTCCATGCCTGGCTTCCTGACGGCGGGTGCCAGCATCTGTATTTAGGCTCCTATGTAAAAGCAGCCTGACTTCCAACATTACTGAGCACCTGTAGCTCGCACTGACTCCCGTGGGACTTGTAAGTGCTCAGCAGTTCTGAGATCCAGGCCACTTCATTAGGAACCCACGTATGGATTTTCAGGTACCTCAATTTGAAAATTTTGCTCTTGATGGTTCCCCCCAATAATCCAAGGAGGCCAAAGAATGGGGCAGCATTTCCCAGGTGGATCCGTCTCCTGCTAGATTCTGCAGCAAAGCCCTAAACCAGTGCTTGGGACAGGGTTGCTATGGCAAAAGCGTCACAAAATCCCCATTCGGAGGACATGGCAGGTTCAGGTTAAGAGGAGCAGATAGTCTGGGAGATGCCAATCGTACCTGCAAACACCCACAGGAATAAATGTAACCAGAACAATTGAAGGGATTTCTATTCAAGTGCAATGCATTTTATTGGAGGTTCCTGGTTGTGGAGGCTGCACCTTTTAACCCAGAAGTGTCTTGGATTATTGCTGCTTTTCTACAGGCTGTCCTCTGTCGTGTACTGCTACCTTTGAGGTACATGGTGGAGGGCTTGGTTATGCCCCCTACCAATGCAATGGGAAGGGGATTGGGTTTACACCATCAGCTTCTGCAGAATTTACAATTTAATTTGTCACTTTTTGCTGGACTAGGATCCAGGACTCCTGGGTTCAGTGCCAAGTTCTGCCATTGACTTTTGGTGTGATCTTAGGCTAGTCCTTACCCAGCAAGGCCCATCTATAGAATGGGATAATGGTACAACCGGCCTTTGCAAAGTGCCTCTATCCTCTGCTGACAATTGCTAAATAAGAGCTAGGTGTGAATTATTTTAAAGTAGGTTGCTGGCCTTAATGATTATGAACAAAACCTTCCAAATGGGATACCAGATGCAGCCCTATCTGCCTGAGACTGCAGACTCCCCAATGCCTCTGCTGCTGCCCAGAGCTTTCCGGAGCAGCAGTATAGTGAAATTAGCAAGGCTCTGGTTGTTTTGAACCAGCCCCAGCTGTGAAATAGACAAGACTGTGTCAGTGTCACTGCTCCCTGGGGAAGCTCTGAACCAAGCACTAGATAATCTGTGGGGAGGAGGCCAACGCTGAAGGCTGAGAGAAGGGACAGAATAATAGAGGTCATCTCTCCCAACCGTCCCCACAACACATGGCTAAGAGGCTCTAGGAGAGGGTACAGTAAGGGAGAAAGTCCTGCAGCAGTCGGGTGGAGAGACACAGAATGCTTCTCCGTTCTAGCAGGTAGGGAGGGCTTTAAAGAGCTATCAGCCAGAGGCTGAAATGAAATGTGGAGCCACCTAAGGTACAGGGTAGGAGTTCCAGCAGCCTGGGTGTGGGATAGTTGAGCTGCGCATCGGGCATTGCCCTGGAGGGCAGGCCCCTACAGCCTGCCCAGCTCCCACAGCCTCTGGCCAGGCTGTGCAGTCCCCAGCTAGCAGGGGCAAGCCCTGTGCATTGTAGAAACGCCCGGGAAAGCAGCAGGCGGGTGCTGACTGTGTGCTCGTAACCACAGGAAGCCAGCCCTGTCTTGAGTTGCTCTCAGTGCAGGACACTAGCCAGCAGAGCAGACTTGTGAAGCCCAGAGTCAGCAAGCAACAGAACTGCTCCACACTGGTGCAGGGGCGTGGTCACCGGGGGCCTTGGCAGAAGGGCATTGTGGGGTGGCTTTGGCAGAGGAGGGGCGGGTGCTTGCCTTTGCAGGATAGGAGGGGCATCCCAGCCCGCCAGAAAGCAGGTCCATCCCGTGCAGTGTCGCTCACTGCTGTAACAATGTGCCGGTGTCCCTTCCCCCGGCAGGCACTCAGTTCCAGTATCTCGTGGTGGAGAAGAAGGGGGCGAAGCAGAATGTAGGAGTGATCCAGCTGAACCGCCCAAAGGCCTTGAATGCCCTCTGCGATGGCCTGATGAACGAGATGAACCAGGCCCTGGACTTCTTCGAGAAGGACCCACACGTGGGAGCCATCGTCATCACCGGCAGTGAGAAAGCCTTCGCAGGTAGGCAGAGAGGGCACCCCGGGGCTCTCTGGGGTGGCTCGCTCAGCATGTCCCATAGCGAAGTGGGTGGGCTGGAAGCTGCTTTGCCTTAGTCACCCACTTGCCATTGGTAGGTGGTGGGCTCGCAGGGGCTGCAAAGGCCTCGGGGTGGCTGCTGCTGCTTTTAAATGCTATTTCTCCCAGTGAAGAGGATGTGTGAGAACTACAGGAAAACTCTGAGCTCAACTGGGAGCTGCCCTCTGGATGCCCTCCCTTGTGGATGGCAGTGCTAGGGAGCTCTGCTGTTCCTAGCGGGAGCACTTGCAGAGGAAAACGGGGCTTGAGTTTGGGAAGGGGAATCGGTGACTTCTGTCGTGGATCTGGTTTTGGATGGAGGAGCCTCATCCCCACTCCTCTTGGAAAGGGGAGAACCCAGCTGTGTGTGAGAGATGCAAGGCATGAAAGCCGCTGATAATTCTGGGGATCCCAAGTGGTTGGCTGCTCCCCCAGAACGTTCAGAGACTCGTGAGCTTTAGGGATGGGAAAGGCCCCTCTTGTACCCAGGGGCTAGTGAAGGATGCTTCCCAGGGCTGGCCTGCAATACAGAGCTAGGTGGGCTTAACTACGTTGCTCAGGGCTGTGAAAAATGTCATGCCCTGTGCGATGTAATGAAGCTGACTTTCATCCCAGTGTTGACGCTGCCAGGTCGATGGGAGAATTCTTTAGTTGACCCAGCTGCTGCTTCGCAGAGGTGGATTTACTACAGCAATGGAAGAACCCCTTCTGGCACTGCAGGAAGTGTCTACACCTCAGCGCTGCAGAGGCGCAGTCGCAGCGTTTCTAGTGTAGATGTACCCTCAGTGTGTGACCACTTGGATTTTAAATGTCCAAACACTAGAGCTTCCAGCCCTTCCCCTGGGCAAAAAAAAAATCACACCTGAATCATGGCTAGGGTCTGGCTTTGCCACTGAGAACCCAGTGTGAAGCCCCAAGGATGGGAGATTATTTTTAAGGCCAGATGCTATAACCATGTCTTTCAGGCATGTGATGTGACAGGTTCTCTTGTTTAAAGAGAAGCTCAACTTAAGCATCACACCTTTGTCTGAGCATATGTTATCTACTGCTCTTTCTACAAGTAACCCCTAAGATCACTGTGTGGAAAGAGAGTAGAGAAAATATTTCTCTTTTTCAGTGAGGGAGCTCTGAGTGTAGAGTCAGTTTCCTGGGTTCCCCAGTGCAGTCTGAGAGTCCTTTCCCCCATGTATCAGTTTTTCACATAGTAACAGGAGGAAAGAAAACTTTTACAAAATAGGACAATTTCTGTGGTTTTAGACAAACCAATCTAGTGCTGATCAACAGATGTTAGCGAGACAAGGTGGAGGAGGTAATACCGTGTATTGGACCAGCCTCTGTTGGTGGGAGAGACAAGCTTTCAAGCTTACAGAGAGCTCTTTTTCTGTTCTGCTGAATAACATCTAATATCCTGGGACCAACAGGGCTACAACAACATGTGGCCCAAGGATGGTCATTTCCCAGTTCATCCTGTCTACACAATATTCTCTCTTTCAGCTGGAGCAGATATAAAGGAGATGCAGAACAGAACCTTCCAGGAATGTTACGGGGGCAATTTCCTTGCACACTGGAACAGAGTCTCTCTGGTTCGGAAGCCGGTCATAGCAGCTGTGAATGGATATGCTGTGAGTTTGGGTTTTCCATTCCTTAATCTACCCCCGCAGCCTAGAATGTTTCTTGGTAAATATTGTACCGTGGTTAACTTCTATGTCATTGTCTCAGCTCTGGGCAGATCCAGACGCCAGTCTTAACTGGGAATTGTGGTATTCTTAATATACTTTTTATGTAGAGGGCTAATGGAAATTTTTTCTGAGTCAAAGCAGCAGGATAAGCAGCATTCAAACACCCGCTCCTTCCCTGCAGCTCTGGCTGTGGAGTTTTTTGCTCCTGCTTTGCCCAGGAAGCAGCTCTGCCTTCCTCCCTTGACCCCTCGGGGAATGTCCCATCCCACTCCCTAGTCCCTCTTGGAAGAGAGGAGTGGGCCTTGGAATGCTTTGTACTAAGCTGTTTCTCTTTGGGCTCCTTGAGTGAGTTCTGTAGTAGCTCTGTGCTGGTTAGGGCATCAGATGGGAACTTGGAAGAAGGGGGTTCAAGTCCTGGCTCAGCCATATGCTCCTTGGGTGACTGTGGGCAAGTGACTTTAGTTCCCCCTCCCCTGCTGTGGATGAATACAGCACAGACTGTGAGGCCTCTGATCCCATGGGACCTAGCTCGACTGCAAGAAACCCTCGTGTGCCGGGTGGCGCTATGCCAGTTCTAACCCATCCCCCTCTCTCCCCTGAAGCTGGGCGGTGGCTGTGAGCTGGCCATGATGTGCGATATCATCTATGCTGGCGAGAAGGCGCAGTTTGGGCAACCCGAAATCTTGCTGGGAACCATTCCAGGTAACCCATGTTGAGTACACTCCTGCCTGTGAGCGTCTAGGGTGGCCAAGCTCCTTCCCAGCCTTGGCACTGGCTAGTGGCGTTAGGGAAATGAACGCTTTTAAAAAGACACATTGAAAGTTACTGTGAGAGTCCCAGTGACGTGGTAGACGGAGCATGGAAACTGACCCATTCTGGTCACTCAGATAAAGACCTGAGTGCGATCAGTTCAGACCAAGGCATCTCTTATGGGCTTGATTAGTTTGGAATCCCTAACTACCAGGCTTTCGAATGTCGACAGCCCTCTTGTGGTGTGCAGAGACAAATATCACTGTCTGACAACTTCCTGCTTCACAGTGAAAGCCCGCTCTGATCTCTGGCATGCGTCTTCCTCCCTTTTTTAAAATGACCACACCAATCTTGGTCCCATTCCTCCTTCGCTGTTCCTGCTGCTTTTCAATGCTCTGGGCTTGGCTGGTATCAGTTTTTTCATGTATGTATCTAACACCAGGAATCTGTAGGTCTTGCACCTGCTAGATGTGTTGTCAGGTTACTTTCTTGTCCATTAGACACTCCCCCATCTCCTCCAAGGTCAGGTGGTGCTATTGTTGGGTCATCTGGAGCCTTGCGTTCAGTAATTAGCCTGATTTACCCTCTGATTTTTGACTGGTAGCTATTGATAGACCTGCATGCCTGTGTCCGAGCACGGGGCAGCTGTCAATCACGTGGTCACTTTAAAGACCCATAAAAGGAAAGGGATTCCTGAGCTTGCTCCGATCTCAGATCCCAGATGCTCAAGAAATGTACTTGTAGTGGGGTCCAGAACACTCCCGTTGCCTACATCTGTGCAGAGAATAGTTCAAGTGGTTACATACAGAGAGAATGGCAAGCAAGTGTGCCCCATAATTCCATGGGGTATGGTGACATCCTTAAGCCCCAGGGCAAAGCTAGAGCCCTGTGATAAAATAACAGCAGCAGGTAGAAATGCGACCGTCTCTTACTGTGTGTTACATAAGGATCCAACAGCTTGTCTCCCTGCCCACTCCTTCCTCTTCTCCTTGCTGTGCTGCCACCCCCGTGTGTACAGACCTGACCCGTTGCATGTGTGTGTGATCAGGGTGTGTTTATTTAGGAAATTCCTCCTGACTGACCCTTGCAAGCTAATTGCGGCCTTCCTAATTAACCACAGGAGCTGGCGGGACTCAGAGACTCACGAGAGCAGTCAGCAAGTCCCTGGCAATGGAAATGGTCCTCACCGGAGACAGGATCTCTGCTCAGGAAGCCAAAGAAGCAGGTATGGGCACAAGTGTGTACGCCTTCTCACCAGGCCCCTCCTGTGGCACTGGGTGGGAAGGGAGGGGAGGGTTCCTGTACCCGTGGTGTGGGTGAGAGGGCAATCCGTGAGAGCTGCTCAGGCATCATTTCTGGTCTGGATGAGGGTGGGTCTTGGGACTTGCCAGCTGACTGAAGCTGTCACTTCATGCCCTTCTCCGGAACGCATGGCTCCTGGGGAAGGCTCCTCATCTGTAGATGACTGAGACCCTCCTGGCTCTGTGCCTTGGGCATGTGTCAGTTAACTAAACGAGTCGGGGAGAGAGTGCATCCTCTGCTGTCAGGCACAACGGGCCCTCACAGCCCTGCTGGAGCGCAAATCCATCACTGTTCCTTAAAGCCAGCTGTTCCCTGCTGCATGTGTGACCAGCCATCCCTGTAACGCGGAGCAGGAAGTGGCTTCCCCAGGCTGCAGACCGGCCAGCACACGAAGGTGTCCCCTAGGAACATACCTGGCTGGAGGCTGCTAGGGGCACGTGGCTCTTCTCTCTTACGACTGACTCTTCCACGCTGATCCAGTCTCTGTCGGGCGTTTGCCCAGCTGCTCTCCCTGGCACTCCTAGTGCAGAGGGTCCACTGCCTGGCGTCGTTTCTCTTTGCCATGTCCTGGGATAAACCATTCAGAGAGAAGGGGACCTTACTGGGAAGGATTTCCTCCCCCAGGCATTCTCCCTTCACTATTACTCCCCAGATCCTGTGGGGAAGCTGAGAGTGATAAATCAGCTCAGGAGCTCTTCAGCCCAACCCAGCAGGCGAGGGGTCCAGACAGGAAGGCAGCTCTTTGCACACCATGGTCCTATGCGGGGTGGCCAGATCCCCATCGGGAAGGGATGCATTCAGCAGCTGATGCTGGGTGGAGGGGACCGCATTGCTCTCGACTGGAACATGGCACTGCGTAGACAGCAGCCCTCTGCCCCATAGCTAGAATAGAAAGGGTAACGACCCTCCCCCCATTCCATCTCCCGGGTGGAATTTGACCTTTGTCCCTGTAGCTGGGCACACGCTTATTGTCCGCTCCGGATCCGGCAGTTTCATTTGGACTCGCTGCCAGGAGGTAAAGGGGGGATTGGGAGCGAGGTGCCTGCTGCTGCTCAGTCTGAAGCACAGAGGGAGCTCGGCATGAGGTGGCCTTTGGATGGTGGTATCCTATGGCCTCCGCAGGCTTCACTCGGGCATTTCTCTGCTGCAGGGGGAAGCTCCAAAGTGGGGTGACAGTGAGAGCTTTCTGTGGGCGCTGCAGTGGCATCCTGCAACTCCATGCCAGTGTCTCCCTCAGCTGTGCTCGGTTTAGAAGGAAGAGGGGTTTGCTAACGGGAAACGCAGCCTGAGCTCCGAGTCCAGCCTGACTCAGGCACCATCAGCAATAAAGATCCCGCAGCTGGAGCTGACTTGGGGCCAAGACTCCAGCTGCCTGTTGCACAGCCCTGCAAAGCCCACACACCTGAGGGCGAGAGGGCTGCGTGGCCAGGCCGAAGCTGCTGGGTTCGAATGCTGCTCCCTGCTCTGCTTCCAGCCCCTCCGCACTGTGGTGCTGGGCACTATGAACTGTCCAGCTCAAGTGGTGGCAGCCGTGGCTCTGAATACACGTGGGAGTGGGTGTGCGGGGATGGAAGGGGATGCTCATGCACAGTCGCCTCTTAGGCCAGGCCCATGCTTTACTCCAGTGAGGCTTTGCACCATGTACAGAGCCCGCTAACTGTCCCGAGGTTCATGCGCTGGGTCTGCTGACTGGCAGCTGCTCTGCGTTACCGGTGTCGGACATTGGACCCTGGGCAAGACTGTCCGACAAGCACCGCTGCTCTGCTCTGTGGCTGGTCAGAGGCTGGGGGTTGTGAACGTGTTCTCGGATGGTGGTGTCTGGGGAGGACACAGGAATGCTGAGTGCCAAGTGCTGATGGTCCAGTAACTTGCCCCCTCCTCTCTAGGCCTGGTCAGCAAAATCTACCCCGTGGAGAAGCTGCTGGAAGAAGCCATCAGCTGTGGGGAGAAGATTGCAGGGAATTCTAAGCTCGTAACAGCAATGGCCAAGGAAGCTGTCAATGCAGGTACAGGCAGTGCTGAGTGATGGCTGAAGGTGGGGTTAATGGGGACTATGGGCTGGCCAACGTTTACCCCTTCACTGCCAATGCTTTTTGTGCAAACATCCAGCTGGCGTGCTCATCCTGCTGTCCCAGCTGGCCTGCCCACCTGCCAAAGCCCCAGCCTGCCCCCGGAGATCTCAGACAGCGCAGTCCTGGGTTCATACAAACAGGTGGGGATGGCAGGGAATCAAATGTGCTGTGGCTCCGCGTGAGCGAGGGATTCTTTGAAACCTCCCTGGTTTAATGTCAGCCGGCTTCGGGTGCAGACTGGGGAGACCCCCTGCACTGCCACCCAGGAGCTGGTAAAGAAACGTGGAAGGAGTGGAGCAGAGATCTGGAACGTGCATGATTCTGGCCTTCCCCCGGCGAGGCTGCGGTGGGGCAGTACAAACCCTTTAGGTCTCCTTGGGGGACTCTCCTCTCAGGGAGCGGGCTAGATGTGATGGTTAAACACCTAGCCATCCCCTCCGCTTTCACCCGCGTCTGCCACGGGCTCCTCTTTTTCAGCCTTTGAGATGACACTGACAGAGGGAAATAAAATGGAGAAGAGGCTCTTCCATGCCACCTTTGCTACGGTGAGTATAGGTGCTGCCCTGCGGGCTGCTTGTCTGGAGAGCGACTGTTGTACGGACCGTGCCCCTGAGCCCCTCTGTCTCTCTCAGGATGATCGGAAGGAAGGGATGGCAGCCTTTGTGGAGAAGAGAAAGGCAAACTTCACAGACCACTGAATGCCAGCATGCCTTGTCCTCTCGGAGCTGCTGAGACGGAGCCTCTGCCTTGATCCCCTTGCAGTGTGGGACTGACAAATAACCATCGCAGCAGGTTGCGCCCAGCAGGAACCAGTACGGGTGCCGAATCCTGTGCCACTGCCCTGGGAGGAAAGGCCCTTTGATTCACAAACGCTACATTACACAGGGTGTTGTGGAAGGAGAGGCCGTAGGCTAGCCTAACGGTTTGAGCCCTTCCACGTAATCAGGTGATGGGGCGTAGGGAACACGTCTGATCTGAATCTCAAATGACCTGATGCTTTTGTTCACGATAAGAAAATTGGAAATGGAGATTGTTGTGTGATCTTTATTAAAGGGCTCCCCTGGCTGTGTTGGCGGCACTGTCCTCGCCAGGGGAGGGCTGGTTCGGACTGCGTGTGACAAACGCTTTGGTGTGCCGGCTCCGAGAGCTGGAGACAAAGGAGGGCTCTGGGGTTTGGGTTGGTCACTAAGCAAAACCCCACTGCCCTGGCTATGCTGCTGTCCTCTCCCCATGGCGGGGACTCGGGGCTCCAGCCTTGGAGGTGCCTTTGGTAAAATGAGTGTAACAGACAATAGGAAACCTCCAACTCAAGGGACATTCTCCATCCTCAGACCCCTTCCTGCTCTGACTTGGCCCAGCTGAGCAGGAAACTGGCTCCCTCCTTTCCCCTGGCTGGGCATGCGGGTCTCTGACAGGGGGCTCTGGAGCCAGATCAGCCCCTCTTCCCGTGAGCTTCTTGTTGCAGTGCTCTCCTACAGGCTGGGGAGCAGTGGCCCCTGTGCTGAAGTGGGTCTGATTCCTAATGCTGAGTGACCACGAGCTGGTGCCTGGCTTCCAGCTGCCGGCCCCCAGCTCACAGATGGGATGGAAGGGCTGGTGGCCTGGCTCACAGAGATGCGCTGAGGCGTTCTTACACAGGACGTAGGAGTGGCCAGGTTGGATCAGAGCAGGGACCGTCTCTTCCCAGGGTCTGTCACCGACAGGAGAAGGTGTTAAGCAAAGAGACCCACTAGTGGGAATAACCCTAGGGGTGTGGCTTCCTGACCCATCTGTTATTGGTTGGCTCATGTCCTGAAGCACGGGGCTAACCACCAGGATGGCTGCTAATGATATGAGGGGCAGAGTTAAGGATATTTGAGTGAGCTTAATGTAAAATTCTTTGGCTCTTTGAGTTTCTAAAGCTCCAGTGCTATTTTATTACCTAGCCCTTTCAGTTACTCTCGCTGCCTGAACAGTTTAACCAAGTTTTTTTTCTGGTGGGAATTTCCTTAGTTTTTGTTATACAGTGGAGGACAAATCCTGGTGCCGTTGCTGCAGGGAAGTATTGATCCTCTCCCAGGTGGGTACATCGCAGCTTATTGGTGTACCTCTGTCTCCAGCTCACTCTAACTGCCCCATCAGCTGCCTTATGGGTGTTCAGCCCGCCCCTTTGACAGTGGCCTGTTAGGAGTCTGTCACCCCAGCAAGCTCTGCTAGGGACTCCACCACTATCCCTGGGGATTGTGGGGTGATGAGGCTCCATCCATATCCTGACCCCAACAAGTGCAATGCCTTCTAAGCCCCACCAGACTCCTGCTGTGGCTATCCGATCATGGCTGCCCTAGCAGGTCTCTTGCCCTTGTTACCAGTGGGTAGCGCTGCACTGTGCTAGCTAGGACAGGCGTGAGTATTTTACCACTGTGCGTGCTAACACAGTGGTGCGCAAACTGGAGGGTGTGCCCTCCTGGGGGACATGAGGTTCTTGGGGGGGTGTGTGTGTGTGAAAAGAAACTGGAATCTCGCAGGACCCACTGCCATAATAGCAGAAGCGGGGTAAAAATACAGTGGGCATTGCAGAGCAGGATTAAAAAAATAGTCCTCCCACACCACAACCAACATGAATGCCCTGGCCAGCAGCTGTCACTCTCCAGCCGCCCAGCTCTGAAGGCAGTGTTGCCGCCAGTAGCAGCACAGAAGTAAGGGATTACTTCAGATTACAAATAATGGTGGGGGTCATGACAAATTCCATGAGCGGTAAGGGGGATGCCACTGGAAAAGTTTGCGCACCGCTGCTCTAACACCAGGGTTAGATGCCCTCGTGGGAAGAATAGTGGAGCCCTGTGCACACTGCAGCTTTTGGCAGCAGTGCTACAGTGGTGGTGATCACAGCTATAAGTGTGCTAGTGTAGAAACAGTCGGTGATGCCAGATCAGCTGTGCTTATTTGACAAGGGTTTTCTGACTGCCAGCCCAGGAGGACCAACCTGGGATCTGAGAGGAACTGTTGTCTTCCATCTTCCGTGATTTCATGCTGTTTTATCCCCTGTCTGAAGGAGGCCTGGGAGGGCTTGTAAAGGGATTTTCTGGTTGTGTTTTGCTTTAGACATTCATGTCTTGTTGACCATAGAAGACTCTGGATAATTGCAGACCTGGTAGGTTTATGACATCAGAGACACCTATGCAATATTTTAGTGGGAGTTAATATGCTATTCCAGTTCTGATACCACCCTCGTTACCATAGTGCCTTCCAGAAGTGCACTAAGCAACACGACTACTGGCATTTGTTACTTGTGGTTTTCTCCCTATGGGGAAAATTACATGAGATTTTAAGGACTCTGTTTTTATTATTGAAGGCTGGTCAAAAAAAACCATGCTGAGGACTATCAGGGCAGTTCTGTGGGCTGCCACTAGGTGGGGCACAGACCTCTCTATGGGGATTCCATTGATCCTGGCCCCTTATAACAATTGAGACTTCTAGCTTTGTGTTAACTAAAGTAAATGAGCAAAATCATAAAATTGAAGACATGCAAACAAATCAGATTAACGAAGCAGGTGAGTCTCAAATAATCCATCTAATCATCAAATGATCTAATTATCAAATTGGTGAAACCGTATACAATAAACCACCAATCCTTTATAAGCGCTATGTAATGGGCTGTCTCCCTCCACTACTAAAACTGGGGAAAAGAGAACAAACCCCAAAGACTTCGGCACGGAGGCTGTTGCAACTCTTGCATGTTGTGGGACTCCGGTGGCGAGACGGCAGGGTGCAGGGAGCAAGGCCTCTTTATCAGGCTGGAGACCAGTGTAGCCAGAAGCAAGCGATGTCCAGAGGCCGACAGCCAGAAAGCGGTGGCTGCTGCTTTCCCTTTGGTTTGTGGGGATGGTGGCCTGGCCCTCAGAACTCCTCGGGAACGGTTTGTTGCCTTGGAGTGGCATGGCCTAATGAGGGTTGATTAGGTCACCTTAATGCAAACAATGAATCTCCCCCTTGAAGTAATTTTGGGCTCAGAAAATCCCTGAATCTGCAGCTGATCCCCACGTGGTTTGAAGCATTTGAGATCCAGGGTCAGTTTGCAGACATGGTCACAACCACCCGCCGACAGTCTGGTCTCAAAGTGCAAAGCTAACAAAGAGTTGAAATCATAGAAAAATACCTGGCCCCTGCTTAGCACTGCACATATTGAGACAGACAACAGCGGGGAGAACACTAGCTCTCCAGACCCTGGCAGAGCTGGCCAGTGAGCAGTACAAAAATAAATCTGTTTGGGGGAACAGACCTCCGCAGGCAGCCGGGAACCAGCTGAGCACGGTGTGAGGGAAAGTGCTTTGTTTCCTCCCAACGCCTGCAGGCTGGGGGCTGAGCCGTAGTCTCCCCACACCTCTGAACTTTTAGTATCCCAGGAGCACCAGCTGGGACCAGGGTCCCCTGGGTGAGGCACTGTTCAGGCAGCTGTGAAACAGCGTCCTGGTCCCAAAGAGCGTGCAGACTCCTAGGCAAGGCAGATGCAGGGACTGCTGCTGTCCCCCATTCACAGCTGGGAAGTGAGGCCCAGGGAGAGGCAGTGACTTGGCTAAGGTCGCCTGGAGAGGTGGTGGCAGAGTGGGGGCCTAGAGCTCAGCTCTCTTGTGGGCTGGGCCACCGCTCTGCTCCCCAGCCCACCCTCTCCTGTGTGTGCTGGCTTCCCCCCCACACTTCAGCAACCGACGCCTGCTCTGGAGCCATCAGAGCGGCTCGTCCTGCCTATTCCACAGGCCAGAGATTCCTGGCAGCTCAGGCTGCTCCAGTGGAATACGGGTGAAATCCTGCCCTGCTGCTGTCCTCACAGGTCCCCTCAGGCAGGAGCTGGCACCTCGTGTGTCCAGGCGGTGCTCGCAGGCTCACGGACGCTGGGGCTACACTCAGCCTGCTCCTGCCTGGCCTGCGGCTGCTGGTTCTTTCCCCTTTGTGCACAACTCTCCTATCGGAGCACCCGCCCCCACTTCCAGCAGCGCGGATTGCCTCTGCTGCCTTGCAAGTCACCTCCTGCAGTTACTGGAGTGTGAATAGGATCTAGGAAGGGCCAAACTCAACTCCACTGACTTGGTGGGTTTTTGCAGGAGAGGAATTGGGCCACTTGGGTCGACATGACATTCTCCGCAGCGTTGCCAGCTCTTGTGATTTCACGGCGAGTCTCGTGCTCGTTGGTGTTTTTTCCTCAAGCTCCCGGATGCTTGTGATGAGCTGGGACTCTCGGTGGGTGTTGAAAACACAGTGCTGCTAGTGGAAGAGAAAAGCTTGAAACTGATTTGAGTGCGTGAGCTGCAGGCCCCCGAGCCGGCAGCCAAATACAACCGACCCCACCTGTATTTTTACAGAACCTCCTGCTTTTCGAGCCAGCCTCGTGAGTTTTTGAGGCCTGGCTGATGAATTTTGAGCACCAGCATTTGATGCTGGCTTCAGTGTAGGAAGCAAGCTGGCTGGGGACACAGACTTCCCCCCTCCCCCCCTTCCCTCTTGCTAATTAGCATTAAGTCTAATTAGCTAAAACCACTTGGGCATTAACACCACTCCTGTCTCAGCCGCCTGTCCTGCCTTCCCTGCTGACAGATGCCACTGTGCGGGGCGTGTTGGGTTTCGCTGCCGGGTGGGTGCCATTCAGCGGCTGCAATCTGCAGCTCATGTTACCCTCTGCCAAGGGGTTTGACATGCTAACCCAGGGGGGCCCATTGTTCCCCGTCAATGGCCGACAGGAGGCGAGCCCGCTTCTCTGTTGCTGTTCATTAGCTGAAATTGCTGCCCGGGAGTGCTGGCAGGTGCTGTGCTCAGGCAGAGCAGTATCTCCTTTCAGGTTGGGGGAGGGAGGGCACACAGGATCAGTGGGGGGAGGCAGCGGCCTTTGAGGACAGCGGTGCTGCTTAGCCTCCATAGAGCGTGAAGCCCAGTGCTGTGACTAGAGGGGCCTGAGGGCTCCCGTGCATCCTGGTTGATCCATCCCTGGGCAATTCCCCCTTATGGGCAGGGACCTAATTTCAGCAGAATTGGCAGCTGGGAGGCAGTTGTCCCAGTGACTGCAGTGGCCCCATGGGAGCAGAGGTAGCCAGCTGCTGGTGTGGGCAACCTTCAGGCTGCTCTGACCCATGCCAGGGCTTGAAACAGCCCTGGCCAGCCCAGGTGCAGGAGGCATGAGGGTGGCATGAAGCCCTGGCACAGGATGAAATGGGCCCAAGGGAGCAGCTGTTCTAGCTGCACTGCCATGAGACCCGTGAAAGGGGTAGTAGCTGCAGCAATACCTGAGAGCTGGGTGTGCACGAGAACAACCAGGCTGGAAATGCTGGGGTGGGCGGGGGGAGCCCAGGGCTGGGACTAGGGACTCCTGGGTTCTGCTCCTATCTCTGACCTGCTGGGTGACTGTGGGCAAGTCATGGTCCCACTCTGTGCCTCAGTTTCCCCTGGGTGTAAAGCAGGGAGAACAGCCCTTCCCTCCTCCACAGGGCCGGGCCTGAGCCTCAGGGAATGGTTTCATCTTAATGTTCTCTGTCATGGCTGTGGGGAAGGGAAGCTGGTTCTCGTCCCTCCCCAGGGTGGGCACCCTCTCCTTGCCAGCTGGGCCCTGACAGGCCTTCCTAGCCTACTGAGCTTCACCATGCTTTCGCTCGCCCGCAGGAGCCCCACAGTGCTGCAGGGAATGCAGCTGGTGTTCGCCATGCGGGTCTGGCTGAGCCCAGCCTCCCGGCAGCAATTAGTGTGACATACTGGGGGGGAGGCCCCACTGGGTTAGGTGCTGCCCAATCTCCAGACAAGGAGGCAGTCCCTGCAGGACTCCCAGGCCCCGGGCTGGCTGCACTAGGCAAAGCGGGGATGGATACCTGTCCAAGGCCCTGAGTCCACTCCCAGCCGGGCCCTGGGCATTCACCAGTGCTAGCTGGAAGTGGGGCTCGCACTGCCTGCTTGGGGTGCCAGCTGAGGCCTGGCTGAACTGCTGCCCTTTGCAATGCTTTGGGTCTGGTTAATAGATTTGGGAAAGCAAATGTGTCACAGTGGCACTGGGCACTGGGCCAGCCCTGCTGCCTCTGGCCCTGAGAGCTCACTCCCCACTATGGGGCTGCCCCATGCCCCAGTGGGCTCAGTCTGTTTCTCGCTGGTGCACTGCTAGGTAGCCAGGTTCCCTGGTTTGTGTCCTGGTTGTGGTTTGGGGGGCTCGGTGCATTTAACAATGCAGTAGGACAGGCCCTTGCCAGCAGCCCTCCTGAGCTCCAGCAGGTGGGGATGCGGGCTGTTTGGTGGTCCTGGTGGAGCCTGCGCTGCCATGCGGTGTGTCTGTGCAGTGCAGCGGGAGCCCAGCATGCGGTGTCCCCTCAGCGGCAGCAGCAGCCCTGGCAGGAAGGCCACAGCAGCACTGATGGCATGAAGTCCAGCTGCAGCAGCCGGTGCTGGAGCAGCTGCAGCTCCCGCGCTCAGGTCGGCACAGCGGACAGCCGCTGTGGCTTCCCCTCTAAGCCAGCCCAGGTAGAGCACAGCCCCCCCAGCGCCTGCCACTCCAGGTGGGGAGGGAGAGGCAGGGAGAGAGAGAGGGAGTGTGCCCCCCAACTGTGGCCCTGTTGGCCTGGCTGGAGCTGCCCCCCAAATCTTGCAGTCAAACCAAGCCTATGGTTTGAGTCCCGCCCTGTTCTTTTGCCCGGGCCGCTATGGGCTCAGCGTCTCATGTGGAACGTCCCTGCACCTTTGTACAGCCAGCCCCTGGCATCTCAGCTGCGTTCTCAGGGCTTTTACCCTGATTGTTTCTGTGGATCATGATCCAGCTGCTCAAAGTGAACTCTGGCCCACCTCCCTGGCTGCTCAGGGAGAGGGCCTCTGCCTGGCTGCGCTCTTGGCAAACCCAGCCCCAGGGCTGGAGCCCCCTCTGGGATGCCCGCCTGGACTCGGGGATCCCACTGGCACCAGGAGGGCTAGATGTGCAGGGGCAGCAGGATCCTGGAGCCAGGTCCCTCTGGGGCAGTTACTGGAAAGCTTTCCCCTGCCCAAGAGGTGCCTGCAGAATGTTATAAAGCCCAAAGGCCAGCCCCTGTAGCACAGGGCAGGACCATTGCTGCCCTTTAATGATGGGGAAATTAAGGCACAGGGCAGGGGCTGAGGAGGCTGGTGATGCAGCCAGGAACAGAACCCAGCTCTTCTGGACCTCAGGCCTGTGCTGCCCCCTAAACTGTTCCTCTCCTGCCTCCAGAATGCCCTGTGCCTGTGCGTGGAGCTGGGCGTTGGTGGGACACAGCAGGGGCCGGAGGTCAGCTCAGTGGGTCTGGTACTCTCTAACTGGGGCCAGTCGCTCCCAATGCTGGAGCCGCTGCCTGGGGTGTATCGATCACCTACAACCCGGCCCCAGACTGGGACCTGGGGCTAACAAAGCTTGGAAAGGCTCCTGGTGCCTCCCTGTGCTTCTGAGCAGGCTCTGAGTGACCCAATCTCCCCTGCACATGCGACGCCTGGGATCACGCACGTGCAGCTGCTCTGCTTGGCACTGTGAAGGTTGGTTTGGAGGCAGCTCCAGCCCAGTGCAGGATTCATTGGGACCATTCCCCCTGGGCTGAGCCCACTCACATGGGGGCCTAGCCTTCCTCAGCATGAGCATCCAAGCTGGACCTCTGCCCCCAAGCCAGCTCAGGGGGGCAGAGAATCACTGGCCACAGCTTGTGGGGTGGCCCTGATTCATTTCTGGACAGGGATTGGGCGAGGCAGACAGCCCAGGAACCCTGAGGCAGACAGCCCAGTTGGACAGCCCCGAGCACTCAGTGGAGCTGAAATTGCCCCATGCAGGGCCGGTGCAACCACTAGGCGAACTAGGCGGTCACCTAGGGCGCCAAGTGGTTGGGGGCATCCGGGATTTTTCCTCCCTCCCCTCCCTTCCCCTCATGCAGAGTGCAGAGCGGCTGATTGGGCATCTGGGCCTGATTTAGCTGCTCCCATTGGCCTCCNCGGCCTGATGGTAAGGAGAGTCCCGGGGGGCCTGTCAGGGAGCAAGGGGAGGGAGAGGGATCGGAGCAGTCAGGGGACAGGGAGCAGGGGGAGGGTTGGATGGGTCGGGAGTCCTGGGGGTCTGTCTGGGGGTGTGGATAAGGATTGGGGCAGCCAGGGGACAGGTAGGGGGTAGGGTCCTAGGAGGGCAGTTAGGGTGGGTGGGGGGGTCTCCGGAGGGGGCACGCAGGGGACAAGGAGCAGGGAGGGCCCTGACCCTGCTCCGGGAGGGGCAAGGGGTGCGGCTGCTCCCCGCTAGCCGCGCTGCCGCCTTTGCAGGGTTGCTGCCCCCCTGCACCGCACTAGCTCCTCCATGGCTGGGGCTTGCCGCCGTTGCGAGCGGGACGCTCTGGCTCTCCGGTGCCTCTAGCAAGCGGCTCCTCCCTGCTGAGCTGCTGCAGCAGCCCAAGCCCGGCAAACCCAGTGAGTGGACTCGGGGCGGGGGCCGTCGGGGTGGGGTAGGGAGGGCTCGTGGGTGGGCTGTGTACCCTCCAGGGGAGTTCAGGGGGTGGGGAGGGGGGAACCTGGTCTGGGGAGCAGTCCCTGGGCACAGCTGGCCCCTGGGGTCTATAAAGGCTTGTTGGGATTTGCCCCTCAATGAACCGATGTGCGGGGGGGGCGCAAGCTGGAAGTTTCGCGTAGGCACAAAATATCCTTGCACTGGCCCCACGGCTCATTAAATGTGGGCCCTGTAAGGAGCCGCTGCCAAGGGAAGGTGCCGCCAAGGGAAGGTGCCACCAAGTGGCATGAGCTGCAGGAAGAGCAGAAGCCAGGCACATAGCTCACGTGCTGCCCCGTTCTGGCAGGAGCACGCCATGACCCAGCTGCAGCATGGCGGGAGAGAGTCATTCCCACTGGGGGCCACGGCACAGGCCAGCTGCCTCTGAGCAGAACATTCAGTGGCTGTGGAGCTGCAAGTGCTGGGCTCCTGTACACAGGGCATCATGTCAGGGCTAGCATGCGAGATCGGGAGTGCTGGGGGTGGTTCAGAGAGGCCAGCAAGATCTGAGCCTGAATTGCCCTGATGACCAAGAGACCTATGTGGGGTCTGCAGGTAAAGAGTCTCTGGTGATTCCTCAGCACTCTTTTAGGCCAGGCACTGAATGGGCCCAGGAGGGCCCGACAGAGAGAAGGGTCATTGCCTGCATTTTACAGATGGGACAGCAAGGCCAAGGCCAAGGCCTGGAATTTAATCCATCTTAACTGGAGTCCCAGCTCAGCACCTTAGCCCCAGAGCCACCCTCCTCATGTTTGTGAGGGCAGGGCAGAGCAGCCCCTGCAAGCCACAGGAAGTGGCCCTGCCCCAGGCCAGGGGATTTGCCTTCCCAGGCTGACCCAGGGAAGATGGTTCATTTTGTTGCTCCTACCCTGTGTGCTAGGCCCCCTTCCAGCAGTGCTCTCCTGCACCAGGGCCCCTAGGCCCTGGAGCCACTGGCAGGGGGTGCACCCCTGGGGATCCCCATGTCCAGCCCCCAAGCCCTAGACTGTAGGGTTCTCCCCCAACTTGCATCTGTCCAAGCTTGGTCCTGCTCCCTCTGCATGTGCACAGGGCTGTCACGAGGTGGCGCCCAAGGCTCAGACGTGGTGGTGTGTGGCTGTTTGGGCTGGGCAGCCTGAGTCCATACAGGCTGCTGCCCCATGCTGGGCTAGTGCCCCCTGCTCCAGTCACCAGCCCCAGTGACATGCCCCATGCAGGCCCAGTGCCCCCTGCCCCAGTCACCAGCCCCAGCAACCTGCCCTCTGCCCACAGCCCTCTCTGCCCCCATTACCAGCCCTTTGCTCCCAGCCGTGGCCCCCAGCCACCTGCCCCCAACTACCTGCCCTGACCCCTGTGACCAGCCCTCTACCCACAGCTACCAGCTCTTTCCCCCAGTGACCAGCCCTAGCAACCAGCCCCTGCCCTGTCCCCAGCAACCAGTGACCTGTCCCAGTGACTAGTCCCTGTATGATGGGTTACTCACCCCACGGTAGTCTAGAAGGAGTTAAGGAGGCTGAGACAGGACGAATTAACCAGTTAGGTGACAGCTGAGGGGAATTAGGTGGTGATAGGTGATGGAGCCCACCTGAGAAGGAGCAGGCTGGTCTAATACAAAGCCAGGAACTTTGACGTGAGGGACCTGTGACCATGCTTAGGATGCTGGAGAGAAGAGAAGACTGAACTGGACCGGACCGGACCGCACCTCCTGGTTGACTGTGTGGGCCTCAGCCCTGCAGGCAGGGTTTATCCAGGCAGGTGGTGGAGCTAAAGCCTGAGAGACAGAGTAGGAAAAGGCTCAGGGAGACATTGCAGACCGTGGCTGCTGATTGAAGGGTCCCTGACCTGGAACCTGGAGTAGAGGGTGGCCCTGGGTTCCCCTGCCAGCTGCTGGGGAAGTGGCACCACCAGGGCAGTGAGGGAGAAGACTGCCATTTTGGCTAGAGGGACTTTGATAACCTCTGGCAGGGGAAAACACATTGTGACCTGGCTGGAGAGACAAGCCATGAAGGGTGAGCTGAGTTGCAGAGTGAGTGGCAGGAAGGGTGTTAGACCTGGAAGGAGCTAATAGCTAGGAGGAGGCACCTAGCGGTGGGTGTATCCCATGACTCTCTGGCCTTTTTCCTCCCAGCTGCTTCTCCAGTGCCTAGCCTGTTTCCCAGCTACAATGTTACACTCTCTGCATGGGTTTCTATGACATTCTGGGGTGCAATCCAGACCAGTAGGGGGCTGTGTCACCCCTGTCTTGCAAACTCAGGTGCCTCACAATTCTTTTCTGCTGTAGCTCCCACGTAGGCTGCTCACAGACAGCATGTAGGTCACACCCTGAGTGTCTGTGTAACTGCAGCCTCAGCCACACTCTGTCTTCCACCAGCCTCGGTTACCACTTGCAGGGTGACCCCAACACACTTCCGGTCCCGGACTTCCCCAAAATGTGTGTTGCGTATGGTCCAGCCTCTTCTGGGCTGGCCAGATATATTGGGTCTGTTGTCCCTCTGAGGGGATCAATATACAGCAGTTTGCTACCCTAAATTGAGTTACCCACACAGTTCATGACAGCAGATTAGTTTTGATTAAGCTTGTTTGTTTCTTTATTTAACTACAAGGGGAGACAGGTTTTAAGTGAGTACAAGCATAAGGTATTAAAGTCAGAAATGGTTACAAGAGAAACAAAGATAAAACGCTCCCTAGGACTAACACTTAACTAACTAGAGTTGGTTCAAATGGAAGTGGTTCCAAGCTGTTGTTTGCTAAGATGCAGATCGGTTTGTTCCTGCCCTCCTTCCTTAATGGGTGATGGCCCATCAACTTTGATGACACCTGGCTAGAAACATCATCCTGTCCTTTGTCTTTGCAAAACAGGTTTATCCCCTCCCCAGACTTGTCTGGTAAACACACTTCAGTTGCGATTTCAGCTTGTGTTTGTAACTTTACATGTAAGGTTGCTACACACGTTTCCCCATGAGGTCATTGACCAGCAAGTTGTTAGTTTTCAAATGATACCTCACAAGGCACATTTTGTAGCGAGGGGGTTACAGGGGCGTCAGCTGTGAACACAGGGTGCATTCGGTCAGAGCTTCTGGCTCGGCGTCCTGCGAAGGGCACTCTGGCTGGTGAGACTCCCCTTCAGAGCAACAGACAACCAAATAAACCCAGCCCCCTCCACCGGCCTCCCTTGTGTGCTATGCTGGGCCTTCCACAGGGTGGCGCCCTTCACACACCACTGGGTTCACAGACTGGACTAGGATGGCCTTGGGGGGAGATGGCACTGGCCCCATCAACGCTGCCTGTGGTCCTATGGCTGCTCCCATCCCGCTATCCGCAACAGGAAAGCAATGGGGCTGAAGAGGGGGGTGGGGCAGAGGGATTTACTCTGCGTCCCCAGGGGTTAAACACTGGGAATAGTGGGCTCAGGAGGTAGATTGGGAAGAGTGCGCTCCCCAGCTTTGACCAGGGCTTGGGGCCTTTTCTTGCCTGCCCAGGAGGTAAGGCTGGAGCCTGAGGGCGGGTGCATGGAATGTGCCCAGACTGGCTGGGAGGGGGCAGCAGGGCTATAACAGCAATAACCAATGCCCAGCTCCTCTCCAGCCATTTCCATCCCAGCTCTCCCCACGCTTCAGCCAGGAGGGCCGGGCGTTGTTCCCTGGCACAGGCAGGGAAGGGACTTGCCCAGGGTCCCCCAGCTGGGCAAGGGATAGAAGGGGAGTGGCAGAGCAGTGATCCCCCTGTGTGCTGGGGAGCTCTGGGGCCCTTCGCCCTCCCCAACGGGGGCATGTGTCTGGCACTACTTGGGCATTCTCTGTGCTTCCCCCTTGCAGATTCCCTTCCCTCCTCAGCACAGGCTGAGGGTATAGCTACTCTGAGCATGTGCAGTCCATGGGACCATAGGTTAGCCTCCGTGCAAACACCCCTTGGCACACGTCTCGGCAGAGTCCAGGTTGCCGCCCTGATCTGCATGGCTAGTGCTGTAGGCGGTGGGTATGTCACTATAGCAGGAAAGACGTAGCCCCAGGGCCCTAACCAATGCACCCCCCAAAGCACTGCCTACACTGTGAACCAGGGTCTGGCTTCCCAGTCCCAGGGGTACCCCAGGTCACAGGCTCCCTCCCGGAGGATGGCAGGGACGCAGCTTCGGGGGCACTTGTGCAGATAAGTGCAGGGAAATGGAGCCAATTGGGGCTGTGCTTGCTCAGTGTTCCCCAGCTCCAGCCCCTGCATTGCTGACTGCAAATCTCACCACCGTAAAAGTGACACGCGGACTGGGGTGGGGTCCCCTAGTGACGGGGGAGGGGGCTCTGCTCCCAGCTCCTCTGCAGCGGGTGCCTAGCCAGAGCCCAGGGTTCCTATTAAAAAATTTCTAGTCCATTCAGTGTGAATAAGAGCTGGGCATAAATATATGTGCAGAGGGCTCAGCCCCAGCTCCCCATTATCCCCCATGGCAGAGCCATTAGGGGGCATTGGCTGGCATGGGCCTGGCACTTCCCCTGTGGTGCAGGGATGGAATGGCTACCAGGGGGTGCCGCTAGCTGCTGTGCAGTGAGTTTGGCGGATCTCAGTCCAGTCCCTGGGGGGAAGTTGCCCACAACTCAGCAGAACCCACCCTCTGTCTGGGCTG
Source organism: Platysternon megacephalum (assembly GCA_003942145.1). Lineage (NCBI taxonomy): Eukaryota > Metazoa > Chordata > Testudines > Platysternidae > Platysternon > Platysternon megacephalum. The sequence goes on from QXTE01000162.1 coordinate 2,745,738, forward strand.
CCTTGCTGGAGAACTGGGCAGAGTCCGGGGGGGAGAGGATGGGTAGGGCAGGGCTGAGGCACTGGTGATGGCCATGCTTGGTGGCAGGCTGGTCTGTCCTATGGGTAAACCCTCCCAAGAGGTCTGTCTGGGCCCTCTGCTGCCCCCATGGCCCTGTGCTAGGTGCATGGGAGCAGAGGGTGCTCAGTGCTGGCATAGGGATGGGACCTTTGCCTGTTCCTGTAGCCCTGGGCATGGGAAGCCAGTGTGCCTATCAAGCAAGAGCTGGGGGGCGGGGGGGAGTGCAGCCCTGCTCCACTCCGCCTCTCCTGGCGCTGCCTGCAACAGCTCTTCCTTTGAACCCCCCGCCACCCCGGCACAGTTGGCCCCATGTGGTGCCCATTAACCCCCCCGGGCTGTGAGCCAGTGCTCTTCTAATCGCCTTTGTCCTCTCTGTATTCACAGCCTAATAGATCATGTGAGGCTGAATTCACGTCCTGGTGCAGCTATTGAAATACGTGTCAGATGGGGCTGGCTGCCTGGGCTAGCCGGACCAACCTTCATCCAGCCGGAGCCTGTGGCTACATCCCCCCCACCCTGGGCCGGGGCTGGCATTCCTCTCTGCTGCCCCTGACTGCTCCCAAGTCAGGTTTGTACCATGGCATCCCAGCCTGCTCCCTGCCACCACAGCCACGGGGCCAAACCTGGGGTAAGGGTCCTGGTTTAGAGGGGTGTAAGGGAGAGCCCCAGAGGGGCAGCCTGGCTGCCTGTGCCCAGCAGCATGGGCATCGCTTACTCCAATGAGAGCCAGATGTGCTCAGCGCAGAGTACTCCACTCTACGCCTGCTTTGCAGCTGCGGGCATGGCGACCCTTGGGGATTACCCCCTACTGCAGCCCTTGGGAGCTGGTGGCGTGGGGAACTGCCCCAGTGCTAACCCCACAGGCAATTGGTGGAGCCAAGCCTTGCAGCTTCCCCTGTCTGCAGTGGGGCAGCTGCTTCCACTCCAGAAACCAGGAGCCGTGCCCAGTGCGTGGAGATGGGGCACCGCGATAGGCCAGGCGCTGTCTCCAGCGTAGACCAGACCTAACGGAACTGGAGCCTCTAGCCCTCTCTGGGCCGGGACAGCTTTGTCTGCAGGGTCAGGCGCCAAATGATTAAAGGCAGAGACAGGGATTTGAAAATGACTCGCCTGTTCTGACTTTCCTGATTAACAGCCACCGGCTCAGAAAGAAACCGGCCAGCTTTTCCAGCCACAGAGGAGGGGGATTGCACAAAAATTGGCCCGATGTAATGACACCAGTGTAATCATACTGGTACAGTCCCCGGTGTGGGCATGGTTATACTGGTATGAACATGCTTATGCCAGGCTCTCTACTCCCATACGGGAAGGGGAATAACCTCTGTTGTATAAGGCACCTTTCTATCGGGGTCACTGTGCCCTTGCTAGGGGGTACTGGTGGAATTCTAGCTGTACCCTCCCAGCCCCCCTACTTACGCCGTACAAACTCAGCTGGTAGGCCAGGGATTGTCTCAGCCTGGAGAGTGCGGCGGGTGGCTGGGTTTTGCTTTGTGCACAGTGGCGATGCCAGTCACCTTGGAGTGAAGTGGGCAAAGGGCCGGGAACAGGCTGGTGCCCAGCAGTCCATGGGGCAGAATCACACGTTTTTCTGCCTCTCCAGGGGCAGCAGATGAAAATCCATTGCGAGGGGAGGCTGCCAGCCGTTATGGGAGTAGGGCCTGGCAGACTGACCTGGACTGGCACGCAGGAGCCCAGGGTTCTGTTCCCACCTCTACCTTGGGCATGTCACTGCCCCTCTGTGCCTCAGTTTCCCCATCTGTAAAATGGGGTTGATGCTGCTGACCTGCTGGGAGAGGCCTGAATGAAAAGCTGGGGATGACAGTGAGGGTGCAAATCATGCTGCTGTGTGTCAGGCACGAGGGCCTCAATCCTGAAAACACAGGAGCCTGACTTTAGTTCTGCCACCCTCCCCCACATGTTGTGCCCATCAGGGTCACAGCTCTCCTGGCCTGAGAGCTTGGGCATGGGGAGCACTCAGGGTAACGGCTCAGGGGCTGCCCTTTGAAGTCTGCCTGTGCCATGTGTTTCAACATCCACCCAGCACCGGCTGCAGAGCGGAGAGCCTCCAGCTTGTTCAGCAAGAGGAAGGGGAGATGTTTTCAAAGGCACATCAGCCAAAAAAAGAGAAAGGGGCTTCTCAGGCAGCGGCTGCTGTGTGCCCTCGTGTGGGGGGGAAGGGAAGGTGGGGGGGGCTTCCTAAAATAGAATGCTGACAAGAGAGCGGAGGGGCGTTGGTGTCTGGCACTCGGGCTGAATATTAACCGGCTGGGAAGTGGCAGGGAAAGGGGATGCATTGTCCTTGCAAAATCCAAGGCAAAAATATCCAGGGCTGGAGGCAGCCTTCTGGGCAATGCAGACCCAGTTATCCCTGGCCACCCCAAACCTGCCTCCAGGACCCTCCTCAGCCCTGAGGGGCCAGCCCAGCCCCCAGCACATGCTCTTTCTCTTCGTAAAAGCGCTTGGTTGCAATATTTAGTGCCTGTGATCAGAGATGGCAGCAGCCGGTGCAGGGAAATTAGCTGCCAATGTCTGAAATTCAGCTAGAGAGAAAATCAGAAGCCATGGCAAGGAACGTGGGCACAGAAGGAAGCCTGCGGGGGAGAGACCAGGACAGGTTTTGGCAGCAAGAAACTGCCAAGCCCTGGCTCACCCTCTTCCCCAGGCCATGACTTGCTAGAGGCAGAGGAATGAGGTCCGTCTGCTGGCTCCCTGTGGGGACCCACTAGAGGCCGTGCCAGTGAGGGAGGCAGTGGGGTTGGTTCATTACTAATAATTATTAACCACTACTGATTCCTGGGTATTAACCCTTTTTTGTGTTGTTAATCACGAATATCCTCTGCCCCCCGCCCCGTGTCCTGCTCCTGGATGCTCTGTGGGCGGGGGCTCAGCCTGGGTTGTTCTCCCTGCCTGCACTGAGGTGGTGGCAGGTGTCTGGGTTCACCTCACAGCTCAGGCTGGGTGGGTGAAGCCGCTGCCACGGGCGTGAGGCTCCCGAAGCAGCCAAATCCAAGCTCCATTAGCAGGAACTCAGGTAGAGGTAACAAAGGAGTGAGGTGGGGGCAGCCTCGAGCCCCTGTGCCAGGCTGGCTTGCAGCCCAGGATCACAGCTGGGGTAGCGGGACCCACGGCGACCAGAGCCTGGGGCCCAGGCCCCGGGCACTGCAGGGAACCCAGCTGGGATAGGGCTTGGACTAGCAGGTGCCCTGTGCATTTGGTAGGCTGGGCCAGCTGGCAGGGCCAATGCCCCCTCGTTCCCTGACTTACTGCCCCTCCCCCATCTACGCGATCCCCCCACTGACGTCAGAGCCCAGGGACCACACTCCTCCCCCCAGTGAGTCCAGGCTGAGCTGCCCTGTCTGCCTCACAGCGAGCGGATGGCATGGCAGGATTGTCAGGGCAGCCCCTGGCTGGGTCTCCCTGAAACACCCCAGGGAAAAGGGCACCCGGTGCCCTGCTGCCACCTGGCGGGCCAGGCAAGCTGCATCCGTCACCAGCTCTGCCCATGCCAGGCCCGCCCGCCCCGCTCTGCACAGTGCCGGCACCATGGCGGATCTGATTAGCGCGCAGCCCTGTTCTCACCCCCCTCCCCGCCTCCGCTGGCCCGGAGACGAATCGATTTGTATTGGCATTCAGGGCTGCCCCCGAGGGAGCTCTCTTCTCAGCGCCTGGGACAAAAGGCCCACGAAGGGGGGCGGGGCGCTCCCGGCACAAAGCCCCTCACAAGAGAGCCAGAGCCCTGGCGGCTCCGCTTTGATGGCTCCCCTCCCCAGCTAAAGGTCAAACTAATAAATGTAGGGCCCTTGGCAGCGCTTGGGGCGCACAAAGGAGGGGGAGCGTTGCAGCGGGGCCGGGCGGCCCCTCGGAGCGTGATAAACGCCTCTGGCAAAGGGCAAGCAGCATGGGGCCTGCGCCAAGAAAGGGCCTTTGAGCAGCGCAGTGCAGACAGCCCCTCCGCTCCCTGGCCTCTCCCAGCCCAGCAGCTGCTTCCCAGGAGCCCTTCCCTTCCAGCCCTGGGGCTGCCAGCCGAGGTGCCCGCTGCATGGGCAGCAGCTGCACGCTGGGCCTGGCTGGCTGGGTGGCACGTTGGCATGAGAGCCTTTGGCCTCACATTGGACTGGCACACCCGCTGCCCTCTCAGTGCCACCAGGAAACCTGCTGCTCTCCCAGCACTGCCAGTGCCCCCCTCCCCTCCCAGTGTGCCCTGGGCTAGGGTTCCTGGGTTTGGCGCCCAGGTGGCCATCCTGCCCCACTGCAGTAAGAGCCCACCTCCCCTTGGCTCCACAGAGCCAGGACTTCATTGCAGTCACAGGGCTGCCGCTGCTGTGAAGCAGTTATAGCACGTGATGCTACCCCATTGCCCTCAGTCCCACTGTTATACACTGCTCCCAGCCTGGACCCCAGCCCCTCACCACCTTTACACACTGCCCCACCCCACCTCTATTCACAGACACTGCCCCCCTGCCCCACTCCCATTCAAATACACAGCCTCCCAGCCTCACCCCACTATTACACACTGCCCCCAGCCCAACCCACAGCCCCTCACCACCTTTACACACTGCCCCCCACTGTTACACACTGCCCCCAACCCCACCCCACTTCCCCAGCTTCACCCCACTGCCTCCCCAGCCCCACTGTTACACACTGCTCCTAGCCTGGCCCCCAACCCCTCACTACCTTTACACACTGCCCTAACCCACCCCTATTCATAGACTCTTCCCCCCTACCCCACCCCCATTCAAATACACAGCCTCACAGCCCCACCCCGCTGGTACACAGTACCCGCAGCCCCACCCCTGTTCATAGACACTGTTGCTGCCCCAGAGCACAGGTCCCTTCTCCACCCCAGAGCAGGGTTCCGTGGGGTTGTGCTATGGGAAAGGCCCCTCTTTGCGGTGGCTTGGTGGGGCAGTTTGGGCGGCTGGAGCAGGGACAGTGCCAACCGTGCCCCCTTGATTAATGGCCAAACATGGACTTGTTGATCTGGCCCATCCCCCGTGGTGCAGCACAGGGGCTTTCACACAACAAATGAGGCGAGTAATTGCCGAGCTGTTCCCAGCGGAGATATGAGGGGCATGTCCCCTTGGAGAGCCGGCCTGGGCTTGGGCCCCGGCAGCTGCAGGCCAGCCACTGGCTCACATGCTACTGGGATCCCCAGCGGGACTCAGAGTTTGGTCCCAGAGCCAGGGGACAGGGCTGGCAGGATCTCACCCTAACCTATCCCCCTTGTGCAGGGTGATTGTCCCGGGGTGGGAGAGGCAGGAGGTCCTGAGGAGCAGGGTTGAGATTGTTGCTTCACCGTGGGGATGAATGCTGAGTTCAGGGCTTGTCTACACTAACAGCGCTGCAGCAGGGTCTATGCTGATGGGAGAGCTTCTCCTGCCGGCGTAGATCCAGCCCCTCCCCGAGAGGCGGTGGCTATGTCGATGGGAGAAGCACTGTCTGCCCTGGGGGCTAGGTCGGTATAACTGCGTCACTCGCGGGTGTGTGTGTGTGGATTGTCTACACCCCTGAGTGGTGTAGCCCTACCGCCGTAAGTTCCTAGTGCAGACCAAGCCTAAGTGAAAGGAAAGAGAGAGACTTTAGCTAGAAACTCCCAAGCCAGGCCAAGACCGTAGCCACAGAGCACGGCACAGCGGCCTAGCAGGGCCCGCAAGGACTGGCTTTGGGGAAAAGGGGGATGAGCAAAGCAAAGCAAATCTGCAGTTGCGATGGTGCATTTGGAGTGTAGACTGAGGAGATGGTAGCAGTGACATCAGGGCAGACACAGGGCTAGGGTCAGGTGCTCCTGGATCTGTGGCAAGCATCCTGCAGGCTGGACAGGCTCTGAAGCAGCAGCAGCGCTACCTGGCGAGGCAGCAAGGGGGCACTGTTGTCTTTTGAGAACTTCAGAGAGCAGCCCCATGCTTGTTTCAACCCCAGCCCTGAGCAAGCCCTCACAAGGCCACTTCCCTTGATCTAGTCTGGCCTGCCTGACAGCAGGTTATCTATGCAGGAGAGACCTTAGACAACCCACCACCTGAGCAACAGAGGGCTTTCCTTAGCCCCACATCTGAGTCTGAGTCCTGGGACAATTCTTGCTTGCTTGCTTTCTCCCTCCAGACGCTCTGGCCTCCTAGGCTGTGAAGCTGCAAGAGAACAATTCAAGTTCTTCTGCACACTGGCTGCAGCAGTGGGCCATACTGGGATGTCACAAATCGATTGGTTTCATTTGGGTGAAGGAGAAAGTGTCCTTTGCTCTTGTTTCCTCTAGCCTGGCTTGAACTTGCTTCTAGATTGGCCAGGCCAGATGCTCTTGAATGTAAAGCAGCCCAGGTGAAAGCAGCCTTAACTATCCTTATCTGGGACAGAAAGTCACTCAACTAAAAAAGGTGGAACTAGACTAATTTGTTGTTCCGAGATGTGTACGAAAGAGGAGCCGATATTTCTATGCTGTAAGGATGTCTGCTTGCCTGTCTGTCTATCTCTTTAGCTAAGGTTTTTTCCACTGCCGCCATGTGTCAAAGTAAATTCATGCTGTAGTGAAAACTCAACTCTGTCAGCCCTAACGCGCTGAGCCCCAGGAGGCTGCAATCTGAGCTTCGCTGGCCAGGGGAGGTGGCAGGGCTCTGATTCTCGGATCTTCTTGGGGCAGCCCTGAGGGGTGGCTCTGTGCCACCTGTACGCTTCCCCGGGGTAACGTGGAGCAAGCTCAAGGTTGCTCTAACTTATGCCCGCTGCATTGGCCCCGGTATGCATGCCCCATCCGTTAGGCATGCCTGTGACCTGCCCCCTGCTCAGGGGCAGGGGACAGACCTTAGAGCTGTCCCAGCTGGGGCTTTTCTCCTAGTGCTGCTCTGGTGGTGCCATGGGGCCAGAGCATGGGCAAGCATCTGGCACCCAGTCTGTGGAGACAGAGAGACAGCAGGGGGAAGGGCACTTGACAGCATTGGAGGGAGGGGAGCTGGCACCTGCTTCTCCCTGCCAGCAGTGTGATCTCCTCATCTGCAGTCTAATCTGCTCAAGTTTGTCTGGGCTCTCCTGGAGCCACCTCAGGCCTTGGTTAGCCAAAGGCTCCAGCCTCACCTCCCAGGCTGGCTTCCTTTCCCAGCTCCTGTTCTGTGCAGAGAGCCTATGCACGTGGGCTGGGCTTGCGCATCTGGGGGCTGTGTGTGCTCGACGCTGGTGTCTCTGCATGTGAGTCTGTGTGCCTGGCCAGCTATCTCCGCAAAGCCTTCGGGGGCGGAGGTGCAGCTGGCTCCGGGGAGCTGTGGCCGTTCGACAGGTGAGGAGCTGCCCGGGTGGTTCAGGGCAGGGGCCATGTCTAGGGTGGGGTCCGTGAGCGAGGAGAGAGGAGCCCGCCTGGAGCGGGGTGCTCTAGGAGACAATGCTCAAGGCCAGCTCGGGCGATGGCTCTGAACATCAGGCAGCGACTGGCCCGTTGAGAGGCCTGTCCCAGGTCAGAGCCTCTGGCACTGGCAGAGCATGTCCTGGGTCACCGTGGAGCCTAGGCAACCAAGAGAAGCTAGGATCTAAGGTTCAGCTGAAACAATGTTCATAGTGTGAGACGAGGCAGCGCGTGAATGGGAGGTGGAAAGCTCCTATGTCAACTCAGCAAAGACCAGAGCCCTGCAGCACCCCCCCATCCCGCTGTCCCCCAGCCAGGTTGCAGAGGCCACATAGCACCTCAATGGCACTTTTCAATACCATGTTTCCCTCTGGAAACCCCTCCTGTCACCTCCTAGGGCCCCAGCACCCGCCTCAGGCTGTGGCATTGCTGGGCCCCTTCGGGATGTCCTTAGCACACCAGGAGGAGCCAAGTGAGCACCCAGGCAGGGGGAGAATTTTAGAGAGGGAAGTTACAACTGATTTCTGGGCAGAAAACTACCCCCAGCACAGAGAGCAGGGCATTCGGCAGTCAGGAGGTCTGGGATCAAGTGTGTGTGAGACCTTTGGATACATCACTTCCACTCCCAGTGCCTCCAATCCCCACCTGTGTGAGGTGAGAATAGCCCCTTTCTCCTCCTCCCTGTCTAGCTCCCTGGGGCAGGGACTGGCTCCAACTACTTGCAGGGACAGCACCTGGCATGCTGGAGTCCACCTCCCCTTGGGGTTCTGGCATAGACCAGACACTGAACAAAACAGCGGTCCCTGCCCCAAAGAGCTGACAATATTTAATTATTAGTATAGAATTGGCTGGGGCATGTTGTGGAAGCTGCTCGTTTACAATTGCCATTCTACAGCCCCCTTCCCTAGCTCCAGAATTTGTAGACGGGGAATTCTCCCAACCTGGTGTAAAATTGTCAGATGTGCGAAAGGGCCAGATTTTCAAAGGCCCCTAAAAATGCGACAAGGCGGCTGGTGGGATTTTCAAATGGGAGTTAGACACCTAGACACATTTGAGAACCCCACCTGGCACCTATAAGCATCTTTAGGCACCTACATTTAAAATTCTGGAACACGGGAGCCCAAGTCTCATTGAAGGTCAATTGAACTGAGACTTCTAAGTGCCTAATTCTGAAGATGGCCCCTAGGCCCTTTTGAAAGTGGTACTCCGGGTTGTTGCTCAAGGGTGAATTTTTCTGCCAAGCTTTTGTAAAAATAATGCAAAAGGTGACCAAGGGAAATAAAACATATGCCTTTGCCCTTCAGAAATAACGACTGGCTTTGTGCATCCACCCGTCTCTCATGGCGGCCCCTGATCACTGCCCTGCCAAACCCAGCACACAGGGCTGGAAGACCAGTCCTCTGCTGTCTCAGTCAGCCCCTCATCTCATCCTGTTCATAAACTTATCTGGCTCCATCTTCAAACAAGTTTGGTTTCTTGCCCCCACTGCTCCTGTTGGGAGGCCGTTCCAGAACTTCACCCTCTGACAGTTAGAAACCTTCTTCTCATTTCCAGCCAGTTTGTTCATGGACAGTTTATCCCTATTTGTTCTTGTGCCCACACTGTCCTTTAGCTTCAATAGCTGATCCCCCTCCCTGGTATTTGCCCCAATGGATTTGTAGAGAGTAGTCAGAGTCTCTCGCAGCCTGCATTTTGCTAGGCTCAACAAGCCAAGTTCTTGCAATCTCCTCTCATAAGACAGGCCCTTTGTTCCCCTGATCATCCTAGTAGCTCTTCTCTTCACCTGTTCCAGTGTGGATTCGTCTGTCTCGAACATGGCTGACTCGAACTGTACACAGGATTCCGGATGAGAGCTCACCAGTGCCTTGTACAGTGGCATTAATACTTCCCTCTCTCTGCTAGAAGTGCCTTGCCTGATACATCCTGGGATTGCATTTGCCTTTTTCACAGATCCTTATAGTCATCCTATGATCGACCCCCACACCTAGGTCTATCTCCTCCTCTGTCCACCCCAAACCCCTCATCCCTGGCCCCACCCCAGAGCCCACCCCCCCACAACCCAACCCTCAGCCCCAGCCCGGAGCCCCCTCCTGCACTCCAAACCCCTCATCCCTGGGGTGGTGCATGAAACCCGCTCCCCAGAGAAGGGACAGGGTCAAGCCTCCTCCTTGGCTGTAAGGGGAGCCCTCGCCACTGTGGGGTGAAGCGCTGGACTCTGCTCTCCCTGCTGTTATCCATGGGGATGGTCCCTGAAGGGCTTTCCTTGCAGCAGGTGTGTAGCAGAATGGGATCCCTGCACCCTCCTCCTGAGCGTCTCTGCAGTGCCATCCAGATGGGCGCTGCGCGGAGCCCTATGCAGGACTCCATGGCAGAGCTTTTCCCCATGCACACCCTGCACACCTGTTTTAGTCCCATCCAAACTGATCTGGAGCTCTCCCCACACTGGGAGTGATTTCCTCCTAGCAGACTGGGCGGAGCCGCACTTAATGGGCTCAGATCTGGCACCCGTTGCAGCTGGGGCATCTACTCACTGCTGGAGAAGGCTGGGTGTCTCCTGCCCAATGGACCATTCCCGCCTCTTGCCCTCGTCCAGCCTCAGCTCCCGCAGCTGCCTCCTCTGATTCAGGGAGCAGCCAAGTCGGGATCCCTTCTCCTTGCTTCTACCTCAGACAAGCCGTATGGAAATTCGGGCTTTTGTCCTGGAACCCAGCTGTGTAGGCCAGTCCCCAAAGTCATCCCCCTTCAGGCCCTGCCCTTCCTGGCTCTGAGATTTGAGACCCAAGCTACATTATCCGTTTCCCCAGGTGACCTGAGGCCGGCGTCTTTTCCGTTGAGCAGAGGCTGGTTTCAGATTTCTCCTTGCACATGTCTGGGTGGGTCAGTTTCGGGCTGTAGAGATTCCACAAGGGCCAGCTGATTCCAAGCTCGCTTGTTCCTCCTTGGGAGCTCAGACAAGAGGGTGGCAGGAGCATCAGGACAATGTGGCTGAAGGAATTGTGCGCCAATGGTGTCACAGGGTGGGCCCACGGAGGAGAATATTGTGACTGCAAGAGGGGTGAACATCAACAGGCAGGAGGATGGGAGCGAAACAACTACGTCCGTTGGCTTGGAAGAGTGTACGTCTGCAGTGTTTGTGTGTGTGTGTGGGGGGGGGGGGGGGGGGGGGGGGGGGTTGGATGTGGGTGTGTGGGTGTTTACATGTGAGTGTGTCTGTGTTAGGATGACAAGGTGGGGGAGGCAATATTTTTTATTGGCCCAACTTCTGTTGGTGAGAGAGATGAGCTTTCGAGTGTTTTGTGTTAGTGTGTTTATCTTCTGTCTGTGTCTGTGTTTGTCTATGCGTGGGTGTGTCTAAGGGTGTGGGATGCGAGTATCTATGTGTGCACGTGCCTGTATGAGTGTTTAGCTGTGTGTGTCTGTGTGCAGAGTTTTTGAGCGTACGTGTGTGTCTGGGTGTGTTGGTCTGGGTTTGTGCTGCAAGCGTGCGGTGTGTTTGTCTATGTTGTGTTTATCAGTGTGCATCTGTGTGCGGAGTTTTTGAATGTGCTTGTGTGCGGTGTGGGTGTGTGCTGTGAGTGTGTGCTGTGTTGTCTATGTGCGGAGAGACAGATCTATTTATTACATCCGGTTACAAACTACAGCCGGCTCAAAGGCCCCCGAGCTGGGCTCCCAGGCAGGTTCCTTGCTGTCCCTGCACTGCTGACGCTGGCTGGCTGTTTCATAGGATGCAATTCATCTGCAAATCTCTTCACTAGCGCCCCATGTGCTGATTCCATGCTGCTCATTCCTGCCCTCACCACAGCCCCCGGTAATAAGCCTTGCTACTAAGGCATCATTCCCTGTAATCCCCACATGCGGCAGGGCTGTCTCCGGTCCATGGCGCCAGGCTGAGGCCCTGAACTCACACACAAGCTGCTTGGTTTGACTGCAGTGGTTTCCCCATGCAGCGGGGCCTGGCCTAGCCTTTCCTGCTGACACCCTGTTACTGCCAGCGCACTCTGGAACTCTGGGGAGTTCCCTGATGTGCCCAGGGCAGACTGTGCCCCTGGGAATGGGAGGCATGGAGGGAGGTCAGAAATGGACACGGACAGAGGGGCAGGAGGGCTGGGGTTTGACGTCCCTTTCAAGAAGGGGATATGCTGGCTATTGCTGGTGAGAGGCACTTGCACTCCAACCATGCAGACACAGAGCAAAGTGAAGGTGCTGAGCACCGTGCTGGGCACCACGACTCAGCAGCAGCAGGAGGCATTGTTTGCTCCCTTGTGAGGAGAGAGGGTGTTTACGTCTGGCCCCCTGGAATGAGGATCTGTCATACAGGGCATTGGCAAGGAACAGCACTGGGTCACCTGACTCCAGTCTCATGAACTGGGTTGGGCCTGTACTTCTTCCCCATGGCAGGGCAGTGTCCCCTGGCTGCAGGACTGCCAGCAGGAGAGCCGCCCACGAAGGCCGTGCTCTGATGTTCTGCAGTTTATTTTGGAGGACTTCATCTTTGGTGGTCTCCCCCAGGACCTCGAGTGTGTCTTAAACTGAGCACCCACTCATGGAAGCGCCCCCAATTAGCAGCCACTTTTGATAGTGAAGAAAAGTGAGGCTCCTGCTCCCCATCTGTGCCATGGGAAGCCGAGGGTTTGTCCTTTGCTGTGTGCTCAGTGTCAGGGCTGGGTGTCAAGCTGTCTGGAATGGCTCACGATCATGAGTGCCAGCCTCAGGGCAGACTGTTAGGAAGCAGGGCACACCTCCAGACTGGCTGTGAGTTCTGTACGTAGAGTTCACCAACCAAAAATCAAATGTGAACTCCTGGGGCACTATACCAGCCTTAACATGCAGTCACAGACGGTCCCCTTGGGTACTCTGGTCTGTCTCACCACCCAGCTGAGCCTATCTTTGTGATAGATGGTCCCTTACACCAAGGATCACAGCAATATTCAGGTTACTCCTAGTCCCAAAGGACCACCCACTTATCCCAGGTCAAGCGCACCCTACATCTTTCACCAAAGACAATGCTTGTAGCCAATCTTATAATAAACTAGCTAAAGGTTTATTAACTAGGAAAAAGAAATTCGAGCTATGTGCAAGGTGAAAGCAGATAAACATACACACGCAAATGAGTTACAGTCTCAGGGTACGTCTACACTACGGGATTAATCCGAATTTACAGAATTCGATTTTTGGCAACCGATTGTATAAATTCGAGTGCATGCGGCCACACTAAGCAGATTAATTTGGCGGTGCGCGTCCATGTACCAAGACTAGCGTCGAATTCCGGAGCGTTGCACTGTGGGTAGCTATCCCATAGTTACCGCAGTCTCCCCCGCCCATTGGAATTATGGGTTGAGATCCCAATGCCTGATGGGGCAAAAAACATTGTCGCGGGCGGTTCTGGGAACATCTTCCCCCTCCCTCTGTGAAAGCAACGGCAGACAACCGTTTCGCGCCTTTTTTCCTGGGTGAACTGTGCAGATGCCATACCTTGGCAAGCATGGAGCCCACTCAGCTCAAGACAGCAGTCATGAACATTGTAAACACCTCGCGCATTATCGTGCAGTTTATGCTGAACCAGGACATAATAATTATTATTATTATTATTAAAGGACCTGAAAAACCAGGCGAGGAGGAGGCGGCTACGGCAGCGCGGCGACGAGAGTGATGAGGACATGGACATGGACAGAGAATTGTCTCGCGCCACGGGCCCCGGCGCTTTGGAGATCATGTTGTTAATGGGGCAGCTTCTCGCTGTGGAACGCCGATTCTGGGCCTGGGAAACAAGCACAGACTGGTGGGACCGCATAGTGTTGCAGGTGTGGGACGATTCCCAGTGGCTGCGAAACTTTCGTATGCATAAGGGCACTTTCATGGAACTTTGTGACTTGCTTTCCCCTGCCCTGAAGCGCCAGAATACCAAGATGAGAGCAGCCCTCACAGTTGAGAAGCGAGTGGCGATAGCCCTGTGGAAGCTTGCAACACCAGACAGCTACCGGTCAGTCGGTAATCAGTTCGGAGTGGGAAAATCTACTGTGGGGGCTGCTGTGATGCAAGTAGCCAAAGCAATCGCTGAGCTGCTGCTACCAAAGGTAGTGACTCTGGGAAATGTGCAGCTCATAGTGGATGGCTTTGCTGCAATGGGATTCCCTAACTGTGGTGGGGCGATAGATGGAACCCATATCCCGATCTTGGCACCGGAGCACCAGGGCAGCCAGTACATAAACCGCAAGGGGTACTTTTCAATGGTGCTGCAAGCAATGGTGGATCACAAGGGACGTTTCACCAACATCAACGTGGGATGGCCGGGAAGGGTTCATGACGCCCGCGTCTTCAGGAACACTAGTTTGTTTAAACGGCTGCACCAAGGGATTTACTTTCCAGACCGGAAAATAACCATTGGGGATGTTGAGATGCCGATCGTTATCCTTGGGGACCCAGCCTACCCCTTAATGCCATGGCTCATGAAGCCATACACCGGCAGCCTGGACAGTAGTCAGGAGCTGTTCAACTACAGGCTGAGCAAGTGCAGAATGGTGGTAGAGTGTGCCTTTGGACGTTTAAAAGGTCGCTGGCGCTCGTTACTGACTCGCTCGGACCTCAGCCAAACCAACATCCCCATTGCTATTGCAGCTTGCTGTGTGCTCCACAATCTCTGTGAGAGCAAGGGGGAGACCTTTATGGCGGGGTGGGAGGCTGAGGCAAACCGCCTGGCCGCTGATTACGCGCAGCCAGACACCAGGGCGATTAGAAGAGCACACCGGGAAGCGGTGCGCATCAGAGAAGCTCTGAAAACAAGTTTCATTGCTGGCCAGGCTCCTGTGTGAAAGTTATGTTTGTTTGTCCCTGTTGAAAACCCGCCCCCTTGATTCACTCATTCCCTGTAAGCAACCCACCCTTCCCCCTTCCCCCTTCGATCCCAGTTTGATTTGAAAAAAATAAAGTCAGTTTCGTTTACAACTCAAGAACTTTTTATTAACGGGTGGTAATGAACATAGGGAGAGAAATAACCAGGTAGTCCGGGTGGGGTTTGGGAGGAGGGTAGGAGTGAAGGAACAGGGCAGGAAAAACATTCAAAATAATGAGAGCCTTTTGCTTGGGCTCTCTAATGGGGTGGAGTGGCAGGGTGCACGGAGCCTCCCCCCCCCCGTTCTTACACGTCGGGGTGAGGAGGCTACGGGACTTGGGGAGGGGGGAGGGCGGTTATAGAGGGGCTGCAGCGGCACTCGGTAATCCTGCAGCTGCCGTTCCTGGAGCTCCACCAGACGCCGGAGCATGTCTGTCTGCTCACGCAGCAGCCCCAGCGTTGCATCCCGCCACTTCTCGTCTCGGGCGTCCCTCCTCTCCTCACGTTCGTCCCTTCTCTCCTCACGTTGGTCCCTTTTCTCCTCCCGTTGGTCCCTCATGTCCTCCCGTTGGTCCCTCTTCTCCTCACGGTCACTGGCCTCTTTCCGGAATTTTAATACAGTGTCCTTCCAGTCATTGAAATTAGCTCTCTCATCCCGGGTCGATTGCATAATTTCCGAGAACATGTCGTCTCGCGTGCGTCTCTTTCGCCGCCTTATCTGGGAGAGCCTTCGGGCCGGGGGCGGGAGGATTGAAAAATTTGCAGCTGCAGGAGGAGGGAAAAAAAGGGAGAGAAGTATGTAAAAAGATACATTTTATAGAACAATGCTTATACTCTTTCACGGTGAACACTTTTCACATTACATAGCAATGTACAAGGTCGCATTTTGCATCTTATATTGAGTGCCCGCGGCTTTGGTGTTAGAGATCACAGCAGACGCAGGGCCGGGCAACAGAATTCGGCTTGTATGCAGCCATGGTAAGCCATTGTCCTGCGGCTTCTGCATTAAATCAGCGCCCTCCTTTCCCATAGCAAGCAAAGCCCTTTACGTGCTGCGGTTTTCCTGTTACCGTGCAGCATCAGATAACATAATAACCCCCCCCCACCCACCCATTCAATTCTGTGGGATGACCCCCTCCCCCCACCACGTGGCTGGTACCATGGAAGATCCATGCAGATAGCAAACTAGCCCCCCCATCCACTTCTGTGGGATGATCGCGTTACCCCTCCCCCCACCACGTGGCTGGTATCAGGGAAGACCCCTGCTAGCCAAACGCGAAAACCTCAGCGACATTATCCACCCACTCCCCCCCGCCCGCTTGGCTAACTGCAGGGAAAGATTTCTTTTCAGCTACAGGCAAACAGCCCAGTAGGAACGGGGCCACCTCTGTCCCCTTAATTACATTCCCGTATTTCAACCAGGTTACCCTGAACGATATCACTCTCCTGAGGATAACACAGCAAGATAAAGAACGGATGTTGCTTGAATGCCAGCAAACACCGGGACCATACGCTGCCAAGCTTTGTCATGCAATGATACCAGATTACTTGCTGCTAGCATGGCGTGGTCAAGTGTCCTACCATGGAGGACGGAATAAGGCTGCCCTGCCCAGAAACCTTCTGCAAAAGCTTTTGGAGTACCTCCAGGAGAGTTTCATGGAGATGTCCCTGGAGGATTTCCGCTCCATCCCTAGACACGTTAACAGACTTTTCCAGTAGCTGTACTGGCCGCGAATGCATCCCAAGTCCTCAGGGCAAATTAATCATTAAAAAATGCTTGTTTTTAAACCATGTTTGATATTTACAAAGGTACACTCACCAGAGGTCCCTTCCAGGGGGTCTGCGCTACCGCCTTGGGAGGGTTCGGAGGGTACTTCAGTCAGGGTGAGAAAAAGATCCTGGCTGTTGGGGAGAATGGAGTGCTGTGTGCTCTCCGCAAGCTCGTCGTCCTCCTCCTCCTCCTCTTCCCCGTCCGCAGAATCCTCATGCATGGCTGAGAGTAACCCCTCCTCGGAATCCACGGTCAGGGGTGGGGTAGTGGCCCCCTAGCATTGCATGCAGCTCACCGTACAAGCGGCATGTCTGCGGCTCTGCCCCGGACCGTCCGTTTGCTTCCTTGGTTTTCTGGTAGGCTTGTCAGAGCTCCTTCACTTTCACACGGCACTGATACGAGTCCCGATTGTGGCCTCTCTCCATCATGCCCTTGGAGATTTTGTCAAATGTTTTGGCATTTCGTCTCTTGGACCGTAGTTCTGCTAGCACGGAATCCTCTCCCCATATAGCGATCAGATCCAGTACCTCATGTGTGGTCCATGCTGGTGCTCTTTTTCGGTTCTCGGACTGCATGGTTACCTGTGCTGATGAGCTCTGTGTGGTCACCTGTGCTCTCCACGCTGGGCAAACAGGAAATGAAATTCAAAAGTTCGCGGGGCTTTTCCTGTCCACCTGGCCAGAGCATCCAAGTTTAGATTGCTGTCCAGAGCGGTCACAATGGTGCACTGTGGGATAGCTCCCGGAGGCCAATACCGTCGAATTTCGTCCACGCTAACCCTAATTTGAACCACCAATACCGATTTCAGCACTACTCCCCTCGTCAGAGAGGAGTACAGAAACTGATTTTAAGAGCCCTTTATATCGAAGTAAATGGCTTCGTTGTGTGGACGGGTGCAGGGTTAATTCGCTATAACGCTGCTAAATTCGAACTAAAATCGTAGTGTAGACCAGGCCTCAGGTTTCAAAAAGTATTGGAAGCTGCTGTAATGTGCAAACTCTATGTCTCCTTTAGGGCTAACCCAAGCTGAACAGCTGGGGATCTCTTGCTTATGCTTAGACATCATGCCCTCTCCCTGAAGTCCAAGCAGCATAAGGATAACAATTTCTTCTTCTCAGGGATTTTTATGCCCTTCCCCCAGCATTCAAGCTGTGATGGGATGAGCGTTTGTGCACATCCCTTCTTTAAGGGTGTGAGGAAAACAATCAACAAAGTCTTTTGTCCTCTGATGTTCCCCGATGGTTTGTCTGGTGTCTATGGGCAGGAGATGACACCTCTTATGGTAATCTAGTATTTCACACTTGGTACTGCTTCTCTCCTGGCTGTGTACAGTTTTAGAACAAACATGTTTATATTACCTTATAACATGGGTTACAGCGACCCACTAGCATTTCATAAAGTCCAAACACTAAACATAGCTCTGTAAATCTAATACCTATTTTAACACTACTAACACACCGGGGAGTCAGACTGGTTTCCAGTTCTGCATTTGTCAGCAGTCAGTGAGGCCTAGGGGCCTTGGCATGAGCTGGCACATGGTCTGCCAGCATCACACTGGGCAAACATTTTCTGTCTAAACCATTTTTCGATGGAAAATTGGGTGGTTCAACTCAGTGACCTGATTCCTGACAGGTGCTCACTTTCTGGGCAAAATTTTGTTTTTCATCAAAACCCCAAATGCCTGAAAATGAAAAAAACATCAGTTTGGCTATCCTGTGTGCCTCTGTCCCCACAACCCAGCCTCCATGAAGGAGCCACCATCTTTCCTGAGGGCAGCCTGGCTTCAGGACCACTGGGAAACAACGAGAGCTGGTGACCATCTTTACTGGGGGCAGCCTCACCTTCCCCTGCAAAGGCTGTCGGGTAAGGGCAGCCATGTTGGCAGAGGGCAGCCTGTGGTTCCAGTCCCATTGACGGTTGTGGGTGATGGCAGCTGTTCTGGCCTGGGGGGCAAACCTTTGAGTTTGAAGATAGAAATCGGGAGAGGATGAAGAGGCTGAAATAAGCACCTGCCATGAAGGGACTCGTGTTGAACCTGGGAGAGGCGGCCCGGCAACAGCAGCGCAACTAGCAGGAGAAGAAGCTGGCTCCATCCACCAAATATTGCCTGGTCAAACTCTGCCCCCATCCCCGTGATAGCTGAGCACTCCCGCTCTGTGAGGCGTTTGCCCGCTGGGAGCCAGGGATGGGGGATGAGGCAATGAGAGACTAAGGCCCAGGGCCTGAAAGGAATGCAGGCGCCTAACTCCACAGCAATCCAGGAGCTCAGTGGGAGTGAGGCACCTAAATACCTTTGAGGATCCAGGGCTAAGGGACTTGCCCTGGGGGGGCCTATGGGAGAGCAGGGACTTGAACCCAGGCTCCCCAGTCCCAGGCCAGTACCCGAATCATCCTTCCTCCCTAATCTCCCCAAATCCCACTGTCTGTCTTAATGGATCAGCTGTGGCTGGCAAAAGCCAAGCCCTGTCTGCATAAGGGATTCAACTAGCGGGCCGGGACTGCATGCTCCGCCTCCTGCCCCTCTCAGCTCAGGGTAACCTCCACTGCTTGGTCTTGCAGGTCGGCTGGGCAGTACAGAGAGAAAGGCAAAATGCTCATATCCTGCTCTCCCCAAAGCATCTGGCCCTCCCCCTGCAACGTGATGGCTCGCTCGTGACACATCATGTTTTATAAAGATGCATTTAAGCAGCCTATTAGTAACCAAACTCTCTGTGGCGGCGCAGAGCCCCGGTGCAGGGGGGCCACAAACCGCAAAGCCAGACTGAAGACTTGTCAATTAAAGAGGAGTCGGCATCAAAGGCCGGGAGTCGTCTCTGGGAAAATGTGCCAAAACATGGTTTGAATCACTCCGAACTAGCCAGGGTAGCTCTGCTCCCAGCCGGCCCACGGGAAGCATCAGCATTTATTTCATATTCAGCTTATCTCTTTGCACTGGAGATTAAGATGACTTTAATGGACTGGCATTTCAGAATGGATTTATTGAGCACATGTTGACAGAAACCAGAGGTCTGTGTACTCGGGGCCTGGGGCTGCGGAGGGCTGGGTGATGGGAAAGGTTTTGTCAGTCTCTGTCTTTCCACGGGCTTTGCAGGCAACACAATTACCAAAGACTGCCCGTGCCACGTGTTGGCTGTGGTTCAGGCCACATGCCTTGGGAAGGCGTGTCACGTGCCCAGCTCAGCCAGGCCTCACTCTGACGGCACACCATGTCCCACGCCCGGAGACCAGGGTGAGAGGGGAGCAGCTGGTGAGTCGGCTGTCTGAGGGAAGTGCTGGCAGTGGATGCTGCCTGGGCTAGAGCTGGGGGAATGTTCAATGTAGGTGCTGGGCCCTGCAGCTGGCAGACTGGGGGAGCCTGGATGCCAGCTGGAATTGAGATTCCTTTTCTGCCCTCAGTTACCCACAAGCCACCTCTCCGAAGTCTGTGGGCCCAGCCCTCACCAGGTCAAACCCCAGGGGTGCCAGAACAGGGGGAGCCAGGGGGCCATGGCCCCCGCACCTTTTACCGGCCGTAAGGGTGAGTGACGGGGGAGGAGGCAGAGAGGAGCGAGTGGGGGGGCAAGGTCTTGGGGGGAAGAGGCAGCGTGGAGGCGGAGCCTTGGGGGGGTGGCATGGCATAGGGGGCGGGGCCATGATTTGGGTTCCTCTGGCTCCCCCCACATTTAGGGCACTTCTGCCGCTCCTGCCAGCTCATTTCACCCTGATGGGGGATGTAAATTGGTGTAGAATCAGCCCGGTGCAGAGTGCGAGGACAGGGTGGGAGGAGCTTGTTTGGGTTCAAGGAAGGGCTGGTTTGGGGGGGAATGGGAGCTAAGGGGTCTGGTGGGTTATGAAGTCACCATGGCTGTAGGAGCAGGATTATATAATTGTACTATGAGAATTAATGTATGATTTGATTTCATCCTGCCAGCCACCCTTTTTGAATAGCAGAAAGGAATGACAGACCAGAACAATCCTTATGACTGATTATGGTCACCCTTTTGTTTTAGGATAAGTTATAATGTCTGCTATGGTTTCCTATATGTATTACAAATTAGGCACTCTAGTTAAATATACATTTCTTCGTTTTAAGGTTTAGAAAGTAAGAGACAGGATCTTGTATTGTGTCTACATTAAGGAGATTAGAGGAACGTTGAAGGCCTGGGCCCCAATGTGAATTGTTTTGATTATAAGATTTAGAAAGGCTTAATTTACAATGCTTTTTATTGCTCAACATAAAAACTGCTGTATAACTTTGAAGATCTCTGTAAAAGACTGCTTGTGTGAGTGAGGAATGTATGCATCAGGAAAAGATAAGGTGTGAAGGCCATTGTTATACCAGATGGTCAAGGAAGAAGGAGTGAAGAGACTTAATGACACCAGAGAACAATCAATGTGCATCCATAATGAAGGAAGGGCAGATTGACGACCCTGAGGTAAGGCTGGCACCCCTAAGGACAAAACAAATTAATTGAATCGAAACCAGGACAGGATGACCCTCTCGGAGGTGTATTGGAATGTTTACATCAGAAGATAACAGAGACTGACACAGCAAAATCCATAGACTTCAACAGAGAAAAAAGACTATAAGAACAGGGTGCTTTGCCATGGGACTTTGGGTTCGTCTTGCCACACTCCAGGAGCATCGGATCGCGACTGACAGAGCCTGGCTCCCCTCTGCAACCAATCTGGCTGGCCACTAGATTGATCCAGACTCTGGACTGATAACTATAAACATCAACTGGCAGGGCTCTGTGTGTGTGTATGTGTGTGACTGAAAAGCATATGCTAGCTGCTGTATTCTCAATAAATGCGGAGTTTTTGCCTTCTCCTCTATAAAAGATCCCGTGTGCTTTGTATAGCATAACATGGCAACAAGCCACAAGGGAGGCAGACCCTAATGGACTATTGGGATTGGTTCTGACTGGGTGGCTTGGAGACACCAGGTAGACCCAGCCCCTTCTGGGACACTGCTGTTCTGAGCAGCACTCCCCATGCCAGCCATCAGCAGTGCCACTGAGGCACTGCCCCAGGGGGATCCACTGAACAACCACTGGGCTTCGCTGTGTCCTGGTTGTGTCCTGGCCAGCTCCTCTGGAGGGAGCTGGGGGGTTGCATCAACCAGGCATGTAGCAACCTCTTTATTCTCTTTACATTCCAGCAACACACACGTATCTTGGCAATAGCTCCACAGACCCACACGTTCACAGCTCCAACAACGCACACCACATCCCTGGACCAGCCACCCATTTCCTTGTTTAACTAGCTGCCTACTCCTCCTAGTGGCTGGTGCATTAGATACATGATAAAAGAGGGTCAATTTTAACGATTTACTACACAACTTACAAAACCAACCATAATAATAAGTAATGCACTTCAAATTGAAATAATAATAATGATAAATAAACAGGCATTCCATCACTGTTATGCTGTATCATC
This sequence comes from Platysternon megacephalum, assembly GCA_003942145.1. Lineage (NCBI taxonomy): Eukaryota > Metazoa > Chordata > Testudines > Platysternidae > Platysternon > Platysternon megacephalum. The sequence goes on from QXTE01000162.1 coordinate 2,767,140, forward strand.
TTTTAAACAGGTAAATGAACGTTTCTCCAGTGCAGAATGCCTCAGGTTAACCTCGGCGAAAGAGAATTCCCACCCTCAATGCTGCATTTTCAGGAACAACATTTGGTTCAAACCTGTCTGTCTGCAAGGAGGTCACGTGACCAATCCGTCCAGGAGGTCTATCTGTAACAGCTGATATTGTGTCCAGCGGATGCCGCTCTAGACTTCCAGAAACCAGTGCCAAACCCAACTGGGCACCCTCAGACGGCAGTTCCATTGCAGCAGCACTAGCATCTTCATAGTTTACCATACCCTTTTACTCAGTGTTGGCACCCAGCCCTGCCGTCCCCCAGCATGACTGTGCAGGACACTGGTCCTGTGCTATCTTGAATGATAGCTGGCATCCATTGCTACCCGGGCCAAAGTTTTTAGTATAAACAGCTTCTCCAACAGTAAAACTATGTTCTTTAGCATATTTGTCATGTTGCTGCTTTTGGCTTCTGTTATTTTTGCTGTATTTTCCCATTAAGTATGGATAGATAAGGGCTAACTTTGACCTTCGTTTCCTTCCATTAACATCTCTGCTGGGGACAGACCCGTGGTTGACTGCAGTCTTATCTGACAATTAAACAGGTAATGAGACACTTTCATATCTATAGTACCTCCAGCTATTCTTTTAATACCTTCTTTAAGTGACTGAATTGCTTATTCAGGTAATCCATTTGATGATGGATGGTAAGGTGCCATTGTAATATGTTGAATGCTGTTTTGCTTCATATATTTTTGGAATTTCCATGCTAGTAAATGAACTTCCATTATCTGATACAAGCTTTTTGTGTAAACTACGGATACCAAAAGTGGTCCTTAGTTTTTCTGTGGTGGCTTCATTAGTGGATGTATTTATGGGTTAGATGTCTACCCATTTGGAATGTGCATCCACTAGTATGAAAAATATTTTCCCCAGGAATGGTCCAGCATAATCCCTGTGTACTCTCCTCCGTGGCTTCTCTGGCCACTGCCAAAGATGATATGAAGCCACAGTAGAAGCCTTGTGACTCTCTTGACAGATAGAACAGGATGTACCTCACTCTCAATATCTATATCCCTCTTTGGTCAGCACATGTAACTCTGGGCTAATCCTTTCATTTTAGCAATACCTGGGTGTATCTGATGTAGTTCATCCTTTATTACAACACGTCCTTGCTTTGGAACAATGACCTGTGCTCCTCATAATACACACCCATCTTGCACACTAAGTTCACTGTGTCATTTATAATCAGGTGTGAGCTCCTGAAGCACTTTGGTCTGGGACCATCCGCTTAGAACCACTTTTGTGAATACTGGATCTACACCAGTCCATGTTTTACCTGTAACACTGTCACTGAAGGTGTATTGAGACAGTTCATTAGTAACACTGTCTCTTCACTTTTGTCTTTTTCATATGTCTCCGCTAAAGGCAAATGGCTTAAAGCAGCTGCATTTCCCAGCCTCTTTCCAGCTTTGTATGCAATGGCATATTCATAGGCTCTTAATGTCACCGCCCATCTTTGGATTCTGGGTGATGTAATTTGTGGCACAGCCTTCATCTCAGGAATCAATGAGATCAGGGGCTTGGGGTCAGTGCAAATTGTAAACCTATGCCCATACATATATTTGTGAAACTTCTGCACCCCAAAATAACAGCTGATCCTTCTCTCTCTAACTGTGAATAAGTATGTTCAGCAGAAGACGAGTCTGGGATACAAAGCCACCTGGTTTCTCTGGCCCATCCTCCATCCGGTGAGCTAAAATCACTCCAGGAGATGCATCACAAGTCAAAATCAGTTCTTTGTCAGCTTGATAATGGATCAGGACTTCTGAGGACTGCAGCAATAGTTAGAATCCTGAAACACTTGTTCCTGAGCTGATTTCCAATACCATTTAACCCCATTTTTAAGTAACATATACAGAGGTGTGATGGGATGGACTAGGCCCAGAGGCCCCCTGCTGGAGGCCTCAGGGTCCCGCCACACCGGTCCCAGGAAAGGATTAGTGGAAGAGTCCTCCAGGCAGCCTAGAGTAGCTCCAGGGAGCAGCCAATAAGGGCCCAGGAGGGCCATATAAAAAGGAGCTGCAGAGCCAGAGACAGTCAGTTCTTTGCTGGAGCCAGAAGAGTACAGATGGTGCTCCTGGCTGGCCAAAAGGAACTGCAACACAATGGACAGCTCAGTGTGGGCAGGGACTTGGAGAATGAGGAAGAGCTCCTGGCTGACTGCTGCTGGGCCTGAACATAGAAGAGCCCTGAGGTCAGGGTGAAGCTTTGGTGAAGATTGGGGCTGCGGGGAAGCGGCCCAGAGAACTGAAAGCAGTTTAGTAAAAGAGACACAGTGGCATGTGACTGCTATTCTTAGGGTCACTGGGCTGGGATCTGGAGTAAGTGGGTGGGCCTGGGTCTCCCCCCAAAATTGCTGGGGAAGTGGCCTACATTTGGACAGCGATAAGCCTCCAGAAGGGGTTCAGAACTACTTAGTGGCTGAGCTGGGGCCAGAAAAAAACAGAGAGGGTGAAACCATTATCTTCCAGGAGGAAGCCCTTGGGGTACGGCTCGATACCAGGGCCGGGACTGGTTTAAAGACTGCAGACACACCTGTGAGAGGTGGGTGCCAGGCTGTTACAGAAAGCATTAGAAGTTTTGATAAGTTTGGCAAAAACTTCCTGTAGTAGTTCAATAAGCCTTCAGCTCTGAAATATTCATAGGTTCTTGGGCATCCCAAATTGCTTTGACTTTATCTCTGACTGGGTGTAGCCCCTGGGCATCCACTTTATAACCCACGAATATCACTTCATGTGCCAGGAGGGAACACTTACCCCCTTTTTAGGTGCACACCTGCTTCCTTTAGCCTGTTGAGCACATCTGCTATATGTTGTAAGTGTTCTGTGTCTCTGGTAGCTGTGATTAGTATATCATCCAGATATACTGCCACACATGGAACTCCCTGGTCAATCTATCCATGGTTCTTGGGAAAACAGCAGGGGCCGAGGACACATCAAAAGGTAACCAATTATATTTCAACAGTCCTTTGTGAGGATTTACACAGACGTACTGCTTGGACTCTTCTTCCAGGATTATCTGTTGTTAGGCACAACTCATATATAATTTTGTGAACAATCGCCCTCCTGTTCAAACTGCAAACAGATCCTCCGTTTTTGGAATTGGTTATTGTTCTAACTGTGAGACTCTACGTACAGTTAACTTATAGTCACTACATAGGCATATGGAGCCATCTGGCTTCAACACTGATACTAGTGGCACAGCCCGTTCAAAGAACTGCACAGGTTCAATAATACCAGTTGCCTGTAATCTTTTTTAACTCAACTTCAACTTTTTGTTTCATGGCAAAGGGTACAGACCTGGGCTTGAAATTACGAGGCGGGACATTTTGGTTTATGTAGATTTTAGAAGTAGTGCCTTTTAAAGTGCCCAGTTCATCTTTAAATACTTCCTATGGGTATTTAAAACAGTTTCCAGAACTAGATCATCTTCTGATTTCAAGTGATGCACTTTTTCTTTCCAGTTCAGTCAGCCAACCACCCTTTACTAAGCAAGTTAGGGCTAATGCCTGCAACCACTGGCAAAGGTAGATACCTCTCTTAGCTCTGGTGGCTAACCTTCACCTTGATGGCTCTCAGCATCTTTACTACTTCTCTAGTGTAAATATTTAATTTTATCCTACATGTCTGCAATGATGGTGGTTCACTATCTTTCCACAATGTCTCATATGCTTCTTGGTTCATAATAGTCATACTGCATCCTGTGTCAAGCTCCAATTGTACATTTTTTTTCATTTACAGTCAATCCAATATGAATGCTTTAGGAATATTTGCTTCCATTATCCTATAGTATAAGCTACTTCCTCCTCTTCTTTTTCACTACTTTCCTTCTTCAGTATATGGAAGGTACCATGGCTATGAGCAGGGGCGGCTCCAGCTCACCAAGTGCATGCCTGGGGCGGCAAGCCATGGGGGGCAGCCTGCCGGTCGCTGTGGGGCCGGCAGTCAGGGAGCCTTCGGCGGCATGTCTGCGGGAGGTCCGCTGGTCCCGCGGCTTTGGCGGCAATTCGGCGGCGGGTACGCCAAAGCCGTGGGACCGGCGGACCTCCCGCAGGCGCGCCGCCGAAAGCCGCCTGACTGCCGTGCTTGGGGCAGCAAAATACATAGAGCCGCCCCTGGCTATGAGGCTGTTTTTTATTGTGGTTTTGGGATTCCGCTTTCTTGGGTTTGTTTCGACACACTCTTCTAATGTGCTCAGTCAATCTGCAAATGTGACATGTTTCACGTTTAAATCTGCAAACCATTAGGGTGTGTTTGCCTCCACAATGATAACACTCTGCTAGCTGTTTGGATCTGTTTCCCAGGCTGCCTTGCAATTCTGTACGTAGTACCATGTGTTTCCTGCATGCTATTTCCATCTCCCCCAGCTCTTGCAGCTTGGGTTTGTAAATCCTGTACATTTTTATTTGCAGTCTCCATAGACTGGGCCAATTTCAGAGCTGTTTCAGATGCTAACTATGGTTCAGTCTGCAATCTCCTTTGCGTTTCATCATTAATGCTGCAAATTAATTTGTCTCTTGCCATTTGTGTCAGAGTCACACCATAATTACAACCTTGAGTGCTTCCTTGGTTCTGCCACAAATTCTCCTACTGCCTCCCCGGATTTCCTCCACCGATATTTAAACTAAAATTGTTCTACTAAATCGCCGGAGGTTGGGCTGAAGCAGATTTACGAGCTCATCAAAAGTTTTAGCTCCGGGCTTTTCAGAGGCTAACAGATTTCTCATTAAACTGTAAGTCTTGGCCCCTACGCTGCCAGATATAATAGCTCTCGTCTTAGCTGTAATATCATTAGCAGTGAAAAAACAAAATAATATGTTGCAGTTTTCGTCCAAGTTTGGTGTTGCGAATTAAATGGTGAAATAGGGAAAACAACCACAACTTTTGGGACTGTGTTTGTAAGGGCGTGTAGGCATTCCTTACAGAACTTCCCAGGCCTACTTCTTTCCCTTTTTCTGCTCTTGTGTGGTTGATTCCACTTCGTTGCCCTATGCTGTAGCGTAAAGCAGCAGTACTCCGTCTTGGAGCACTAACAGTCTTTTTATTCAGGCAACATGCATGTATCTTGGCAATAGCTCCACACTTTCACGGTTCCAACAACGCACAACACAGCCCTGAAACAGCCCCATATTTCCTTGTTTAAATATCTGCCTCCTCCCCCTAGTGGCTGGTTTAATAGACATAGACACATTGAAACATCCAGCCTGTTAGTTCTATCCTGGCCTTGGATCAGTTGCCACCCGTCCCCCACCCCACTGCTCTCATCCCTGTCTTGCTCTCCTTTGGCCTGGACAGCCCTAAGCACCCAGCACCCTGCTGCGAGCAGCCTGGCAAGATGGACGCAGCTCCTACGTGCCCCACAGACTGGCCAGAGCAACCTGTGGAGAGCAACCCAGCTGAGCGATTCCAGGCCCAGGGAGCATAGCCAAGGGCCAGCAAAGACTAAGTGGGATGGGGGAGCTCCCCCAGCACTGGGGCTGTCAGCCACGCCCACTGCATGGGCCCGTCGTCTTCTCGCCTGCCCCATAGGCACACTTGCCTTCCACAGAAACAGGGTCAGGTTTTAGGCCAGTAGAATGGGAGAGTTGGGGGCAGCCAACTCCAAGGGTGCACTTGGAGAGACCTCTGTGCAAAGGCTTCCCCATGAAAACAGCACAGAGCGAGCGAGAGAGGTTTGGGGAGGTGGGCTGGTCAAACCTGTGTTGGCTTGGGGAGTGCACCGTGTCTCACTAAATATCTCTCTCTCTCACACACACACACACACACACACACACACAGAGTCATCACTATATCCCACGCGCGCACACACACTCACACTGTCTTCACTACATCCCCCACACACACGCTGTCTTCACTACATCACACACACAGACACACACACTGTCTTCACTACATCACACACACACAGTCCTCACTACATTTCTCACACACACACACACACACACAGTCTTCACTACATCACACACACACAGTCCTCACTACATTTCTCTCTCACACACTCACACACACACTGTCTTCACTACATCTCACACACAAACACACGCTGTCTTCACTACATCTCTCTCTCACACACACACTGTCTTCACCACATCACACACACACAAACACACACACACAGAGACTGTCTTCACTACATTTCTCTCATACACAAACACACACACTGTCTTCACTACATTTCTCTCTCTCTCTCACACACACACAGTCTTCACATTTCTCTCTCTCTCTCTCTCTCTCTCTCTCACTCACACACACACACACACACACACACACACACACACTGTCTTCACTACATCTCTCTCTCTCTCTCACACACACACACACACACACACACACACACACACACACTGTCTTCACTACATTTCTCTCTCTCACACACACACACACTGTCTTCACTACATCTCTCTCTCTCTCTCATACGCACACACACACACACACACACACACACACACACACACAGAGTCTTTACTGTAATAAATCATTGCCAGAATTTCTTGTGAAGCAAGTGACTGGTTTGGGCAGCTGACTTTGGGACCCTGATCCTTTGAATAGCCATGGCAGTCAGAACAGCTGTGAATAGGTTAATGCAAAGCCCTGTCCCAACTCCCCCCTGCATCGCATGGGGTCTTTGGGTGAGAAATGGCTCTGTCCAGCCCTGACTCGTTAAGGGTTGTCTGTCGCCAATATTGACCCAGCCCTGGATCTGTTGCTTGGCCACAGTCTCAGGGGCTCTTGCAGGGTGTTCGCTCAGCTGGAGCTAGGCAAAGCAATTGTAAACCCAGATGGACTCAGGCTTGACAAAGCCCTGGCTGGGCTGATTTAGTTGGGTTTGGTCCTGCTTTGAGCAGGGGGTTGGACTAGATGACCTCCTGAGGTCCCTTCCAACCCTGAGATTCTATGATTCTATGATTCTATGACCGAACCCTGTGTGTGTGTGTGTGTGTGTGTGTTCGTGTTCGTTCTTTCTCTCCATTAACACCTGCAGTGGGTTTAGAAGCACAGGGTCCCAGGGAGCCAAAGGCCACGGCCTAGAAGAGATCCAAAGGCGCTAACCCAACCCTCATGCCCCTGCACGAGGGCTTGTAGAAAAGCTCAGGGGCCCCAACCTGCTATCAGCCCAGCAGCAGCCCATTATGAGGCCTGGCCCCCTCACTCTGGGGTGAGTGAGCAGGAGAGCAGGCCCAGAGGGCAAAGGAAGAGACTTTCCCCCAAAGTGTCAGTTGGACCGGGCCCATTCTGCTCGGACTCAGCCCTGAGGAGCCCTGGGGTGAAGGGGATCTGCTCATCCCATCCCCACCATGCCAAGCCCTTTGGTGCCAGCAGGACCCAAAGGCCATAACCCAGCAGGACAGGGCTATTGGGCCAGTAAGAGCCAGCACTGAAAAATGCCCCAGTGGTTCTTGACGGCCCTTTGGCTCACGGGGTGTCATGTGACTTGACTAGAGGTCCCGGTGCCCTGAGGAGAGGGCTAGAGGGTATGGGAGAGTTAGAATCATAGAATACTAGGGTTGGAAGAGACCTCAGGAGGTCATCTAGTCCAATCCCCTGCTCAAAGCAGGACCAATCCCAACTAAATCATCCCAGCCAGGGCTTTGTCAAGCTGGGCCTTAAAAACCTCTAAGGATGGAGATTCCACCACCTCCCTAGGTAACCCACGGCAAGGGGGGAGGGTGAATGTGAGGGGTGCACATGTGTAGGGGCACACAGTGTGGGGGAAGGGAGTGGGTGTAGGGCACACAGAGAGGAGGGAAGGAGTCTGTGTGGGGTGCACAGTGGGGAGGAGGAGTGGGTGTGGGATGGAGCGGGGCTCTGTGTGGGGTGCACAGTGTGTGCGGGAGGGGTGGGTGGGAAGCACAGGGGTGGGGGTGAGGTGGAATGTGTGGGGGAAGGTCCCTGTGGTTTGCAGGGCAATAATTCTTTCAGGGACACATGGGGTGTGTCCACACTGCAGCAGGGGGAGCCTCCCGGCCTGGGCAGACAGACTCTTGCTGGCTGGGCCTGAGCCAGTGCACCAAAAATAGCCATGTGGCCCTTGTGGCTCTGGTGCAGACCTGGGCTAGCTACCTGAGCTCAGACCCATGGCACAGGGTGGGCTTCAGAGCCCAAGCAGCCGCCTGAGCCACAAAGTCCAAGCTGCTATTTTTAGCTGCTAGCTCAAGCCGAGCTAACACAAGTCTCTGTAACTGGTCTCACGCCCCCTGCAGTGTAGACATGGCCACGGTGCCCTGTGCCTGCCTCCCTTCCTGGATTCCCCTCTGGCTGAAGCGTGTGAAGCTGGGAGCAGGCCTGGCTCTAGCAGCTGTCCCTGCATTCTCACGAATGCCCTTCCTTTTCTCACCACTGCCTGCCCTGTGAGTGGGTGCACCTGCGGGTGATGAGGTCCCACGCTGGGGAGACAGTGGCCCCCTTTGCCCCACCCCCCAACTGGAGGAGGCTTATTTATTAAGCCTTCCAGCTGAGGTTGGGGTCACTAAGGGTATGTCTATGCTGCAATTAGACCTGCACGGCTGGTGCGTGGCAGCTGACTCGGGCTGGGGGCTGTTTCATTGCAGTGTAGCTGTTTGAGCTCAGGCTGCAGCCCGGGTTCTGGGACCCTTCCACCTCACAGGGTCCCAGCAGCCCATGAGCCTGAGTCAGCTGGTATGAGCCAGCCACGGGTGTCTAATTGCAGTGTAGACATGTCCCAGAATCCCCAAGTCTGTACACAGGGGCTGCCAGCTCGCTGTGGGTGCAGGACTGCTGTAGTTCCAAGCTTTCAGCTGCTGCGAATCAGCATGTAGATACAGTTCAGCACGAACGAATAATAGCAGCAAGCTCAGGGCCGGCCCCAGGTTTTCTGCCGCCCCAAGCAGCCGGGGGGGGGGGGGGGGAAGCCGATCGGTGGCACTTCGGCAGTAGCTCAAGCGCGCCGCTCCATTCTTCGGCAGAAGTGCGGCAGAGGGTCCTTCACTCCCTCTCTTCCTCTTCGGCTGTACTTTGGCGGCAGCTCAAAGAGGAAGAGAGGGACTGAGGTACCCGCAGCCGAATTCCCACCAAAGACCCGGATGTGCCGCCCCAATAGCGGACGGAGTGCCGCCCCTTTGTATTGGCCGCCCCAAGCACCTGCTTCCTTAGCTGGTGCCTGGAGCCGACCCTGAGCAAGCCGCTCTCCAGAAGCAGCTCCCTGCCTAGGGCATTGCTACAGCAAACGCTTCTCCTAGCCCCATGCTGGGGTCACAGCTGGGTCACTGGGGGTGCCTGACACTTCACAGCCATGACACTCAGGGAAGGGCAGATTTCATAATGATGCTTGTCCTGCCAAGAGACCTCAGCCAGCTGACCATCTTCCTGCACCACCTGCCTGTCCCAGCAACTTCCATCAACCGTGATAGCTCAGAGTAGAGCCTGACACAGCCTTAAGCCAGAGCCCTCTTATTAGCCAAGACAAAGGGTCTGATAGGACAGGCAGGAGGAGAGGGGCTGGTACACCCCCATCCCGGGAAGGAAAGGGCCAAGGGAACATACAGCCAAGGAGAGGAGGTAGAGGGGATACTCGGCACAATCCCCTCTTCCTTTATTACTGGTGAGTAGACAGGATCAAATCTCCTCCCCTAGCCATGGTAGAGATGGTCTCTGTCTTCTTCTGGGCTACTGAAGGCTTCAGCATACAGTGCCGCTATCTGCACAGGGCCTTCCTCTTCCAGAGCAGCATCGGGGGGGTGGTAGATGTGGTCTCGATCTTCCTCCGGCACCGCTCCAGACTTGGCACCCAGCGGGGCTGGTGGGTCTCCAGCACTCCTGGGCACTGCAAATGGAGGAGGCAGGGGGAGCGTTAGCTTTCTGGGCATGCTGAGGATGCCAGCGGGAGAAGGAGTGTCATCCCTCAGCTTGCTTACCTCTTCCGCCTTGTGCGTCACTAGACAACAGCCTCATTCCGGGATCAATATCCGCTGTTTGTTCTTCATCCTCGGGTGGCTCAATAGCTCTTATGCCCAGAATACTGGAAAAAAGAAATATTAATAATAATAGCTCTTATATAGCCCTTTCCAGCTGTGCTTTACAAAGGAGGTCAGCCTCATTGTACAGCTGGGGAAACTGAGGCACAGAGAAGGGAAGTGACTTGCCCAATGGGTCAATGGCAGAGCTCACAATAGAAGCGAAGTCTCCTGACTCTGAGAGTTTTGTAACCCCCTTCCCCTCCCCAGTTTCAGCCAGGAAATCCCAAACCACATACATGGAGTAATTAGCCTCATTAGCATTTCAAACATCTTGTTGCAGGAACGTTTCACCAAAGATCCCCTTAGAAGAGGCCTGGTTCCTTCCCAAGACCTCTACACACTGCTGAGTCCCCCCACACATGACCAGAACAGTGGAGTGCTGCCCCATTAGGAACATGTCCCAGCTACTACCGGCCGTGTGACATTCCCTCACTCTGTGACTGGACACAGGAGTAAAGCTGGGTGCATTATTCATTGTGAACAATATTAGATGCACCAGAATTCACTCTGGTTTTTTTGCATAGTCATGGATTGAAGCACTAATAATTATTTGGCCTAATATGCTATTTGCTGCATCGCTTGGCTGGTAATTTTCACGCAATTCATTCAATGCTATATTTTGATTCACAATATGTGATTGGATACCTAAGTCACATGGCATTGTTCCTGCTCCTTGACTGGCTACTGAAACCTATTAAACAGGAGAATAAAGAGTAGCCAATAAGGAGTGTTAGGCCAAATAACTGTTAGTGCTATAATTGGTGAGTATTTCAGGATTCAGAAACATTTCCATGGAAACCTAGTGGGCATCTGAATACTTGCAACTAAAGAACAAATAAACATGAATAATGTTTGTGAGTAGCAGAGACTTGGGATTTGGATTCATAATTTCATGAACTAGGATTTTCATGACTCAACCAGCTTAATTATAAACAGGGGAGAATTCAAAAGGCAAAATGATGACCAGAGGATTAATTTTGGGCCAGTACCAGATACACCAGCATGTTCATTCAAGCTGATTGTTCCTGTGATGCTTGTGAAGAACAAAAATGCCACAGAGAAAAATAAACAAACTCTTTTTTCCACATAATAAAATTACAAGTGTTAGCCACCTGTGAGGATGCAAACATTGTGACTATTTGATCTGGAGGCAAATATTGAGATGAAATTCACTAGACTATCATAAATCTTAACAATGACTGATATGGAACCAATAGCTCAGTGGACAAGGGGACTGTGTCTGTTTAGGCCTTTGGTGAATTTGTCCCAATATCTCTGTTGTTACATACATTCTGATTTCTGAAGGACACCCCTTTAAAGAGGCCTCTACTCCACCTCTAATTTTGTGCTTGCATCAGATGGCACGTGCAAGTAACAGGATTTAGACCTTTTCCTACCTGCTTGGCAAATACAGAGAGGTAGTGAAACCTACAGATATATATTTATTTTGGCACAGAAGCCAATTAGGAGACATATGCAAATATGCATATATGATCTAATTAGTTAATATTGTCCCAGGACTCAATACACTGCTATGGTATGGAGGGGTAAATAGTTGTGATTTATTGATATCCCGTGACTGTTTTCAATCAATCACAACCCAGGGTTTTCTGCTCTTACAGTGATCACTATTAAAAAGTATGCCAAATTTTGGAAAACAAGCCTCAAACAACCACCCCAAAATCAATATAATTCTTTTAAAATTTCCTGCACATTTTACTGTGGTTTTTCTTGGAAAACTGTTACTGAAAAATATGTTGGTAAAAAATGTTACTGAAAAATATTTGTTTTTTCAGCGAAAAAATGGGAAATTTGATTGAAAGTGACATTTTTGGCATGACATTTTCATTTTTGACAATAGCTATTTTTTGGCAACATTACTTTTCAATGAAAAAGCGTTGTCATGCTCTAAATAACCCTAACTAACCCCAGATCTTCCATGGGACAATTAACGAACAGGCGGGATATGGCCAAACAGAAAGCAGTCATTAACCCTGTGACGGGTTAGAACACAGAAACCCCCTTGGGAGCTGCCACCCGATGTGCCAAGACTACTTCTACCCCTGCCTTCCCTGCCAACCTGGGACCTCAGCACCCTGTTTTGCTGAGCCAGACACTCCCGTCTGCTCCAACACAGACCCAGGGTCTGAGTTACTTGCCCCAAAGCTGCAGGTTTACCTGAAAGCAACTAACAGAAGTGTTCCTGTCTTTAACACTCAGATGCCCAACTCCCAATGAGGGCTAAACCCAAATAAATCCGTTTTACCCTGTATAAAGCTTATGCAGGGTAAACTCATAAATTGTTCGCCCTCTATAACACTGATAGAGAGATATGCACGGCTGTTTGCTCCCCCAGGTATTATTACATACTCTGGGTCAATTAATAAGTAAAAAGTGATTTTATTAAATACAGAAAGTAGGATTTAAGTGGTTCCAAGTTGTAACAGACAGAACAAAGTAAGTCACCAAGTAAAATAAAATAAAACGCGCAAATCTATGTCTAATCAAACTGAATACAGATAATCTCACCCTCAGAGATGCTTCAGTAAGTTTTTTTTCTCAGACTGGACACCTTCCAGGCCTGGGCACAATTCTTTCCCCTGGTACAGCTCTTGTTCCACCTCAGGTGGTAGCTAGGGGATTCTTCATGATGGCTCCTCTCCTCCCTTTGTTCTCTTCCACCCCTTTATATATCTTTTGCATAAGGTGGGAATCCTTTGTCCCTCTCTGGGTTCCCACCCCCTTCTTCTCAATGGAAAGACACCAGGTTAAAGATGGATTTCAGTTCAGGTGACATGATCACATGTCACTGCAAGACTTCATTACCCACTTGCCAGCACACACATATACAGGAAGACTTACAGGTAAAACACAGCCATCTGCAGACAATTGTTCCGGTTAATGGGAGTCATCAAGATTCCAAACCACCATTAATGGCCCACACTTTGCATAATTACAATAGGCCCTCAGAGTTATATTTCATATTTCTAGTTTCAGATACAAGAGTGGTACATTTATACAAATAGGATGATCACACTCAGTAGATTATAAGCTTTGTAATGATACCTTACAAGAGACCTTTTGCATGAAGCATATTTCAGTTACATTATATTCACTCATTAGCATATTTTTATAAAACCATATAGACTGCAATGTCACAAACCCCCCAAGGCAAGTCTGGCCTCAGTCATTTTTGCTTGACTGAGGAAAATCTGGGATTACCGGAGAATTCCCTCCATTACAAGAATCACTGGGTGAGGTTCTCTGATCTCTGTAATGTAGGAGGTCAGGCTAGATGATCATATGATCTCTGAATCCATGAAGAATGTGTCAAATAGATATTCATTCAAAAAGAAAATGCAGAATTTCTTATGCATTGTAGCAGGGCATAGTCCCTCCTGACAGGGGTTTTTCCAGGCTGCACAGTTCCCAGGCCTCCACAGCTCCTCCTGCTGCGCCCTGAACACCTTCCTGCCTCCCTGGGTTCTGGGCACTTCTGCAGCTTGCAGAGCCGGCCATCCCTTCTCTGGGCGCAGCTTCCAAAGGCTGGGTTTTTGCATCACCGGGGTGGGGAATTGAATTCACTTCCTCAGGCAATCCACGCAACACTGTCTACCCCAAAAGTCCATTCATGTCTGGCCCATTGTTCAGTACAGTCCTCTGCAGTTCATAACATTTCCCAGTGGTCACATCCCATCACCCCCTACAAAGAGGGGTTACATTAAATCCCGACCCACAGTAAAATGTAACCTTTGCATTTAATACAATGGACCCCAAAGATGCTTAAACTTAATTAGGTAAGGTTTTTCAAGGCTATTGCAAGAAATTGCCATACTGGTCACAGTGACAATGATGATAATATTAACAATAACCATCTTACATTTGCTTCTTAATGTCCTGTTCCAAGGAACCCTCCATTTCTTTGCCTTCTTTCAGAACCTGAAATCAAAGAGCAAGTCAGCAGCAGTGGATCTTCTCCCTTCACTGGACAGCTAACGGCCTCCGGTGGGCACAGAGACAAGCCAGGTGAACCCCTCCCGCCTCCCCGCCCTGGCCAGCAGCTTTGGGCTTCGGTGTGAAATAATCCAGTCCTAGGTGGGTCAGCAGCTGTATCCTCACCGCCCCCATTGCACTGCGGGGGTGACTGTGGGACCCGTTCAAGGTTGTACATTCAGCCCGTGACAGATCCCGGAACGAAATGCACCTTTCCTCACCTCCCAGCCTGGCGTTGCACCCAGACCTGCCCTGGCATTACAGCAGTGCAGCGCCAGGGCACTCTGCCAGAGGTAGCTCAGGTGGTGGAGACAGCCGCATTCCCAGTGGGGAGCTATCCAGAGGGGCCTTGTGTGCAGGGCCGGCTCCAGGCACCAGCTTAACAAGCAGGTGCTTGGGGCGGCCACTCGGGAGAGGGGCGGCACGTCCAGGTATTCGGCGGCAATTCGGCGGAGGGTCCCTCACTCCCACTCGGAGCGAAGGACCTCCCGCCGAATTGCCGCCGCAGACCGCGATCGCGGCTTTTTTTTTTTTTTTTTTGTTTTTGGCTGCCTGGGGCGGCAAAAACCCTGGAGCCGGCGCTGCTTGTGTGTGGAGGGCAACTGCCGGATCTCGTTGTGGGCCAGGAGGGTGCGGGACCAGGAGAACATGGAATAACTGTGACACTGGGTATGTGGGGTTATTTTATGTTAGGGAGTCAGGGCAGTGGAATATGCACCGCTGTGTAAGCACCAGAAGGGGTTGGGGGGAGTCCCAGCACAGCAGAGGTAACTGGCATGCCTTCCCACCCCATCCCTGCCAGTGGGCAGCGAGTGATGCCCTGTCGCAGGCCAGCAGCGTGCTCCCCTCACGCCAGCGGTCCCAGGGCTCGCAGCAGAGAAACGCTGTCTTCTCACAGCTCAGCCAGTACACGCTCTGCCTCTTGGAGTGGGGAGCCGGGGCTCCTTCAGCTCCCATCTGGAAGGAGTTGCCGTTGCTGCATGCAGGCCGGGGTGATGCAGCCTGCAGTGACAGTCATTTCATACTTGTGCAGGACTTTCATCAGGTCAGAGCAAGGCCTCGGCCAGGTACCTGCCAACACCACAGTCGCTAGCAAGGCTCATGCCAGGCCCCGCAGCTGCTGTCACACACTCCTGCCACGGAACGGGGGACTCTCCAGCTGGCCTCGGTGCTGGCCCGGTGCACCAGGACATTCGTCTCAGTAGCAAAGCAAATCTGATGAACCAAGCCAGCATCCTATGCTTGTCCGTGGGCACAGACCCCAGGTACTTTGCCTCAAGGGCACCAGCCGCGCTGCGTGAGCGAGAGGAGAGACTGCGTGGGCTGCTACAAAGGCTGGGGCCAGGCAGCAGCCGTGTCTGTCCATGCTGAGGGGAATGATGAGCTGTATAAGGTGGGGGCTCCGCTAGCATTCAGACAAGCATGCACTGGGGCAGAGCCAGGCCTCACGAGGAGGAGCAGCCTGTGACACGTGCTGGTTTGGTATTAAGTAGAGGGACGGCAGGCGACTGGCACATTCCCGTGTTCTCAGCCCGGCGCAGAGCCTGCAGTCACTCCACATTGGTGGTGAATGGCCCTGCTCCCACCGCCTGCTGCTGGGGTGAGTCGAGGTGAGGAGCTAGCGCATCCCCTGCATCCTCCCTGGACTGCGGCACATGAAGCGAGAGGGTCCAAATGCATTGGCTGCACCCACCTTCTCTCTGTGCCCCTCCCCCAGACTCCCGTCCCCTGTCCCAATGACTCGCTATCCCAACGAGCCCTCTGAACCCCATGACCCCTCCATAGAGCTCCCTTCTCTATGCGCCCTCCAATGGGCAGCCACCCTATCCCGCACCCCCCACCTCCGTTCGTGGGGCATGGCAGCTTTGCAAGCCCCTGACTGCTCCTGCTCCAAGCGCATACTGGGCCATAGCCCCAGAACTCCTCCCCTTTAACTCACCAGCTAGCGGGGCCTGCAGAGCGCTTGCTGTGGGAAACTGGGCCCAGCAGTAGGCCCGCGGCACAGGGAACGGGGTGGAGGTGATTACTAAAGGGCCCGGAGCAGGGAGGTTCGGGTGGCACTGGGCATCACAGACCTTTGGACGCGTATCTGAGCCAAACCTCCAGCTGTGCAGTAGTTAGCCCTCGTCCTGCCTCCCATTCTCCTGGGATGGGCACTCATTTTGGAGGGGAGGAACCTGCTTTTGAAGCACTTGCTGCTGAGAGCCAAAATAGCTGGCCATTTGCAAGTCTGATTACAAACTCAACCCCGTGAGGAATCCCCTCCCGATGGACAGTCTCTTCTGGAGCAGGAGAAGTCATTGGGAAGAGTTTTCTTTCTCCTCCTTTCAGTAAGGAAGTAAAGTAGCTGGGGTACAATTTCCAAATGTGCCTAAGTGCACACGTATGACTTGCTATGACACTCCGGCTCCAAAGTGCCTTTTGAAAAACGGGACTTGATGTTCCTAAGTCAGTTAGGTGCTTTTGAAAATGTTCCCCTTGATCTCATCTGCAGAGGATCCTCTCCTGCTTGGCCTCAGGGATCTGTGTCCCCTCCAGAGATTTGCATTATTTGGGGTGTCGTTGTTTCCACTGGCCAATGAGACGACTTTCTGGTCTCTGAGCTCATTGGCAGCTGGGCTTTTGTGGGAAAAAGAAATGATGCACAAGTAAAGATCAAGGCCCTGATCCAGCAAAGGAATGGCTCCACCGTTGTTCTAACATGAACTCCAACCCTGTTGATATCTTCGCCCAGCACTGCCACCTGGGGCCAGAGTTCAGTAGGCCCCAAGAGGGACATTTCTGGGCAGAACTGCAAGGACTGGCCAACCCACATGGGATCTCATGGTGGGTAACCACTGACTGCAGAGGACACCACTCCAAATATCTGTGTCTGCTGAATGAGTTTCCTCTTACCTTGGGAGCCCATTTTGGCTCAAGGTCTCACTCATAAACACCACTGTGCTGTGCAAATAACCATCAGGGGTTTGGTGGGAGATGGAAAGCTCTTAAGGGAGATGGGAAGCGCTCTCTCTTACTGTCTAGAATGGTCTAGGTACACTTAATCCTGCCTCAGCATAGAGGAAAGGACTAGGTGACCTCTTGAGGTCCCTTCCAGCCCTACATTTTTATGATTCCACTAGGAAGGTACCTTGCATTCCTGGCTTGCTAGGGAACTCAGGTTCACCCTACATAGAGAAAATTTCTATTTATTTTGGTCTCTTTGTGGTCTCCTCTCTGTCCACTGAACCCCTGACTGCAAAGTCTGGAGTTTTCTGTAGTGCAGACTGTGTGGGGAGTGCATAAAACCTAAGTGGTACCATGTCCCAGATAATGGATGGACTTGATTCTGTGCACTCCTAAAACCTTAAAGAACAGGCACCTAATGGGCTTAGAAATGGTGGTGTTAATTCTAGTGCTTAACTGATGCTGTTGGTTTTGTTTTCCTCAATCAACACACCTCACTGCTTTGCTATCGCCTTTGTGAGTGGTGAGGAGATGTTTGCCCTGAATATTCCAGTGTTGTGGAGACAGGTTCATGTGCATGGGCTACATGGTTTCACTACCTCCCAATGTCGAGCAACATGACCCATTATTACTGGGCTCCATGTCTGTGGGACTGTCATGATTTTACTCTGCACCACACGGTTACACTGGTAGGTGTCTGCTGTTTGCAGGGGCTACAGCCATTTGGTGGGGCAGGGGCACTGCAGCCTGTTGCCGAGCAGACTTGCGCTGTGTTGTATTTCAGAACCACATTTTCAGACACCACAGCTATCTCTGCACCTCATACTGGGGGACTCAGCCGTCTGGCTAGCGGACAATGCCATTTGTGACATGGGCACTGTAATGTCACACTGGAAACCAGTTTCTAACCAACTTTGATACTGGTATAAGAATGAGGAGGAATATTTTTGTTTAATTTGTAAGGGCTTGTCTACACTACTGTGTGGGGTTGATCTAAGATACGCAACTTCAGCTACGTGAATAGCGTAGCTGAAGTCGACGTACTTAGATCTACTTACCGCGGTGTTTTCACTGTGATAAGTTGACAGCTGATGCTCTCCCGTCGACTCCGCTTGCGCTCCTCGTTCTGGGGAGTACCAGAGTTGATGGGAGAGTGCTCAGCGGTCGATTTATTGCGTCTATATTCGACGTGATAAATCGACCCCCGCTGGATCGATCGCTGCCCGCCAATCCGGCCGGTAGTGTAGACCAGCCCTAAGTCAGGGTATGATGGGGTGGACTAGGCCCAGAGGCCCCCTGCTGGAGGCCTCAGGGTCCTGCCATACCCGTCCCAAGAAAGGAGCAGTAGAGGGGTCTTCCAGGCAGCCTAGAGTGGCTGTAGGGGAAGCAGCCAATCAGAGCCCAGGAGGGCCATATAAAAAGGAGCTGCAGCGCAGCGCATAGGCAGTTCCTTGCTGGAGCTAGTGGAGTGCAGATGGTGCTCCTGGCTGGCCAAAGGGAACTGCAGTACCAGGGACAGCTCAGTTCTGGCAGGGACTGGGGGTGTGGGAAACAAGACCTCCTGGCTGGCTGCTGGGCTTGACACATAAGAGCCATCCCGCCCACCTTCCCTGGTTTGGAGAACTCCCCCCAATTTCAGCTTCCCAGACTCTGGCATGGGCAGGATGCTGCTGCCCCTTCACACACACAAATGTGGACCTGGGACCACATTTGTGCTTTCTGCATGCAGTGCCCCTGGCTCCCCACTCACTGCAGGACCCTCTGCAAAACTGCCTCTAGTTTCTCACTCCTCTTCCTCTGCTGTGGGCCTTTGGTTAGGAAATTCTAACCGTGCAGAAACTGCCCTTGTTTGCAGTATAGTGTCAGAGGGGCTTTGTCTCACAGAGAGTGCCAACTGGCTGGCAAAGAATGCTAGGCCCAAACCAAAGCACTGTTGCTAAAAATGCTACAGCGGATTGAAAGCTGAACCCAGATCACAACTTCACAGGTGGCTCCTACCACTCCAGTGGGTGGAACCAAGCACTTGGACTTGAACCCTGGGGACATTTCATTCTGGGTCCAAACTTTGCAGCTTGCCTTCATCTAGGGTGACCACCCTTCCCTAATTGGGCAGGACAGTCCCAAAATGTACATTTCAAGTCCCAGTCCTGGGCTGAATGACTCCAGGACAGCATTTGTCCCCGATTCCCTGTGGCGCTGCTCTGCATCTGCCCAAGGCTCAGGGGTGGTGCCAGCCTCTTCCCGGTGGGGGACTGAGGAGGGCCTTAGCCCCCCTCGCATGAGGCCCCATCCCCTGGTCCTTTTCTTCCCCCCAAGGCCCAGCCCCTGGCCAGGTCAGAAGTCACAGCCAAGGAATAGTAAGAGCCACCCAGGGAGCCTGGGCCGCTATGGGGAGCTGTGGATCCTCCACCTGCTCTGGGCAGCAAGCCGCGGGGGGCAGGGACTTCTCTCAGGCACTCCAGGCCCCTGCCCAGGGCAGGTGGAGGGTCCAGGGCTCCCCACAGCGCCCAGGGCTCCTCTTACTGCTGCCCAGTTCTGGCTTCTGGCCTGGCTGGGGGTGGGGCATCAGGGGGAAGAGGAAGAGCAGGGTGGGGCCATGGAGGGAGGCAGCATGTGTCCCATTTTTGCATTTTGAAAAGATGGTCACGCTTCCCTCATGTCTACAATGAACCGAACCAAAGGCCAGGATCCAAACATGCCCAAACTCTGCGGCACTTGGAATCCAGATCTAGAGCCATAATTTACACCTGGGACTCCCCTTCATTTCCTAAAAAAACCCCAAGCAGCTGGCCCTTTGGGGAGTGAGGCTCATAGCTGCTCTGATGGGCTGGAGCATAGGTGGTAATACTACAGGTGAATTCAGCCAGGGGGGTCTTGCCCACATGCTCAGGGTCTAACCAATCACCATATTTGGCACTAAGAAGGAATTTCCCCCGGGTCTGATTGGTAGAGACCCTGCGGGGTTTTCACCTCCCTCTGCAGCACGGGTCACTTGCGGGTTTGCACTAGAGCAGGGGTCTCAAACTCAAATGACCACGAGGGCCACATGAGGACTAGTACATTGGGCCGAAGGCCACATTTACTGACACCTCCCCCCCGCCGCCCTCGGCCCCGCCCCCACTCCACCCCTTCCATGAGGCCCTGCCCCTGCCCCTTCCCACCCCTTCCCTGCCCCCATTCCAACCCCTTCCCCAAAATCCCCACCCCAACTCTGCCCCCTCCCTGCCCCCAGGGGGCGCAGGAGGGGTGTGGGGTGTGGCGGGGTCTCAGGGCAGGGAGTTGGGGTGAGGGGTGCAGGAGGGGGTCAGGGTGCAGGGTGAGGTGGGGGTTCAGGGAAGGGG
>QXTE01000162.1:2797964-2811303 GCA_003942145.1 Platysternon megacephalum
CCCATCCAATTCTGTGGGATGATCGCTTTACCCCTCCCCCCACCGCGTGGCTGGTATCAGGGAAGATCCCTGCTAGCCAAACGCGAAAAGCTCAGCGCCATTGTCATCCCCCCCCCCACCGCTTGGCTAACTGCAGGGAAGGATTTCTTTTCAGCCACAGGAAAACAGCCCAGTAGGAATGGGGCCACCTCTGTCCCCTTAATTAAATTCCCGTATTTCAACCAGGTTACCATGAATGATATCACTCTCCTGAGGATAACACAGCGAGATAAACAACGGATGTTGCTTGAATGCCAGCAAACACCGGGACCATATGCTGCCAGGCTTTGTCATGCAATGATACCAGATTACTTGCTGCTAGCATGGCGTGGTCAAGTGTCCTACCATGGAGGACGGAATAAGGCTGCACTGTCCAGAAACCTTCTGCAAAGGCTTTTGGAGTACCTCCAGGAGAGTTTCATGGAGATGTCCCTGGAGGATTTCCGCTCCATCCCCAGACACGTTAACAGACTTTTCCAGTAACTGTACTGGCCGCGAATGCATCCCAAGTCCTTAGAGTTAATCATTAAAAAACGCTTGCTTTTATCCATGTTTGATATTTACAAAGGTACACTCACCAGAGGTCCCTTCCAGGGGGTCTGCGATACCACCTTGGGAGGGTTTGGAGGGTACTTCAGTCAGGGTGAGAAAAAGGTCCTGGCTGTTGGGGAGAACGGAGTGCCGTGTGCTGTCCGCAAGCTCCTCCTCCTCCTCCTCCTCTTCCCCGTCCGCAGAATCCTCAGGCATGGCTGAGAGTAACCCCTCATCAGAATCCACGGTCAGGGGTGGGGGTAGTGGTGGTGGCCCCCCCTAGCATTGCATGCAGCTCAGCGTAGAAGCGGCATGTCTGTGGCTTTGCCCCGGACCGTCCGTTTGCTTCTTTGGTTTTCTGGTAGGCTTATCTGAGCTCCTTAACTTTCACACAGCACTGATATGAGTCCCTATTGTGGCCTCTCTCCATCATGCCCTTGGAGATTTTTTCAAATGTTTTGGCATTTCGTCTTTTGGAACGTAGTTCTGCTAGCACGGAATCTTCTCCCCATATAGTGATCAGATCCAGTACCTCCCGTACGGTCCATGCTGGTGCTCTTTTTCGGTTCTCGGACTGCATGGTTACCTGTGCTGATGAGCTCTGCTTGGTCACCTGTCCTCTCCACGCTGGGCAAACAGGAAATGAAATTCAAAAGTTCACGGGGCTTTTCCTGTCTACCTGGCCAGTGCATCCGAGTTTAGATTGCTGTCCAGAGCGGTCACAATGGTGCACTGTGGGATAGCTCCCGGAGGCCAATACCATCGAATTTCGTCCACACTAACCCTAATTCGAACTGGCAATGTCAATTTCAGCGCTACTCCCCTCATCGGAGAGGAGTACAGAAATCGATTTTAAGAGCCCTTTATATCGAAGTAAATGGCTTTGTTGTGTGGACGGGTGCAGGGTTAATTCGATTTAACGCTGCTAAATTCAACCTAAAATCGTAGTGTAGACCAGGCCTAAGTCTGGTAATCCTCCATCTGAACTGAATGAATGGACTGCCAGCAAATAGGCCTGGCTAGCACATGATCTGGGACCCCCAGGCCAGACAGAATCCTTCAGGTAGTTTGCTAATTTGCCAGCTCCTCTCGAGGGGCACAGGCAGAACCAACGCAGGCAGTTTTAGCTGGTTGTTAGCCATGCGGAGAAGGGACTGCTCAGCACCAGGAATGAGCCCTAGTTCGGGATCTGAGGCTGAGATGAGCAGCGTCTCTGCTTTTGTGGCCTGCCTTGCTGAGTGTCGCACATGTCGCGTTGGGCGTTCAATGACCGTGCCGTTTGATTGCTCTGCACTGGCTTCCTACACAGAGAGCAACATTGATTGTCAATAACATTCCCCAGCCAGGATTCCATCTTTCTAGTGTGATGGAGCAAGGCCGGATGGATACAGGAAAGTACTGAAGAACAGGTATATTAGCCCCAGGCTAAGCAAATCCCTAGTACCATGGGAACCAAAATGGCAGTTGCTGCAGGGTAATCAAGGCACCTGGGGCCAATTAAGTACTTTCTAGAAGGCACCGGAGAGAGCTACATTGATTGGAGCACCTGCAGCCAATCAGGCCAGGCTAATCAGGGCACCTGGTATAAAAAGGGGAGCTCACTCCAGTCAGGGAAGGAGGAGCCAGAGGAAGGAAGTGCGTATGAGGAGCTGGGAGCCAGAAACACAAGGGACTAAGAACTGAGAGGGTGTACTACTGGAGGATTGAGGTAACACCATACAATCAAGCAGTATCAGAAACCAGGAGGATCCTATGGTGAGGATAAAGAAGGTGTTTGAAGGAGGCTATGGGGAAGTAGCCCAGGGAGCTGTAGCAGTCAAGCAGCAGTTACAAGTAGCACTATAGAGACAGCTGCAATTCACAGGGCCCTGGGCTGGAACCCGGAGTAGAGGGTGGGCCCGGGTTCCCCCCAAACCCCACTACTCCTAATCAGACAGAGATGGAGTTGATCCAGACTGTGGGTTTCATTCAAGGGGAAGACCACTGAGGGGAGGACATCCGCCAATATGCGCAGGACCTACTAGAGGAGAGGAGGAACTTTGTCACACTAGTTACAAGATGCCCCTATGAATATTTTATGAGCTGCGCTAACCAAAGGGGATAGAGGCATTAACTTGAAAGCTTGAGAACTTGATCAAAGAATATAATATGCCTGTGACTGTACTTCAAACACGGCTTAACCCCAGGGTAGCTGCGCATAAATATGAGCAAAGAAATCCCAGTTCCTGTTTACTGCACATTTCAATATTTATATTTAGCTGCTAACAGCCATAACGTTTGAGGATTTAAAAATACGATAAGACTTTGTATTCTGGAGAGATGAATGACTGTAATAGAGTTGCAGTTATGAAATGCTATTGGTATTTTTATCTATTCTAGAGGCATCATAAGTGGCTCCATAGTTAAGGTTGAATTGAGATTTGCACTTAAAGCAGGAGATAAATGTCTTTATTTTGTGCAACAAATACAGTGTATTTCCCCCAAATTCACAGCACATAATCGGAGAGTAAAGACTACATTTTCTAAGGCTACTCAAGTGAATCTGGTAATTAGTTTCTGAGTAAAAATTAAATAAAAAGGGATCTTTAAGACTTATTTTTGTGATTTTTTTAAAGTCCCTAAAGAGGCAAAAATTCACCATCTGTCATGAACAGCCAGGCCAGGATCCTACAAAGATCTATGAACAGAGTTAATTTTACACTCTGTGATAGTCCCATTGATTTCAATAGGACAGCTCATGGGGTGAAGTCCTGCCCCACTGAAGTCGGTGATGAAACTCCCATGGTTTGTGGTGTGTAAAGTTACGCACATGCATAAGTCTTTGCAGGAGCAAATACACAGTCATTGCTGGCACAAGCCATAGTTTCCTTTGAAGAAAATGGGCTGTGATTAAAGCTGGTTGGAAAACAACATTTGTAATGAAAAATGTTGAAATTTCACATTTATTTCCATTCCACTGGGTAGGAAACAGAGCTGGCTTTTGTTTTTTCAAAAATTGTAGTGAATTTTTTTAAATAAAAATATTTATTGAAATAACAAAAACAATGAGGAGTCCAGTGGCAGCTTAAAGACTAACAGATTTATTTGGGCATAAACTTTCGTGGGTAAAAAACCCACTTCTTCAGATGCATGGAGTGAAAATTACAGATAAGTGGGTTTTTTACCCACAAAATCTTATGCCCAAATAAATGTGTTAGTCTTTAAGGTGCCACCGGACTCCTCATTGTTTTTGTGGATACAGACTAACACAGCTACCCCTCTGATTATTGAAATAACGTTGTTTACAGGAAAAATGTGGCTTTCAATAAACAAGACATGTCAATAACCACTTAGAGAATGTTTTTATACAAAAATTTCAATAAAAATATAATGAAAAATTAATTATTTTTTTAAAAAAGGCCATTTGCGGGTAAGCAATTCCCAATAGTCTGTTGTAACCAAGCCAATCTATTAATGATTCTTGTATGCGGTTGTTGTGATTATAATCAGGGCCAGGTCAATAGTTCAGGTCATTCTTAAGCAGTGTCATTGCTTGTGACATCAGAAGTTGCTGAGCCAAACCTCGCAGTTCTTCTCTAATTAATTTACATGCTCTCCCCTTCACTCGCTTGTATGCTGCAGGGGGGAAGGAGAGGCCCCGTGACAAGCCAAAG
Organism: Platysternon megacephalum; assembly: GCA_003942145.1. NCBI lineage: Eukaryota > Metazoa > Chordata > Testudines > Platysternidae > Platysternon > Platysternon megacephalum. Next base: position 2,802,188 of record QXTE01000162.1, read on the forward strand.
GACCCAAAGTTCCAAATCAAAGATGTCTGGCCTCATCTAGGAGCTTCTGAACTCACTGGCACAGGACAACAGCCCTCTCTGCAATCGCTTTAATGTCAGCTACACTTTTACAGCATTGCAATCAATGTAATGATGTTTTCACAGTGCAAATGGAACAAGACATCATGGGTTAAACATTCATATGCCCAGTGGCATAATGTGTAAAATGTGGAGCAACTAAAATGTGAAAAAAATCCGACTTTTACGATTCTGCAGATCACTTGTCCCTCCCCATGTGTAGAGCCAGGGGCCAACTGCAAACCAGCCACAGCAACCACCAGCTTTATCTGGCCCAAAGTCACAGCAGACCACTATGTGTTTCAGCACACGCTCCATTGTCTTGCCTTGGCCGGTAACATTTCCAGTGTTCCTTTCACAATTCCTTAGTCCCTCTAAGCCCACACCTATTTTTTCCTCTTATTTAACAAATTTGCCCTCTCTGTGTCTCAGCCACTGTATGCAGTGTACACGCTTATTGTTCCTGCAGACTGGGAGCATCTGGATCTGACTCTGTTTGGATAAGGACAAAAAAATGGATGGAACAGAATGGAATGCTCACATTTCAATTTCAAAGGCTGGCTAGCAACCCCTGTCCTTAGATAACCAAGGCCTGTCAGGTAGTTTACTCATGGCACGTCTTTATTTTAGAGTGTGCATTTGTTTGTCTTTATCATTAACTTTACCCAGTGTCCTTCCAATTAGAACATTTAGAACAGTGGTCCCCAACCTTTTTGTGGCCAGTAGCACATTCATGTTTTCAGAGGAGTGTGGCGGGCGCCAACAATTTTTCAAGGCTTATTTTGTCTTTGTACATTAAATAATACGAAAAACATCATATTTAATATTACATAATATATGAATCCAGAGAGAAGAAAGAAGCCGGAGAGAAGCCACGAGGACAGAGAACACCGGCGCCTGCAGCCCCGGAGTACTCTGTCCCCAGCAGGCGCAGGGCCCCGGCTTCTCTCCCAGCTCGGGCACTAGGTGGGCCCCGCGCCTGCCGGGGACCAAGAACACTGGCGCACGCAGCCTGCAGCCCTGGAGTTCTTTGTCTCCGGCAGGTGCGGGGCCGCGGCTTCTCTCCCCTGCTGGGCACTAGGCGGGCGCACATAGGGAACCACTGATTTAGAACATTAACCCTTGAGCATGTGGAAGGTGTACATTACAATGACATGGAACTTTCCAGTCTGAAATTCATAATGACAGAATGAATACCAGGCTGCTGTTTCAACTCCAGCATTAATTATTTCATTTTAGAAATGATCAATTTTCAAATGAAACGTCTGAAATAACATCAAGCTTCCATGCAATGAACTCTCCCAGTGCCTGACCTCTTGCATCACAACGTCCAGTGCCCCGTGTGACTAATGGGAGGTTGGTGTCCTGCTGGGCTGTGGTCTCACCGGTCAGCTCCCAGTGCACCATCGCATCCAAACCTGGCCCCCCCAAGTCCAGCCTGTTGCCTAGACATGAAGCCCCAGCTTACAGATGGTGCTGATCCAGATGCGGGTGTTTGTCCTTTCGTTGCTTTCTCATCATATCGCCCAGGATGTTACTTTCCATTCTGGTTTCTAGTCATGTCGCTTACGGCACGACTGGGAGGTGCTCCAATATTACAGCGCTGAGGAGAATGGAGACTACACTAGCCTGTGTTAAACGTAGCATGTAGTTTTGCGAATAAACATACTGAATTTAGTTCAGATCTGGAAGGTTCCCCAAATTTGTACCAAAATTTCATTTTTTGTTGTTGTTGCTGTTCTCCTGTTTCAAACAGAATTGAGGAAGCAGATGCAATATCACGTGAGCTGGGTGACCGATCATATGACAGCAATCTAAACGAGGGATACTCAGTGTGACCCGTTTACAAACAGCTACTGTCTGGTGAAAATGACTGGATGAAACTTCCTGGGGAATCCTCACAAATGATGAAGCTGGTTGCAGAAACCAGGGCCGTCTCCTGAGCCATTTGGAGCCCAAGAAAGGGACTCCTGTCAGGCGGGTTATTTTTTGAAAGGTTTATTGGGATCAGCTCCATTTCTGTGCTTCCTTTGCCTGTGGTTTGTCCGTGTGTTGTGCTGTGATTGTGGGGTTCACCATCCCTGTCTAGAGCTTTTGGGGGCCATTCTGTGGTAGAGGAAAGCTGGGGTGTCCAAAGAAATTCCATGGGCATTGGGTACCTATCTACCCCCTGACCTCCCAACAGTTCCAGATGTCGCAGAACCATCCTGCTTAGACCCCCCCCAGCTCCTCTCTCCCAGCTGAAGTAGAACATTTCCTGCACTCCGGCCTGGATTAACCAATCTGCACTCTGTGCACTTGCACAGGGCCCATGTTTCAGGGGGCCTGCGACCACCAGATTTGGGTGGGAGGTGGTGTGATGGCCAATCCTGAGTGGTGCTGCGACCCCATATGCCAGGTCATAATGCCACTCACTCAGATTTGGTCTGGCTGCCCCCTGTGTGGGGCGGGTGATGGGAGCAAGTGGAGCTGCTGGGTCGGACATAGAAAAAAATTATCTTGAATGCATATGTATCAGAGTTATGAGTGACTCAGAAACAGGTAATGCCATTTTTGACATGGAGTGCCACTCCCCCTCACTTTTTGCCCACTTGAACCTTCCTAAATAGGTTGTAACCATTGATTTTAACATTCCAATGGTGCAAATCATCCCACCCAGCTTTCAGTAATAGCAACTAGAGTGAACTGAAGCACATGAATGAGCAATTCCAATTCCTCTGGTTTGCTACCCAGGCTCCAAGCATCGGTGTATAGGCAAGTCAATATTCTGACTCAGTTTGCTCTGACTGTCTTTGTTTATGGTGTGACAGTTCTCGGGGTGCCCAGGACTGCGAGTCACCTAGTTACCCCCTTGCCTCTAGCGAGACTTGCTTGTGTTTAACTGGGCGTCAGTTCCCTGACAACATCAGCATGTGTGCCACCCAAACACTCTCCTCTGGGCAATGCCAGCCCTTACTATGCCTTGCGGGTTAACAATCAATGCACCCCTTTAAACATTCCCCAGTAGTGTCCAGCCTCTACTCCACTGAATACTCAGAGAACTACCAGGCCAGCTGTTCCCCAGGGACTAGTGTGCATCCCAGCTTGTATGAGTCACTCAGGATCAGCTCCTTGTATAACATCACAGCGCTGAGATAGATTTATAATGAAGACAGCCCTAAGTTTATTATGAAACATTTGCGATTCAAGAGATAGTGAGTAAGGATAGTGGAAACACGCACATATCCTCTGCAGTGTTTCAACCACGGTTGTGATCCTGTTTTCATGAGTGTAATTGCCCCACCCGATTACTTCTGAGGTGCAGGATGGAGGGCTGCCTTTCCCCGTATCCCCCAATGGTTATTGTCTGTTTCCTGAGTCAGGATAATCCTCCGTAGCTTATTCTCCAGTGTGCTGCCTCCCTGTTGATTTCACATCACCGCCGTTGATGCTGTATGCAAAGGGACCTCCATGGTGCCAACTTACAATGCTTAGTTTACATGGCTGACTGAAAGACAGGTGAATAAACACCTTTTGTCTGGCAGAAACCTGTTTGTTCTGTATCTGTAGAGAACTCCTTACATAGTATCTGTATATACCTGTCACATCATTAATGGCCAGCGTGACCCCAGCTTTCATTTGAGACCTCAACCACATTCTGTGGTGAACCAGCATGTACAGACAGAGATCAGGGCATTCCTGTAACCCCCTTGCCAGCAGGCATTGGGGGCTTCTCAGGGTCACATACAGGGACAGGTCTGAGCCAGACACACAGCCCCGAACAGCCCCAATGTTATGTGTGTGAGAGTGGGCGCAGGCATATGTGCCTGTGTATATAAGCAGGTATTTGCATATATGTGTGTGCGCTTGTGTGTGTGTGTCTGTGTAGGTGTGTATCTACTCCACCAGGTCCCAGCCCAGGGCCCTAACAGTGGCAGATGGTTCCACCACTGGGTCAGCGGGGATCCCACCAAAACACATCGACTCGTTTTCTGGCAGCACAACTAGACTAAAGCCTGGTTTCCCTGGGCTACTTCCATCTGGGAGCAGGGCTCCTTAGTCCAAGGGTCCGCCATCTCTTCAGGGTACACAGCTGGTGGCAGTCCTGGCAACTCCTCTCTGTGGACGGTCTCCTCCAGGGGCAGAGTGTTGCACAGTGCAATTTTGGCTCCAGAGTTCTGCAGCAGGCTGGAGACATCTACTTTCTTCCCAGGCGCCAACTCGACTGAGCTGCAGGGCCTGCCTTTTATACTTCTTGCCATGCCCCTCTGCTTCGGCATAGGGGGCGGGGCTGGTTTGGCTCCACCCACCAGGGGAAGTGGCATGGTCCCTCCTTGTCAGGCTCAGATGGAGACCACTCTGCCTCACTACAAGAGGTCTTGGTTTAAAAAAAATAGCATTTATTTTAAAGTTGAAAGTTTATTGATTAAACATAAGAAATTAAAAGAGGTTTTTATACTGAAATAGAATAAAAAATCATTAATAGGTTTTAATGAAATTTGTTTTGCATAATGACTTTGTTTTATTTTTGGAGGCAAAATATTAAAGGTTTTTATGTTATTAACAACTTTTTGTGATGAACAGGAAAGAGTTAATTTTCCTGCCAGTCCTGATGTCTCTTGTTTCTAACACACAGACTGACACAAGGTAGAAGAGATACAGGATAGGGAAGGTGGAGGCAGCAGGGCTTTTGGGGATGTTGTTGGAGTGCTGGGCTGTTACAAATGGACACTCTGGCTGGCGGGTCAACTACGACACCTACTTCTTGGACCCTGGTTCGTGTCCCAATCAGGGATGTTCTTGGGTTGGTTTTCCGGGTTTTTTTAAGACAGGGCAGGACTGTGGTCCTCTCAGCTGGCTGTGCTGATGCAGTGCAGTTGATTTCAGGAGATGCTGAAAAGGCAAGAGAGTGAGAGAGAGGCTGGGAGGAAGGAAGGTGGGGGGCAGAAAGTAACCCAAGGGAAGGGAGGCAGAACAGGCTCTCGGTGTCTCTACCGTGCTGGCACTTAGGGTCCCCCAGTGGGTGAGAACTGGATGCCATGATCATATGATGACTCTTACAGCTCACAGGTGAAAAAACAAGTTCCTTGAAGAAGAGCAAGGCCTGTTGGCATTCTTCTCTGGAAGAAAGTCCTCTGGCCTATTGCTCCTTCTGTCCGGAGTCAGGGAAGATGAAGCAGGAGAAGATGAGCTGGGATGCACTGGGAAGATGAGAAAAGATGTTTTTTTCACAGTCTCCGTGTTAAGAACCCCCAAAAGGGACCAACCACATAGTTCATCCCCTGGCTACTTTGTCCAGTACCGCTGGTTGGAAAATGGGTATTGTTTAGCAGAACATTTTGACAAAAATGAAAAAAAACTGTTTGTCAAAATTGCTCATGGAAAATATTTGTCTCTCATATGGTGGAACCAACATAGCTACACCCACCCTGCAAACAACATGGGAAATGTTGGCTTTTCAGCAAAAAAATAAATGCCCACATTTTTTATTTGCAAATACCACTGCAGTGGCTCATGGGAGTTGTAGTTCCTGCATTCTCCTCTATGGGCTAGGCTCCCCAGCCAGACTACATCTCCCATATAGCACAGTGATCTCTGCTCATGGTTTGTCACCGGGGTGCATCATGGGAGTGCGGTAGCCATGGTGCATAGTGCCATGTTCTTGTACTTCTCACTGCTCAGGTGTGTACTGTGGCTCATGCTCAGCATTTCTGACCTTGTGCCGTGTGGTATTATGACACACTTTCCATTGTACAGAATCCCCGCACACAAAACAGTCTCCTAGTGTGCTATGCCTAGAGGTGCCTGGCTGTGTCTTGTACCATCCATCCAGAATGACTCCCTAAGAGAGGGTCATTTTGGGGTTCATGGTTGAGCTGGTTCCATTCTGTTTCAGAGATGGGCAGCACTTGGGTCAGATCAAATCAGACAGGGCTAAGGAATCTGAATTAAAAACGTTTATAACTGGACACTCACAGTGCATGTTTTGGGGGGGTGTTAGTGTGTGGGGGTGACAGGTCAGAGGTGGGGAGATGAAGGTGGAGAGAAAGTACTAAGGTGGAGAGAAAATGGTCTAGTGCATGATGGGCAAAGGAGAGATTCATAGACGCTAAAGCCAGAAGGATCCATTCTGATCACTCAGGGTACGTCTACACTGCAATTACACACCCGTGGCTGGCCCATGATAGCTGACTCGGGTTTGCAGGGCTCAGGCTAAGGGGCTGTGTAACTGTGATGCAGATGTTCTGGCTCGGGGTGGAGCCCAGGCTCTAGGACCGTGTGGTGGGAAGGTCCCAGAGCTCAGGCTGCAGCCCAAGCCCAAATATCTACACCACAATTAAACAGCCCAAGCCCCGTGTGAGCCAGAGTCAGCTGGAAGGGCTAGCCATGGGTGTCTAGTTGCAGTGAAGACATATCCTTTGTGTCATCTCCTTGCTAGGATAGGCCAGAAGGCCCCACCCATGTGTAAGGGGACTGTTGCCCCCTTACTAACATTCAGTGGGGGTGTTTTGGTTGCTAGCTCCCAGCACTAAAAGGGGAGGGATCGATGGCAAATCAGGACCCTGAGACTGATAGTCCCCAGGAACAATGGCAAGAGGCCAATGCTCCAGATTGACAGGGCGGGCCAGCTAATCAAGGAGACAGAAGGCCAGGGTGGGTCCCGTCCTCCGTGTGAGCAGGAATGTGCCTGAGTCAGACAGAGTGGGGCCGAGCTAAGGAGAAAGCAGGGGCCCAAGCTGAGCGGGAGAGCAGAGCTGGGCCAGATCCAGAGGGGCCAGAGCTGCAGCCAGAAAGCCCCAGGGAGAGCAGATCCTGTGCTGGGAGCAGAGTTGCAGCCAAAAAGCCAGAGCACAGCCCAGAGAGAGCAGACGTGCCCTGGGAGCAGAGCTGCAGCAACCAGAGCCAGAGGGGCCAGACAAGCAGCCCAGGAAGCAGCCTGCAGAGCAGACCTGTCCTGTCCTGGGAGCAGAGCTGTAGCAACCAGAGCCAGAGAGGCCAGAGAAGCAGCCCAGGGAGCTGAAGGCAGAGCAGCAGCAGCAGCCGTGCTGAGGCAGTGTGGAGCTGGAGCAGTCCAGAGCTGGGTGCGGTGAGCAGCTGGGCAGAGTGAGGGGGACCCTGGGCAGTGGGCCCAGCACAGGGAGACGCCTCAGCCAAGAGGCCCTGCAGGCCAGACTTGGAGGGGGATCGTAACCCTGACAGGGCGGGGGCGATGCTGGGGAGAAGGGTCCTGCCACCTACAGCCTGAGAGCATGTGGCCACCGCCAGGGCAAGTGTCCAACCTGCAGCGTCTGTGCAGCACAGCCAGGACCTGAGAAGGTGGCCTGGGACCTACAAGGAACAGACTGTGAACTGCCCTGATGTTCCAGAGACACTGTCTGTAAATGTTCCCTGNAGCCAGAAGGATCCATTCTGATCACTCAGGGTACGTCTACACTGCAATTACACACCCGTGGCTGGCCCATGATAGCTGACTCGGGTTTGCAGGGCTCAGGCTAAGGGGCTGTGTAACTGTGATGCAGATGTTCTGGCTCGGGGTGGAGCCCAGGCTCTAGGACCGTGTGGTGGGAAGGTCCCAGAGCTCAGGCTGCAGCCCAAGCCCAAATATCTACACCACAATTAAACAGCCCAAGCCCCGTGTGAGCCAGAGTCAGCTGGAAGGGCTAGCCATGGGTGTCTAGTTGCAGTGAAGACATATCCTTTGTGTCATCTCCTTGCTAGGATAGGCCAGAAGGCCCCACCCATGTGTAAGGGGACTGTTGCCCCCTTACTAACATTCAGTGGGGGTGTTTTGGTTGCTAGCTCCCAGCACTAAAAGGGGAGGGATCGATGGCAAATCAGGACCCTGAGACTGATAGTCCCCAGGAACAATGGCAAGAGGCCAATGCTCCAGATTGACAGGGCGGGCCAGCTAATCAAGGAGACAGAAGGCCAGGGTGGGTCCCGTCCTCCGTGTGAGCAGGAATGTGCCTGAGTCAGACAGAGTGGGGCCGAGCTAAGGAGAAAGCAGGGGCCCAAGCTGAGCGGGAGAGCAGAGCTGGGCCAGATCCAGAGGGGCCAGAGCTGCAGCCAGAAAGCCCCAGGGAGAGCAGATCCTGTGCTGGGAGCAGAGTTGCAGCCAAAAAGCCAGAGCACAGCCCAGAGAGAGCAGACGTGCCCTGGGAGCAGAGCTGCAGCAACCAGAGCCAGAGGGGCCAGACAAGCAGCCCAGGAAGCAGCCTGCAGAGCAGACCTGTCCTGTCCTGGGAGCAGAGCTGTAGCAACCAGAGCCAGAGAGGCCAGAGAAGCAGCCCAGGGAGCTGAAGGCAGAGCAGCAGCAGCAGCCGTGCTGAGGCAGTGTGGAGCTGGAGCAGTCCAGAGCTGGGTGCGGTGAGCAGCTGGGCAGAGTGAGGGGGACCCTGGGCAGTGGGCCCAGCACAGGGAGACGCCTCAGCCAAGAGGCCCTGCAGGCCAGACTTGGAGGGGGATCGTAACCCTGACAGGGCGGGGGCGATGCTGGGGAGAAGGGTCCTGCCACCTACAGCCTGAGAGCATGTGGCCACCGCCAGGGCAAGTGTCCAACCTGCAGCGTCTGTGCAGCACAGCCAGGACCTGAGAAGGTGGCCTGGGACCTACAAGGAACAGACTGTGAACTGCCCTGATGTTCCAGAGACACTGTCTGTAAATGTTCCCTGCCACAGAGCGGGGTGATGTGTTTTCCTTTAACCTTTCCCATTTTTCCTTGTTCTTTTTTTAAATTAATTGTTAAGTAAACAACTTGTATTTGCTTTATATTGTCTGGAATAATCAGTGGGTCAGGGAGGTGCCCAGTGCAGAAAGGGTACCCCGGAGTGGGGACACCTTAGCCCCTGTCCTAGGTGACCACAGCAGGGTTGGGGGTTGAGCCCCCCCAGGAATCCTGGGCCCAGCCTTGTTGGGGCTACGAGAACTCTGCCAGACAGGAGAGTCCTCAAGGGCAGGGAGGCCTCTGGGTCAAGGAAGTGGGAGCGAGGACTCAGATCCTTTCGCTCGCCCACTTCACCGGGGTAGCACAGAAGCCAGGAAAGTTCCCCACAAGAGCGGGACCATTCCCCCGCTTACAT
>QXTE01000162.1:2811357-2852264 GCA_003942145.1 Platysternon megacephalum
TGTAAGGGGACTGTTGCCCCCTTACTAACATTCAGTGGGGGTGTTTTGGTTGCTAGCTCCCAGCACTAAAAGGGGAGGGATCGATGGCAAATCAGGACCCTGAGACTGATAGTCCCCAGGAACAATGGCAAGAGGCCAATGCTCCAGATTGACAGGGCGGGCCAGCAAATCAAGGAGACAGAAGGCCAGGGTGGGTCCCGTCCTCCGTGTGAGCAGGAATGTGCCTGAGTCAGACAGAGTGGGGCCGAGCTAAGGAGAAAGCAGGGGCCCAAGCTGAGCGGGAGAGCAGAGCTGGGCCAGATCCAGAGGGGCCAGAGCTGCAGCCAGAAAGCCCCAGGGAGAGCAGATCCTGTGCTGGGAGCAGAGTTGCAGCCAAAAAGCCAGAGCACAGCCCAGAGAGAGCAGACGTGCCCTGGGAGCAGAGCTGCAGCAACCAGAGCCAGAGGGGCCAGACAAGCAGCCCAGGAAGCAGCCTGCAGAGCAGACCTGTCCTGTCCTGGGAGCAGAGCTGTAGCAACCAGAGCCAGAGAGGCCAGAGAAGCAGCCCAGGGAGCTGAAGGCAGAGCAGCAGCAGCAGCCGTGCTGAGGCAGTGTGGAGCTGGAGCAGTCCAGAGCTGGGTGCGGTGAGCAGCTGGGCAGAGTGAGGGGGACCCTGGGCAGTGGGCCCAGCACAGGGAGACGCCTCAGCCAAGAGGCCCTGCAGGCCAGACTTGGAGGGGGATCGTAACCCTGACAGGGCGGGGGCGATGCTGGGGAGAAGGGTCCTGCCACCTACAGCCTGAGAGCATGTGGCCACCGCCAGGGCAAGTGTCCAACCTGCAGCGTCTGTGCAGCACAGCCAGGACCTGAGAAGGTGGCCTGGGACCTACAAGGAACAGACTGTGAACTGCCCTGATGTTCCAGAGACACTGTCTGTAAATGTTCCCTGCCACAGAGCGGGGTGATGTGTTTTCCTTTAACCTTTCCCATTTTTCCTTGTTCTTTTTTTAAATTAATTGTTAAGTAAACAACTTGTATTTGCTTTATATTGTCTGGAATAATCAGTGGGTCAGGGAGGTGCCCAGTGCAGAAAGGGTACCCCGGAGTGGGGACACCTTAGCCCCTGTCCTAGGTGACCACAGCAGGGTTGGGGGTTGAGCCCCCCCAGGAATCCTGGGCCCAGCCTTGTTGGGGCTACGAGAACTCTGCCAGACAGGAGAGTCCTCAAGGGCAGGGAGGCCTCTGGGTCAAGGAAGTGGGAGCGAGGACTCAGATCCTTTCGCTCGCCCACTTCACCGGGGTAGCACAGAAGCCAGGAAAGTTCCCCACAAGAGCGGGACCATTCCCCCGCTTACACATGGACACCTGCATCCCATCCAAGCACTAATGGCTGAGCTAAAGCAGGCATTTTAGTGAGCCACCCCATCTAAGTGCGGTCAGACATTGCTAGCTAGATGACACTAAGGTTAGCAGCATCCATTCAGTGAGCTCTGCTGAGGGCTGGAAGCCCTCACAGCCCTGCTCTCTGCCTTGCTTCCAGCTCTGCGAGCAGTGAGCAGGGTTACTGCTTTCGCTCAAGAGGTAGCAGTGTGTGCTGGGGTGATGAAGAGCTGGGTGTGAACCCCTTGGATGGCACAGAGAGGGGCAGCGAGAGGGGGATGGGGCCATCGCACGTGATGGAATTTATTGGGGGTTTCAGTTTAGTTTTATTTTACAAATCTAGGAAATTGCTCCCAAAGAACTATGTTAAAAACATTGTTAAGGTTGCCAAGTCCAGCCCCAACCACAGCTTCCAGGGAGGTCTGGCTGCACTGCAGCCCCCAGTTCAGCCCCTGATTGAGAGCCCCAGGGGGCTTCATTTGCCCCATTTCTGGCATAGGTTCAATTTTCTTCTGAGCCCCGGGAATAAAGGGGTGACACACAGAGTGCTGGGAAGAGACAGAGCTGTATGCCCTGGCCCCAGTCACACAGCAGGGTCAATCGCTCCAACCCAGGACCAACGAGGCCCATCTCTGTGGGCCCCAGGTGCACAGTCAGCTCCCCGGGGAGCTGCGCTGCAGCGGGACTCCAGTCCAGCAAGGCAATGGATTGTGCACTCAGCTACCGGCAGCCAGTGAGCGGGGCTGCTCCTGTGCTGAGGCCCTTTGCGAGGTCAGGGGAAGAGAAGGGGACCATGGAGCAGCATAATCACAAAGGGCCAGAGGGCACAGTGAAGGCCCCAGGTTGGTGTTGCCGGGCAGTGAGGGCTCATATTGCCACCCTCTGGAAGCATGATGCCACCCGCAGCCTCCCTGGACCCAGGCTGAGCGGGCGCACGGCACTGCCATTCAGGAGGTGTAGGACGAGCCCTGCCCTGCAGTGCCATGGCCCAGCTCTTGCCCAGTCCTGTCCAGGAGAGGGCAGGCTGCACTCGCCTGTGCCAGGGGTGCACAGGGACGAGGGTGGTGCTTTGTACCCGGGCCTCCTGGTGGGAGCTGCCCGGTCGTCAGTCAGAGCTACCAGAACCCTGCAGGGAAGGGCAAGAAGGCAGCGTCCAGCCCTGGGGACAGCCTTGGGGTCACTGTGAAGACCAAGCCCCCAGCACCTGCCCCTGAATGATGCAGGAGACCAGTCACATCTGGGAGCGACAGCTGTTTGGGGCTCTCAAGGGCCTCATGCTTCAGGTCCTCAGCTGGCAGGGAGCCAGCAGGGGCTGTGAGCAGCTGTGCTCTTAAAGCGACAGGCTGCTCCTTGAAGCTTTCGAATTCTTCCCACAGCCCTGGAATACATCACCTAGGTAACCAGTCTTAACCAGCCCGCCTGTCTTCACTCCAGCAGAGCATTTACAGGCAGAATCCTTGCAGGGAGAACAGCAGCGTTTTCCACCACGTAAGTGATTTCTGAGTCCTTCCTAGCAGGCCGGCGGGGCTGGTGGGAATGGTCCCTGCAGAGCCGGGGCGCTGTGTCGGTTGCATGTTAATTACATAGATGGGGACTGGCATGGTACCCAGGCGGCTTTCTCTGTCCTTTGCGTCTAGCCGGAGGAGACAGGAGTGGTGTGTGGCTGGGTTTCAGGGCTGGGAGGGAGGCAGTGTACATCCAGGCAGCAGCCCGGACAGCATAGGCTCAGGGCTGGGAAATGATGTTGACACATCCAAGGGTTCGGTAGGTGAAGTTTGGAGGAACTGCGGCACCATTGCCTCGCAAGGATTGAAGGGAATTGCCTCTCTCCAAAAGCAAGCTGCTTTTGCAACAACACACGGGGACACAAGATGGTTTGGAAATAGCCCACAGCAGAATATTTGCTTTCTCTATCTATTGTATTGGCTGGTGTTTTCACAGTGCCACTCCATGGGATTATAAACATGGCTCTATAAAACTTCTCTGTGCATGGGTGTCCTGCACACTGTGCTCTCAGCCTCCGCCCTTGCAGAGCTCAGAGACACAAAGAGCTGGGGATGTTGGAAATTGATCAGATGAAACTGGATTTTCCTTCTCAGTGGCAGTCCACACTGAGACGCCGGCTGGCTGGTATTTCTGCTATCCATGGCAGACTGCATCTCTGAGCAGCAGCCACTTTGCTACAGGCAATGAAATTGGTGCTATTTGCCCCTTCTTAGCCAAAGGTTCAACCCCTCCCCCGTTTAATGGTTCTGGGATGCAGGACTGCGGCATAGGCTGGTGTGTGTGGCTCACTCAGGCTCTGTACGCCTAGCTGATGAAATGCAGAATGCCGACAGACATCTGCACATGGGCTTTGTGTGTTTGCGCAGGAAAAGGCATTCACTTCGCTCGACTTCTACCTCTTCCCCTCTGCAATAACAGCCACTGGTGCTCTGTCCCCCACCAGAACGGCTAAGGCTGAAGAGCATTTTCATCGTTTCATGTCGTTATCGGCAAACTGCGATTCCTATTTTTAGGCGCTCTGCTTCCCTGCCCCTCCTTTCGCTAGTGTGGTGGGTCTCAGAAATAACCCGAGCCTCGTTTGCGTCATGGGCGTGGGGCTGGGCCTTACTCACAAGCTGATGTAGGAGGTTCGGCCGAAGCAGCAGATCTAGCTTGTTTCCAACCAGTCACTCACAAAGGAGTCAGTATGAGAGGTGTCGAGCCCAGGCTGTCAGCCCAAAGCAAGGTTGCCAGGAACTCTGTCTCTGTTCTGTTCCTTCACAGCCATTGTGTTAGGTTTGGACAAGTGCTTTGGTAGCATCAACTGGGAAAAAATAAGCAAGCATTGTGCAGCCAGCATTATTGCAGGTGCATGGAACTCTAGCATTATAACCGCCCCTCTCGGGGTCCCCCAGCAGTCGTGTTCTGTGCCCATTCTCACTGGCTTAGCATTGGAAGTGGGCCAGTAAGTGTTTCCCAAGTGCTCTAGTTCAGTGCTTCTCAAAGCCGGTCCACCGCTTGTTCAGGGAAAGCCCCTGGCGGGCCGGGCCGGTTTGTTTACCTGCCGCATCCACAGGTTCGGCGGATTGCGGCTCCCACTGACCGCGGTTCGCTGCTCCAGGCCAATGGGGGCTGCGGGAAGGGCGGCCAGTACATCCCTCGGCCCGCGCCGCTTCCAGCAGCCCCCCTTGGCCTGGGACGGCGAACCGTGGCCAGTGGGAGCCGCCATCGGCCGAACCTGTGGACGTGGCAGGCAGGGCCAGCTCCGTGCACCAGCTCAGCAAGCAGGTGCTTGGGGCGGCCAACGGAGAGGGGCGGCACGTCCGGCTCTTCGGCGGCAATTCAGCGGCGGGTCCCTCACTCCCTCTCGGAGGGAAGGACCTGCCGCTGAATTGCCGCTGAAGAATGAAGCGGCGGCGCTAAAGCCACCGCCGAAGTGCCGCAGATCACGATCGCAGCTTTTTTTTTTTTTTTTTTTTTTTGGCTGCTTGGGGTGGCAAAAACCCTGGAGCCGGCTGTGCTCCAAAATCTTCTTCAGGAGTATTGATATCCAGGTTCCACCTTCATATTGAATTGAAATCTGGGGTTGGGGTTATTTTCCCCACTCATATGTTAGCTTGCATCTTATTTACTTTAGGAGTAACATTCTATAGCTCAAGTAGTCTGTGGAAGATCTTGATTGCAGTAGATTCAATGTGGCACCCCTGAATGCCTTGCCTTTCTCACAACTTGGAGTACTACTCCATGGCAGCCTGTGTAACAGGCCAATAGAGAGGGATTTGGGGGTAGGGGCTGGGGTGGCGGGATGGAGCCAGTGGCGGCTCCAGGCACCAGCGCTCCAAGCGTGTGCCTGGGGCGGCAAGCCGCAGGGGGCGGCCTGCCGGTGCCTGTGAGGGCGGCAGTCAGGCAGCCTTCGGCGGCTTGCCTGCGGGAGGTCCGCCGGTCCTGCGGCTTCGGCGGCAATTTGGCGGCGGGTAGGCCTAAGCCGTGGGATCGGCGGACCTCCCGCAGGCATGCCACTGAAGGCAGCCTGACGGCCGTGCTTGGGGCAGCAAAAAAGCTAGAGCCGTCCCTGGTGGCAGGTAAACAAACAGGCCCGGCCTGCCAGGGGCTTTCCCTGAACAAGCGGTGGACCTGCTTTGAGAACCACTGCTTTAGAGAGCACCGCCTGTATGTCTTCCAGAGGACAGATGTCACATACAGGTGGATACAAACCTTTAACGTGTTCATGAGATTTTGGAAAATCCTTTGGCCTGGGCAGAGGCTCCAGGGTGTGTTGGATAACGGTGCATCACTGATCACCTCTGAGCGGCCCGCGCTGGCTGGCCGATCAGATACCTGGACACGCCAGGCCCCCTGTCGCCTGGGAGCCACCACAGCCAGCATTATTCACAAGCATGTGCAATGCACAGTGACTGATGTCTGTCGTGATGGAAAGGATGTCCTGCTGGGACAGTTAGGGAGCAGACTTGCCTGATGCCAAAGCAATTGATCACGCTGGGCTCCTTTCTAAGGAAAGTTACTATTGGACCAATTTCATCCCAGGTGTAACTCCTTTGAAACCCACCTGTGGCTTTCCCCAGGGAGGAGGGCTTGTGGACTATGCGCTGTGTAGAATAGCCAAGGATATCAGCCAGGGCAGCTTTGAATTGGCTGGAAAACATGGCGGTGCCCTAGAGAATGCCAGTTTCCCAGGGCATGTCCTCCTCTGCTCTCCCTTCCGGGGGGTTCCCAGCCCGTTGCAATCAGCTCCCGGCACTGCTGCATTACTAATGTTGCTAGCGAGCCCTAACTTGCAAAAACCAGCAGTGGTGTGGCATTTTATCTGTAACTGTGCCCCTGCCTGGCCACTGTCACCTTTGCTCACCAATCGTGTCCCCTCATCTGGATGTGGGCTCTGCTGCCCTGACCCGTGGACTTTGCTGCTGCTGAGCGCCTGCACCCAGAGAAGCCGGCTGTGCCAGCCGAGCAGGCCTGGGCGAGAGATATGAAGGGAAGCAAGGCAGTCTATATGAGACCACACAGCTTACACGCTACAGCCAGGACTCACAATCCTGTCTCTGTCACTCGCTCTGGCTTTGGCCAGATCACTGACGCCCCCAGTTCCTCATATAAAAATGAATATGCAGGGCAGGATTTCCAATTAGGCACAGTAGGCCCATGCCTCGGGGTGCCAGCATTCTAGGGGCGCCTAAAGTTAAACGTGGGTTAAAAGTTAAAAAGTGACTACATACAGCTCCCTTGTGGGCAGGCGGCCTCCTGGCACGGGCCAACTTTCTAATCGCACAAAACCAAACACCCCTGACCCGCCCCTCCCACCCCTTCCCTGAGGCCCTTCCCCTGCCCCGCCCCTTCTCCAAGGCCCTGCCCCTGCTCACTCCATCCCCCCTCCCTCCGTCACTCGCTCTCCCCCATCCTCACTCACTTTCACCGGGCTGGAGCAGGGAGTTGGGGGGCAGGAGGGGTGAGGACACCGGCTGGGAGTGCAGCTTTGGGGTAAGACCAGGGATGCAGGGTTTGGGGTGAAGGAGGGGGCTCGGGGCTGGGGCAGGGGATTGGGGTGTGTGTGTGGGGTGAGGGCTCCGGCTGGGGGTGTGGGCTCTGGGGTGGGGCTGGGGATGAGGGGTTTGGAGTGCAGTAGGGGGCTCAGGGCTGGGGCAGAGTGTTGGGGTGTTGGGGGGATGAGGGCTCTGGGAGGGAGTTTAGGTGTGGAAGGGGACTCCGGGCTAGGTCAGGGGGTTGGGGTGCGGGACAGGGTGCAAGGTGCAGGGTCCCAGCAGCACTTACTGCGGCTCCCAGGAAGCGGCAGCCAGGTCCTTGCAGCTCCTAGGTAGAGGCGCAGCCAGGCGGCTCTGCATGGTGCTCGCTGCCCTTGCCCCCGCAGGCGCTGCCCCCGCAGCTCCCATTGGTTGCAGTTCCCAACCAATGGGAGCTGTGGAGCCGGCACTAGGGGTGGGGGCAGCGCTTAAAGCCTCCCTTGCTGCCCAGGCACATAGTGGCCGCAGGGATCTGGAGGCCACCGCCGGGAGCAGTGCAGACCCAGGGCAGGTAGGGAGCCTGCCTTAGCCCTGATCCCTGCTGTGCTGCTGACCGGACTTTTAACAGCCCGGTTGGCTGTGCCAACCGGAGCCTCCAGGGTCCCTTTTTGACTGGGCATTCCTGTCGAAAACTGGACACCTGGAAAGCCTATGTACGCCCAGGGTTTGGGGCTGGAACAGGGTAAGTGTCTGAGCCAGCCTACCTGGGGGCGCTGTGAGCCATGGCCGGGTGGGGCTGCTGCTGAAGGTGCAGGGAGCATTACAGCACCTTCCCAATCTCGACCGCCCCACTGCCTCTGCCCTGTGCCGGGGAGGGCAGGGGAGGGTTGTGGCCGGAACACCATTCACTTGCATGGGCAGAGTTGGGGCGCGGCTGCCGCGCCGGGCTGCAGGAGGGACAGAAGACACCCGGGGACCACTCGCTGTGGGGAGAGGGTGGGTGGGTGGGCTGTGCTCCGACTCGGGATGGGAGTGCTGTGCGTGGCGGAGGGTCTCGTGCCTTCCCAGGATGGCTGTGTTTATATTTCTTTTCCTTTCATTTTTTACGGAAGACACAAAAGTCAGCTGTAGGTGGGGGGCGGGGGGGGGGGGCGCTGAAGATGCTGTGCCTAGGGGTGCGTAAGGTGTAAATCCAGCCCTGCCAATATGGTACATATCTGGCTAATAGATTGGGCCAGCTGACTTGGGCGAAGGGGCTGTTTAATTGTGGTGTATATGTTCCAGCTAGGGCTGCAGCCTGAACTCCAGGACCCCCCCATCTGGCAGGGTCCTAGAGCCTGGACTCTAGTCTGAGCCCAAACATCTACACTGCAATTGAACAGCCCCTTAGCCCGAGTCTGCTGACACAGGCCAGACACGGGTTGTTAATTGCAGTGTAGACATACCTTGGAGGCCAAATTCCCAAAGGTCATTTGCGCACCTGAAGATGCAGCCAGGCACTGAAACACCTGTAAAAATCGGGCCCTGGGAGCCTGTCCAGTGGTTCTGCCAGAAGTGATGGGAAAACCCACCTGGACCCTCAGACCAACTCAACTCACTGCAAACACGGAGGCTGATCCTCAGAAGTTGGAAATCATCATCGCTCCATTGAAATCAATGGGCTGTGGACATTTCAGCAGCTGAGGATTTGGCCCATGGTTTATAGCTGATCATTGGGACTAGCTATAATAATAAATAAGGCAGGTCCCAACAGTCCTTTCTCAGAGTCAAATCAGCACCTCAATTTCTTCCAGGTTTAGCCCAGCAATGACAGCTACTGGAGAGTTCACTGACGCAATGTACCAGAGCCCGTTTTTGTCCTGACTGATGCTCTGGGGAGCCCCACTGAAGCCAGAAGTGGGTGGGTGGGATTTTGCTTTCAGTTTCACAAGGGTAAACCCAGAATAGCTCTACTGGGTTATCTTCCTGAAAGAAATGCTCTAGCTCAACAACAAGATATGGGCTGGATGCAGGAATCACTGGGTGAAATTCTCTGGCCTGTGCTATGCAGGAGCCCATACGACATGACCATAAGGCTTGCTGCTGGCCTTAAATCTGCAACTTCAGTGGAGTTATTCCAGATTTGCACTAGAGAGCAAAATCTAGCGGGGTGTGCATGGAGAGAAAGCATACAGCAGTGCATGCGAGTGGACGCACCCAAACTTGCTCTGAAATGGAAGGGGTGATTTCCCATTGTACGTGGCTGCTTCTCTTTGGGGGTGCTAATGGGGGGGATGAGCCACGTTCTTTGGAAATGTCAGCCAACCATTGTCAGAGGGTGGTTGCTTGGGGGGGTGTCATTGCTAAGCTGCCCTGGGGACTGCACCACCTTGTATGGTTGATAAGGAAATCATTCTCTCCTCTCTGGCTGGGGAGGGCCAGCCACACAGGGAAGCATCATTAACAGATTGCCCTGCTCTGCACGAACAGATTAATACCCCAAGATTTAGAGGTGATCGATGGGAGCCGACTGAAGTACTTTGAGTATGAGTATGGGCACCATACAGTTAGCCCCAGTGAATGGGGAGTTGCTGCTGGAATCCTTGTAATGAGCTGCGATTTCAGCACCCGGTGCCCCACGACTGGAAACCCCAGGGAGGGAACTGCCTGGCCGTTACTTCCGTTGTGGCATTGAATGTTTTCAATCAATAATTGCGATCATCTTTAAACATAGCTCTCTCTGGCCTTAGTTACAAATGAATCCTGATTCCCCCCAGGAGCCGGTTGCTAAAAGAGCAAGGGATGGTCACACTCATATCCCGAGACACAGAGTGACGGGCGGAATGCATTTCAATGGTACCGTATTCAAAGTGTGCTGGGTGCTGCACAGATTAGCGTGGTGTGCCCACTGCCAGACAGCCAGTGTGCGCCCACTGGCCCTCGCCGGGGGTGCCAGTGGAGGAGCCCCACAGGCATCAGTGCGGTGAATGCTACACATGTGTGCAGAACTGAGCCCTTGTGCCATGGTCTGCCACTTACGTCTGTGCCCCCGGTGATCGGGCTGGATTCTTGCAGGCAGCCCATTGCCTCAGGACTCTGGAACCTGCCCTAGGTGCCAGATTGTCTCCAGGGGCCCAGCGGTCGGGCACCTCGTCCCCTCATCATGCCATGGCACTGGCAGTTGGCTGGCGGATCCCGGGTCTAAGCCTAGAGCTGGCCTCTTCAGTGAAGTGTTCTCAGTGGTGACCATTGCTTCCCTGGGGGCATTGTACAGCCCCCCAGGGCTCTCTGCACAGCTCACCTCTGCTGGGTGGGGGTAGACACGCACGAGAGCCTGAGCACAGAGGAGTAGCCTTGCAGAGGCTTTCGTGTGGGCCTTGGCCTAGTTGCCTCATTTCTGGATAGTTCTTAGTAGATTTTGTATCTGTGCCTGGACCTTTGCTTGGGCAAAGCTGAGATCAGTCCAGATAAATGAATACATAAAGAAGATCAAATGTGTGCGTGGAGCAGTTGCAATGCCCTAAGACCTCCCCTAGCAGCTACTGCACTCGCTGGCCAGCACCGCACTATGTAACACCGTACAGCCCTGGCTAACGCTTGTTACGCCTACAGAATATTGTGTTATTAGCAGCAAGGCTCTGTGTTCTCCCTCACCCTCCTGCAGAGTCCTTGGCATCAGTGGGGCAGGTGAAATCAGAATCCAGCCCCATTCAAATGCTTTTAAGACAGAACTCTGCCTGGCTTCCAGCTCTCCCAGTGGAGACGTGTGCACACAGGGGAAGCAGGGTCTCGGCGCTGATGTGTGCTGTGAGGAGCTGAGGGCAGAGTGTGCCCACGCGTCGAGGCCCTGCCCTCCAGGCGCTCCTGTCTGGGCTATCCAGCAGCAGCAGAAGGCTGCCATCACTGCTAGTGTAGCTGACTAGGAAGCCAGCTCTAAGCAGGAAGGAAGGGGTGAGTGCCCCACAGGTTATGCAGTATCTCCATCAGGATCACCAGCAGGCCGCGTTCAGCCTGAGAGTGGCTCCTGCAGCGTGTCAGCCTGCCCCCCAGTGCTGGCGCAGAGCTGGCTCTCGCTGCCATGAGCCAGGTCCGGGTGACTTTGTTTAAATGTGTTTGATAAATGCAGAGCATTGATCTGAGCTGGATTTGCCTCCCGCTGCATTCAGACCACAGCCTGCTGCAGGGAGCTGGGAAAGCAGAGCTGTTCTCCACTTGGGCTCGGGCTCAGTGGCTGAAGCCAAGGTTCGTTTCCAGAAGGCTTTTCCGGGCAGCCCAGGAGCACAATGTAGTAAAACTGCATCCCGTGGGCAAGTTAGTGAGAGGAAGCTCAGGGAGGTGTCCTTTGAGCAGTAAAAATCTACACAATCATCATTTCAGTGGTGTCACCCTCTGCAGTGTGGCAGGGAAGGTTCTTCCCCCCAGACCTTCTGGCTCCTAGTGCCAGGTCCTCCAGTTGGTGGAAATGTTGATAATACAATGTCATTGGAAACGGGTCCAGATGGGTATCATTTGAAAGCCCTTTCTCCCATGAATACAGTGGTACCAAACATGGCATCCTAGAACAATTATGTAGATATGTATTCGAGAAAATGTTTAAAACCAACATTTATTTAATCATGCTTTAACACGGATGCATTGCTTCACAAAAAGAGACACTGCTCTTTGGTAATCCTTGGGTAATTAGCCTTGACATGTAGGACTGAAAATGTGTGTTCATCAAAGTCATCATCAGTGTTGTGTTGTCTCTGTCTAGGGCACCACTGCTAGACGCTCACACTGGTCCTCATCTGAGCTGAACTTGTATATTTCTGTGCAAGGCAGGCTGCTGGTCAAACATTTGTAGGGTGATGAGCATCTGGTCTTTGCGCATGAGCATTTGATTAACTGAAGGATTGATTTGGAAACCACCATATTTCACACATAACTGATGTGATCAGTCCATCCTCCAAGCCCGATCCATGACCAGTAGGGGAAGGTAGTTTGGTTGCACTCAGTCATCCCAGAGCCATTCCATTGCTTGATAATTTGCCCTCTTGAGAGCAGGTATAAATGCACCCCTTGTCGGTGGCAATTCTTTTCCATTTGTTTGTTTCTTGGAAAACATCCACCAGTGTAGCTTTGCAAGTGTCGTACTATTGGTCTTCAAATGGTAAACTCGCCATAAGAACGCCTCCAGTGCATTTATGATCTCATCCGTGACTGTCCATTCCATGCACCTTCAGAGCAAGGAGAGAGACTTTGGAGGCTGAATCAAATGCCTTTCAGTAAGATAGTTTGGTCTTTCCAGCCAGCCTTCCAGTGGTGTGACATCCTGAAAGAACGTGGGAACCTGGCAGTGCGGTGGCTTTTAATGTCCTAAGTGATAGGAACACATCTCGGAGGGATATACAGCAATTCTGTTCCCCAGCAGTAGGCACAAAAGC
Source organism: Platysternon megacephalum (assembly GCA_003942145.1). Lineage (NCBI taxonomy): Eukaryota > Metazoa > Chordata > Testudines > Platysternidae > Platysternon > Platysternon megacephalum. The sequence goes on from QXTE01000162.1 coordinate 2,823,581, forward strand.
AGAATCGTGCAGAAGTCTTGGGTAGCATCTCACAGAGAGCTCTAGAACACCTGTGTCTTGTGCAAAAATCCAGAGGTTCATAGCTCCTCTCTGTGTGCACTGATGGCATGCAAATAATTTTAGTGTCTGCCTCCTCATGGGAACTACGGAGAAACTCCACTGAGCAGTGTATGGCAGCAGTTTCATATAGATGCCTTCAGGCTTATTGTGGAGGAAGTAGGTGTTCTCAAAATTCATGCCATGGGACCTAGTATGAGGCGAGTCTCGCCCACAACTGGCACTTGTCCCGGTATCTTCAACTTTTTCCTGACGCTCAATGCTCTTCCTCTCCAACTTTGCCAAATTCAGTTTATAGGTGCACTTCTTATTGCATCTAAGGTGCCACCAAGGGTTGTGTTTAACTAGGTCCTCTGAGATGGTTTTCTCCAAAGGTTCAGCTACTAGTCAGTACTCTTTGTCTCCCCATTGATGCCTGAAAATGATCAAGCTCAAAGTAAAAATAAGGATTTTGTAATAAATTACTTTGGGACTTCGCATTACAAAATGAATTAATGTATGTTATGTAATCATGTGCATACTGTTTGTGGATGGACCCCAGAAATTTCTGGCTGGATGCTGATGTTTTAACCATTTGTCTCATCACAACTCTTGGCGCAATAAACAAAGCCAATAATCAATACTTTTTTGCCAATAATGGCAAATCAACTTGAAGAGCTCCTTCCTTCCATTTATGGTAATCTGTAATTTACAAAAAATAATCAGGTCTCATGTTCTGAGCATGAACTTGCTCCAGTCATCCCTGGCCAGTGGAGAGGCCCTTAGTGGCTTGCTCAGAGCAGCTTTGCCATCTTAACCAAATCAGTCTGGGCTGGGACCAGGCCCAGGGAGTGGAAAAGTGGCTAGGAACTACTCCCCCTCCCCATGCCTTTCTCGGGTCCTGCAGTGAGTGCACTTTGGCTGCACCCAGCCATTAGCCGCTGACCCATTAGCCACTGTCTTTTTGCAATTCCTAGCAAACAGAAAAAAGGTGCACATTTTTAACAGTGAGGGGAACTACCCATTGGAAGAGCTCACCCTGTGACACTGTGGATTCCCCATCACTTGGAGTCTTTCAATCAAGATTGTACATCTCTTTCTAAAAAATATTCTCTAGCTCACCCAGAAGTGAGGGGGTCAATGCAGGGATTCTGGGGTGAGGTTCTCGGCTCTGTGTTATACAGAGCTAGGTGATCTAATGGTCACTTCCATCCTTAGACACTATCAATCTCTGAATTATTCGTTGCGAACATATCCTCCCTGTTTTGTTCTCAAACTGTTCATGAGCTGACCCCGATTTCTGAGGGGCTTGCTCGCTCCTCGCAATCCTCTGCCGAAGAGCTGAACTGCACCATTTTCAGAGGGTCGTGAACTATTCTCTTCGACTCTTTGCCATTTGTTACTCTAGGTGTGGGATTGATTACCTAAGTCACATGGTGGTGTTTCTGCAATTTGGAAACAGTAAACTCGTTTGAATGAGAGAATAATGAACAAACTTGGCAGTCTCATTCACAAAAATGTTTGCTGATCCATTTTTGTCATAGTAGACAAGCATTAGAAATATATTTAGAAAATGTTAGGACAGTTTGGATCTTTTCCTGATCTCTTTTGCACAAAAAATAGCTTTATATTTCGCTCTATATGAGGACCCCAGATTTTAAAATAGCTGGGTTCCTTCCTTGCTGGTGGACAGAGAACAAGTATGTATTTGCTTTCTAATAGATTTTACATTCCCTTTCCTCTTATCCCATTCCCCGCAAGGAAGTGGGCGGCAGTGAGGGGGGGGGGGGGGGGGGGGGGGGGGGGGGGGGNGCCAGGAATCACTCCCAGCACAAGTACACCAGTTCACACATAAACACGCTCATTTGCACACACATCTGCTCATTCAGAAATGAAAGCTCCTTGCCAAATATCTGTGCAAACAGAATGTTCACAGAAAGCAACCCAAAAGGGGTCTGACAATATTCAGAGCAAATCCCTCATGGGACTGAGCAAACAGGTCTGTTACTACCCCACCCCACTATTCAGCCAGCTGGAACGTATTATTCCTTGGCTTCTTCTAGTGTGGTTTCTGTTGCTGGTTTGATCCTGCAGCCGGCTGCACCTTGTTGTTGAGCAGATGCAGAATCCTCAGGCAGGGGGTAGCTTGCAAAATTGATTTCCTCTGGTTGTGTGTGTGTGTGTTCCTTTTTGCATAAAAGCTCTGCAGTCAGCGAGCAGTTCTGCCTTCACTGAGCAAAGACTCCTGGACAGCCTGAGGGACTTGCCTCATGTCTTCTCATTTCAGAGCAATTTTAGATTTGGTCTCTGCCCTCCCTGTTCATAACTGTCATAACAGGACTAAAAGGGGTGATTTGAAAGCCAGGATCTACTATAAAAGGAGAGAGCTTAGTTGCTTGGTTTAAGTTGCTCTCAAATAGACACATATTAACCTTTGGTGCTGAAAGACACATCTGTGCCCGGAAGACATTGTCTACATCCAAAGGCTGCACCATTTTAACTCAAACGAAGGTTTAAATTGCTGTCGTGAAGCTGGTACGACCATCAGTGCAGACACACTCAGCTCAGAAACAACCAGCTCATATCCATGGAGCTTCACTTAATCAGCTGGATTTCAGTGTGTCCGGGGATTCATATAGGGCTCGACCTATTCCCATGGCAGGGCTGAGACACTTGCTATCAATGCTGAGATCAGAGTCCTGCTGTGCAGATTCTTCTCTGTCCTGTTGCCACCTGTCAGTGCTGGGAACAGCTGGAGGCCTCACTGGCTGGCTCTCTCTAGTGCGGGTTCTGCTGAGCCTCCAGCTCCGTCTGAGCCTTGCTGCAGGGGTAGCCTTAGCTAGGCCTCTGGGGCAGTCAGCAGCTTCTCTCCTGGAGCTAGGCACTGTTCACGTAGGCCCCAATTCATGAACACGTGCTTCAGTCCATCCCTAAAGAACGTAACATGTCTGCTTACAGCTAAGCACGTAGTACAATGCGTTGCTGAATCAGGGCCCTGGTCCTGCCCAGATACTAGGGCGACTGGTGCCAAGTAAATAAAAACACCAATGAAGGCTATGTGGAGTGACAGTACAGGTGGCATCAGGACTTGCCCCCAGCTGAACCCCTAACAGCAAGGAAATCTTGAGGGAAGGAAAAGACTCCTTCATTCCTTGCTGCCTTCACATCCACACCCCACTGTCAATGCTGCTCACACCCAACAACACTGTCTGTGTGCTCCCACACTCCAGTCACACCCAACCACACTGTCAGTGCTCTCAGACACTCCAGTCACACCCAGCAACACTGTCAGTGCTGCCCACACTCCAGTCACACCTGGCAACACTGTCAGTGCTCTGACACTCCGTTCATGCCCTGACAACACCCTGATAATGCTGTCAGCCCACTCCAACACTCCAGTCACACCCAACAACACAGGCAGGGCACTCTAACAGTCCAGTTACACCCCAACAACACTGTCAGTGCTCTGTAACACTCCATTCACATCCCAACAACACTGTCTGTGCTCTCTGACACTCCAGTCACACCAGACAACACTGTCAGTGCTCTGTGACATTCCAGTCATACTCGACAACACTGTTAGTGGTCTGTGACAACTTGGTCACACCCCAAGAACGCTGTCAGTGTTCTCTGATATTCCAGTCACACCACGACAACACTGTCAGTGCTCTGTGACAGTCCAGTCACACCCAGACCACACCGTGAATGCTGCCCATACTCCAGTTACACCCAACAACATGGTCAGTGCTCTCTGACACTCCAGTCACACCCCAACAATGCTGAGAGTGCACTTCAACACTCCAGTCTCACCTGACAACACACAGACCCCAACTACACTTTAAGCACTCTGACATTCCAGTCACACCCCACAATACTGTCAGTGTTCACTGACGGTCCAGTCATACCCCAACAACGCTGTCAGTGCACTTGGACACTCCAATCACACACAGCCCACACTGTCAGTGCTCTCTGACAGTCCAGTCTCACCCCAACAAGGCTGTCATTGCACTCGGACAGTCCAGTCACACTCTGAGAACCCTGCAGTGTACTCAGACACTCCAACCACACACAAACCACGCTGTCAGTGCACCCGGGCACTCCAGTCACACCCAGACCACACTGTCAGTGCTCTCTGAAATGAAAATTTGAAACATTTTGTTTAAAAAATATCACACCAAAATGTTCCAGCTTTTCCAAAATATATTTTCCTCCATTGTCATTGGGCCAAAAGTATTCACCAAATTGGACCCAAATTCACAAATAGTTTAATTTGACCAAAAAATGCATTTTTCAGGAATACTATTAACAGAAATAAATAAATAAATAAATAATATTCCCCAGCTCTGGTTGGTGATTAGGCCTAACTGGTGGATAAAATAATGAGGTATTAGCCAAGGACCTGGGGTTTAGAACCCCAGACTGTAGAGCCTTGGGTAGTTGATATTCCCACAGTACCACCAAGAGGCTCTAAAGAAGTATAGCCAGGGAGCACTGTGGAGAGTAGACACCACAAGAGGTACCACCCACAAGACCCAGATTGACAGTACCCTGTGGCCCTCCAATTGGCCAAGTGTCCCTACTTAACCCCTGGGGTTGGCCTAGGAAGTTGTTGGGGACAATTTCATGGACTTTGCCTTGTTTCTGAATCCAGCCTGACCCCAACTTCTGCCTCCCGATTCTAGCCTGGTACTGCCTCTGGTCTTTGACCCTGGCCTGATTCTGACTCTGGTTTATGGGACCTGGCTTTCCGATCCCTCCAACTCCTGCACAGTGATGCCTGTCCCTAGTGGGCAGGACCTCAGCCCAGCTGTGACTACTAGGCCAGACTGCCTGTGCCCTGGTCCCTTACAGATAGGCTATTCTGCCTATTGCTCCCTTTTGGGATTCTTTAAAAAGAGTCTTTGGAGTGAAGATGGATGGAGTGACTGTTATCATCATGGCTGCCACCACCACTGTATCCTGGGATCCACCATGATACCATGGGCCATTTGTCATCCTTATCGAGGACCCAATCAGATCAGGACAGAGAGAGGGACCCAGATGACATCTCCACCTCTACTAGCACTGGCTTGAATCCTGAACACCACATAGACTGTGAGACTTGGTCTATTGCTGTCACCCCTCCATGTGTCATGTTTCCTTCCCCACCTGATTTCTTCTTTCCTGTCTTTCTTCCTTTGCTGTTTGTTTAATTGACTGGGCAAAGTGCCTAACGCTCAACTCGATGGCACTTCTGTCTGTCCACACTTCATTGTTTAATGTTGTACCAGTAAATAAGGGTTTTAGTAACATCTTATCCCTTGTTGGGCCAGAGACAGTCCCTCTTCAGCACAACACTCCTCCTGTTCACATCTTCACACACAAACCTCTCACCTGAGTTTGGTCGTTCGTTCAACCCAGGCAACCTGGGCATGGGGGTTAGAACTTGAGTTCTGCTTTCACTCAGGCTGATAACACCCCTACTTGACATTAGCCAGTTGAAGCCTCATCTATGTGGGGAAATTGGTCAGCAAAACAATACTTGGGTAGACAAGCCTACATCACGGGAGTGCTGATAGTCCTCCAGTGCCTTCCCACAATTCCTGGTGTGTGCCCAGGAGGACAGACTAGCTCTCCCATAACTCACTAGGAAAGAATCATAGTGGTTCCTCTTACTGCAGCACAGAGAACCATGGGATATTCCCCATCAGTCCTAGCAACACACATGGTGGAGTGCAGCATCAGTTAGGACCCAATAAATAAGGTGGGGCTTTGCAGAGTGACTGCTCATACCCTCTAGCTGCTGATCACCTGAGTTAACTTTGCAGTGAAGACATAGGGAGCGATAAAAGAATCTCCATCTATTAATTTATCCAAGAGAAAGTTCAGAGGTGACTTGATCATGTCTGCAAGTACCTACCCAGGGAGAGGATTTCTGAGTATAAATGGCTCTTTCCTCTAGCAGACAAAGGCAGAATAAGAGCCAGTGGTTGTCATCCCATTTCCTGATTCCAGCAGCCAGGGCTTTAAGGAACACACCACAAATCATGAAACCTGCGATAAATTCACTAGAGTTGCAACACTGAAGCAAAGAATGCTGTACACAGATGTGATTTCCTGAGGTATTTAGTAGAAAGGAACCTAAGACAAGATTCAGATCCAGATCATTTTCTTAAACTTTTCTATAAAATATCTGCAAAATGCAACCCAAAGTTTCCTTGTCTCTAGAAAGCTGGCTGTTTTAGGAAAACAAAACAACAACAAAACCAAGTAAAGTTGAGCCAAAATTGAGGAAGAAGGCCATACTGGTTTTTAAAGGTTTAGAGGGTAAGTGAAGGCAGCTATAAAAAAAGGACAATAAGGAGATTTTAAAACATATTAGGAACAAAAAGAATCCTGACAATAGTATCAATCCATTACTGGATGGACGTAGTACAGTAGAACCTCAGAGTTATGAACACCTCAGGAATGGAGGTTGTTTGTAACTCTGAACAAAACATTTATGGTTGTTCTTTCAAAAGTTTACAACTGAACATTGACTTAATACAGCTTTGAAACTTTACTATGCAGAAGAAAAATACTGCTTTCCCTTTATTTTTATTTTTTTGTAGTTTACATTTAACACAATACTGTACTGTATTTGCTTTTTTTTAATCTGCTGCTGCCTTATTGTGTAGTTCCAGTTCCAAATGAGGTGTGTGATCGACTGGTCTGTTCGTAACTCTGGTGTTTGTAACTCTGAGGTTCTACTGTAGAATTATCAATAATGCAGAAAAGGCAGAAGTATTCAATAAATATTTGTTTGGTATTTAGAGAAAAACAGATGAAATACTCTCCTCATATGGTGATAACACTCTTCCCATTTCATTAGTATCTCTGGAGCATGTTAAACAGAAACTACCAAAGTTAGACATTTTTAAATTAGCACATCCACATATCTTGCATCCAAGAGTTTAAAAGAGCTGGCTGAGGAGCACGCAGGACCATTAATGTTGATTTTCAATAAGTCTTGGAGCATGGGGGAAGTTCCAGAAGACTAGAAGAAAGCTAATATTGTGCCAATTTTTAAAAAGGGTAAATGAGATGAGTTGGGTAATTATAGGCCTGTCAATCTGACATTGATCCTGGGCAAGATAATGGAGCAGCTGATATGGCACTCAATAAAGAATTAAAGTAGAGTAATGTAATTAATGCAAATCATCATGGATTTATAGGAAAATAGATCCTGTCAAACTAACTTGATACCTTTTATTATAAAATTGAAAGTTTGGTTGATAAAGATAATAGTGTTGATATAACATACTTAGACTTCTCTAAGGCATTTGGCTTGGTACCACACAACATTTTGTTTGAAGAACTAGAACAATGTAAAATTAACATGGCGTACATTAAATGGATTAAAAACTGGCTAATTGATAGGTCTCAAAATATAATTGTACAAGGGGAATCATTCTTGAGTGGGTGTGTTTCCATTGGTGTCCCACAGTGATGGGTTCTTGGCCCTACGCTAGTTAACATTTTTATCAATGACCTGGAAGAAAACATAAAATCATCACCGATAAGTTTTCAGATGACACAAAAATTATGGACGGGGGCTGCGGGTAAGTAATGAAGAGGACGAGTCACTGATGCAGAGCGATCTGCATCACTTGTAAATTGGGTGCAAGGAAACAATATGCATTTTAATATGGCTAAATGTAAATGTTTACATCTAGGAACAAAGAATGTATGCTGTACTTACATGATGGGGGACTCTATCCTGGGAAGCAGTGACTCTGAAAAAGACTTGGGGGTCATGGTGGCTAATCAGCTGAACAGGAGCTCCCAGTACAACACTGTAGCCAAAAGCGCAAATGTGATCCTTGGATGAATAAACAGGGAATGTTGAATAGGAGTAGAGAGGTTGTTACCTCTGTATTTGGCAATGGGGCCACCGCTGCTGGAATCCTGTGTCCAGTTCTGGTGCCCACGGTTCAAGTAGCATGTTGATAATTAGAGAGGGTCAGAGAAGAGCCATGAGAATGATTAAAGAATTAAAAAACATCACTTATAGTGATAGACTCAAGGAGCTCAGTCTATTTAGCTTAATAAAGAAAAGGTAAAGGGGTGACTTGATCATAGTCTATAAATACCTACATGGGAACAAATATTTAATAAACAGCTCTTCAACCTAACAGAGAAAGGTCTAACACGATGCAATGGCTGGGAGTTGAAGATAGACAAATTCAGACTGGGAATAAGGCATACATTTTTAACAGGGAGAGTAATTAACCGAAGGATTGTGATAGATTCACTATCACTGACCATTTTTAAATTGAGATTGGATGTCTTCGTAACAGATCTGGTTTCAGAATTATTTTGGGGCCTGTGTTCTAGAGGAGGTCAGACTAGATGATCATAATCCCTTCTGGCCTTGGAATCGATGGTTCTGAGTGCACCTGGCTCATGGCTCTGAGGAGAGTATGGCTGGGTGTCCGACACTGATCAGATGATTTTTCTGTCTGTTGAATGAATCAGCCTTGTAAATCCCAGTGTCTCATTCACTGGGTGGTGTTCACCATAAAAACATAAGAACGGCCATATTGGATTAGACCAAAGGTCCATCTAGCCCAGTATCCTGTTTTCCAACAGTAGCCAATGCCAGGTGCTCCAGAGGGAATGAACAGAGCAGGTAATCATCAAGTGATCCATCCTCTGTCTCCCATTCCCAGCTTCTGGCAAACAGAGGCTAGAGACACCATCCCTGCCCATCCTGGCTAATAACCATTGATGGACCTATTCTCCATGAACTTATCTAGTTCTTTCTTGACCCCTGCTATAGTCTTGGCCTTCACAACATCCTCTGGCAAGGAGTTCCACAGATTGACTGTGTGTTGTGTGAAGAAATACTTCCTTTTGTTTGTTTTAAACCCAGTGCCTATTAATTTCATTTGGTGACCCATAGTTTGTGTGTTATGAGAAGGAGTAAATAACACTTCCTTATTTACTTTCTCTACACCAGTCATGATTTTATAGACCTCAATTATATCCCCCCTTAGTTGTCTCTTCCAAGCTGAAAAGTCCCAGTCTTATTAATCTCTTCTCATATGGAAGCCGTTCCATACCCCATATCATTTTTGTTGCCCTTTTCTGAACTTTTCCTATTCCAATATATCTTTTTTGAGATGGGGCGACCACATCTGCACGCAGTATTCAAGATGTGGGCATACCATGGATTTATATAGAGGCAATATGATAGGGATATTTTCTGTCTTATTATCTTTCTTAATGATGCCCAACATTCTGTTCACTTTTTTGACTGCCACTGCACATTAAGTGGATGTTTTCAGAGAACTATCCACACTGACTCCAAGATCTCTTTCTTGAGTGGTAACAGCTAATTTAGACCCCATCATTTGGTATGTATAGTTGGGATTATGTGTTCCCATGTGCATTACTTGGCATTTATCAACATTAAATTTCATCTGCCATGTTGTTGCCCAGTCACCCAGTTTTGTGAGATCCTTTTGTAGCTCTTCACAGTCTGCCTGGGACTTAACTATCTTGAGTAGTTTTGTATCATCTGCAAATTTTGCCACCTCACTGTTTACCCCTTTTCCCAGATCATTTACGAATATGTTGAATAGGACTGGTCCCGGTACAGACCCCTGGGGGACACCACCATTTACCTCTCTCCATTCTGAAAACTGGCCATTTATTGCTACCCTTTGTTTCCTGTCTTTTAACCAGTTACCAATCCAGCTACACCGGCCCTCTCTGTGCCATACGTTAGAGCAGAGGTACAGGGCAGAAGGAGTCACTTCGCTCATCATGCATCAGTCTGTAGAGATGGCGCAGAGGCTGTTTATAATTGTGGAGTACAGGGGAGGACTGAGGTTTATTACAAAGAAGGGCTTGTAAACAGGAAGAGCATGTTGCCCTGGGGGCAGGTTTAATAGCGATGCCTGGTGCACTCGGGAAGCGGATATAGCTGGTTAATGAGGGGTCCCTGCTCCCAGCACCCCTGTCTGTGGCTGGGATCCCAGCTGGTACATACCCAGTGCTGGGTCACAGGGAGCACACATCCAGCACTTTCCGACTCTACAGAGGATGTGTGGCTTGTCGGGTCACTGCTGAGCTTCATGGGTTGGAGTAGTTCTGGGTGCTGGATGTGACCCTGGGTGCTAAATAGCCTTCCCACCCATGCCCTTGTCCCACCTTCCTGTCTTGCTGTACACCAGAGCCAGCAGCTGGGATTCATTATCTAACATTCCATAAGGCCCTATAAGGAATCAGGGGGAAGGAGCATAAACAGATGAATGACTCTGCCTGGCACAAGCCGCTCTCTTTCTCCTAGAGTGGAATCTGATTCTGGACTGACCCTGTGACACTCCCCCAATCACAAAGGAGAAGGAAATGGACAGAAAGACAGGGAGGGCCACTGGGAGCCTGTGTCAGTGGAATGGGAGGGTTGGGGGCCCTGAGCGCTGCTCAGGCAGGAGGAATATATGGAAATCGCCTGTGAACAAATAACTGACAATAGCAATTATGGCAGGGCTCTGAACTGGGGGCTGTTCTGTGCCCCAACCACCCCCCACCCTGATCTCTTAAGCCCTTCCCAGGGAGAAGGAGTGTTCTGTGGGAGTGAGGGCTGAGAGTGCATATTAGTGGTTTAAGGATGAACACTTTCCCAGGGACGTTACAATTATTCCCTAAACAAGAATCAGAAACCCTGAGCATTCAGAGCTAATCTTAAATGTGAAAGAATCCCAGAAGGTCAGGAAATGTGCGGCGAAGGTGCTCAAACGGCCATAACTGTGCCTTGCACTGGCCTCTGGTCCTCCTTTTTTTGTGTTCTTTTCTTATTTAAGCACTGATCCTATGACTGATGGTTTGTGTTATCGGAGGTTGGGGTGGACAGCTTTCATTTAGGGCTTTAAGAACTCATGGGTGATGGCAGGCCATAGCCTGAAGCCAGGTGTAGCCTGGAAACTTTTGCCAGTATAGTAATGATGGTCTAGCTAGTTGGTATAGCTACATGGCAATACCCTCTCTAGTGTAGACAAGACCTGAGTTTGGAAAAGTCAGTTTCCAAAAAGACATAGGGGGTGGAGGGTTGGATAATCAGCTGAATACGAGCACCCAGTCCAATGCTGTGACAAAAAGGGCTAATGCGATCTTTGGATGCACGAACAGGGAAATCTCGAGTAGGTGTAGCAAGGTTATTTTACCTCCATATTTGACACTGGTGCAACTGATGCTGGAATACCGTGTCCAGTTCTGGTGTCCACAATTCAAGAAAGATGTTGAAAAGTTGGAGAGGGTTCAGAGAAGAGCCACGAGAATGATTAAAGAATTTAAAAACCTGCCTTATAGTGATAGACTCAATCTATTTAGCTTAACAAAAAGGTTAGGGGTGATGCAATTACAGTCTATAAGTACCTGCATGGGGAACAAATATTAATAATGGACTCCTCAATCTAACAGAGAAAGGTATAACGTGATCCAATGGCTGGAAGTTGGAGCTACACAAATTCAGACTGGAAATAAGGCATACATTGTTAACAGTGAGGATAATTAACCATTGGAACAATGTACCAAGGGTCACGGTAGATTCTCCATCACTGGCAATTTTTAAAGCAAGATTGGATGTTTTTCTAAAAGATCTGTTCTAGGAACTGTTGTGGGGCAGTTCTTTGGCCTGTGTTATGCAGGAGGTCAGACTAGATGGTCACAGTGGTCCCTTCTAGCCTTGGAATCTAGGAATAATGACCATGACCCAGCCCCTCCCATCCTCATCTTCTCTTTGACACCTTTTGTCACCATGTCTCTGAAGTGTTTGCATCTAGGGCTGAAAAAATCAGGTGTTTTGAAAGAGCTCTTTGGGGCTGATCTTCAGTCCCTTTGAGCTGTTCACATTTCTGAACGACGTCATAAAACCATGCTTGAAAATACAGCTGACACTTGCAAAGCAGAATGCCTAAAGTCAGGCTCCGAAGCCCACCGTTACTTAGACCCATATCTAGGCACCTGGGGCCAGATTTTCAAAGAGTTCAGCATCTGACAGCTCCTATTTAAAGCACCTAAATGGAGCAGACAGATTTTTGAAAGTGACCAACCCTCAGAAGAGTATATGAGCAGCCTGCAAGCCTGGCCTCTGTATTTAAGTGCTGAAGAGCTTGTGCTTACTAGACTTTTGCATATCCCATGAACTGATTGCCAATTATCTCAAAATACTTAACATCTCCGTATGGGCTGGTTCTGATCTAGGGGCTTGGCACTGCCCTCAGAGCACCTGCTAAGCTCCTGCCGAAATCCATGGACTTCCCGTCCTGCCAACTTTGGGAATTTTGTCACAAGTCTTGCAGTAGTTGCTTTTTGTAAAGCCCCAGCTTCTGGAGTCAGAGGAATCTCAGCTTTCATTTTTAAAAAAGTTTTAGCCCTTCTGATTGCGGAGGAAAGCATAACCCAAGTGTGTCTTAAAGGCAACAAAAAAAACCCCAGCATTGACTATTAAACAAACCTCCTGGTTTTAACCCAGTCTCCTGACTTTGGGACCTGACTGATAGGTTTTGAACACTTGGCCTTGGAGATACTGGCACATGCATGCATGAGCCCTCACTCCAGTCAGGTTGGTTCTGAGCTGTAGTTTGTTTCTGGCTAGTTCAGGAGAACTGGGAGCTGGGCTCAGGCTGTGCTGTGTGTGTTTTTATGGCTTTGAGAGAGATTTTGGGAGACCAGTAGCACATTCATAATGTCATGGCAGGAATCACCGGAGGTGCTGTTCCATACAGCCTGCAATTTCCTGTTCACTTGCCAGCTGTGTTCAGTCTTGGAAGGAATGCTGTGTAGTCATTCCATCAGTGGTGCAGTTTCTTTGTAGGGGAGCTGTGCAAGCAGCAAGGGGTGGAGGGATTGCTCTGTCCCAGTCACTCCAACTAGACCCCTTCCATGGGCCATGGTTGCTCCCCAGGCACGGGGCGTCAGTGTTGGACACTTAGCTAAGAGGCTGGGAAGGGGAGGCTGACGGTGGGTGGAGTCCTCTTACTGCTGTTTGGATATGCAATAGGGTGACCAGATGTCCCTATTTTATAGGGACAGTCCCGATATTCTGGACTTTGTCATATATAGGCACCTATTACCCCCCACCCCCATCCTGATTTTTCACCCTTGCTATCTGGTCACCCTAATATGCAAACAGCTGGCAACAGGCATGGTACAAAGTCCCCGATCCACCCAGCTCTGAACCTGGTGGCACTGGGTCCAAATCTGAACATGGGACCCAGCCTCTCTGTGGGAACACTGCGGGGGGGCATCTATAGCTGAGAGACTAGCTGGGAGCAAAGGAGTTGGGGGTGAGGGATGGGACGGTTTGATCCACTTCTCAGTGAAGGTAGTTGGAAGGGCTGCACAGTGGAATTTCTGGCGGGGAACAGCTTGCACAGCTCCCTTGGCTCAGTGAAGGGGCCTCGCCAGCACCTCTCCAGGCAGTCCCAGCCATGGCCATGCCAGCGTGCAGCCAACACCTCACCAGCCCCATCTGGGGCTCTGGGACTCAGGTAGCTCAGAGCATTGTGGTGCTGTGCGGCTGTGCACAGAGGGACGCTGCCGTGATCACGGCCCGACAAAATGGGATTCTGGGTAACCCGCGGCCGTCTCTGGAAACCGAGCAACTGTCTGACCTATTGCCTCTCCCTCCCTCCCTCTCAGCAGCATTATCTGACCATGGTGAAACTGGGCAGCAATCTCTGTGAGAAGCCGGACAAGGAGCAGGGCACCAGCAGCGGTGATGACAGCTTTGACAACATCCCTTTGATAACGCCGCTGGACGTCAACCAGCTACAGCAGCCCTTCCCTGACAAGGTAATACCAGCGGTGCCCCTCGGTGGCCAACACCAAGTGCAAGTCCCCTCTGCCCCTGCTGGCCCCCTCACCCTGTCTGATGGGGCAGCAGTGGTGCTTTGCTGCCTCATTTGCCCCTCAGGAGCTATTAACCACTTTCCGGTTCTCCTGGGGCCCTGTGCTGTGTGTGAAACCAGCAGCCAAGCCCAGCATGCCCCCTGTTCCCACAATCCCGCTGCTGGGGCTGGGTTTGCTCAAGGGGAATTGGACTGTGCCAGCCGGGATGTGCGCGGCCATGCCCCAATGCGTTCAGGGGAACTCAACGATAGTCAGCGCAGCAGAATCTGCCCTTGGGCCAATGACAAAGGGGCCACGATTTCCTTCGTGAGTGAAAATTACCTCACACCACTTTTTTCTGAAAAGGAAAAAAACAATGAAGTGAATAAAATTGAGTTTCTTCTGGATTCGGTTATGTGGGGGCGTGATTAGCCAGGGGAGCCTCACCTTTTCCCATAGGAGAGCCAGGCTCTCAGATGGTGTAAATTGGGCTCTTCGTGCCAGCTGGGGACCTGGACCAGAATTGCTCTCTGGCCCTGGTGTCTGTGCCTCTTTATTTGCTGGTTTGAGAACATGGACAGATGCTGTGCTTAGCCCGTAGCTAAGCTTTGAGACTAAAGCTAACGTTCAGAACTGACAGCACGCTGATAGCAGCTGCATCACCCCCTCACCGCAGGCCCCTCACTCTCCCAAGGTAGGTTCCTCCCCCTGGGGCTCACTGAGCAAACATGCCATCTGCATGCTAGCTAGTCAGTGTGTGCAAATAGGTCTCTGGTTCTGTACAACACTTTTGTTTCCCAGGAGTGAGGGATGGACACTTTTGCAGAAACGAGCCAATTCAGGGAAATCCAAACTTCTTTGTGAACAGTTGACAAACACAACACTGGGCTAGAGCCACCAAACAAGCCATTGGTTGTGGCAGAGGTGAGCAGCCCATCTTTGCCTGGGAAATACCAGGAACAAGAAGTCTTGAAGGCCCTGGGTCTGATTCTCGTTTGCACAAAGGCCGCTATACGTTGCTGTGCCACTGTAAAGGGGCCTTACAGTGTGCACATGTACCCTGCCAGAGCAAGTGGTGGAAAGGAGCTTTGGTGTGAATGAGACTCCGCCCCTATGTGTTTGCTGGGGCCTCTGTGGAGGGCTGGAGGACAAGGCTGGAGTGAGGCAGGAAGGCAGGAAGCAGGAACAGGTGGAAAGGCAGGGCTCAGCAGTCAGGCAAGTAGGCAGGGTCCATAGTAGCGGCTAGTCATGATTCCTCTACTTGCTCAGACAACTTCCTGTGTCTCTTTCTGGTTTATATAGAGCTTCCCAGCCAATCAGTGAGGCTGGACATCTCCCCCAGTCAGGAGCTTTGTGGGTGGGGCCGTTTGTGAGGTAGAGCTTTACTGGCCCGCTTCTCCAGTCATTCAGGTGAACTGCTGGGTAGTGGCCATGGTCTGAATACTGTCTGGGGATGCCCGGGTTTCAGGCCTACCATCCGTCACATCATCCCCTCTCTTAGGGCACCCTCTGGTGGGAGGGGCAGTTGGGAGTGGTGAGGGAATTGGTCCTGAATGTGGGTTGGAACATCCATGAGTGTCTGCCAGGAATGCATGTTAAACAGTCTTTGACCAGAATAAACCAGATGGGACTCAGCCTCCCGTATCGGCCTTATCAAAATGCTCATGCAGTTGGCTTTTTCCAACCAAAAAACATTGTCGGAAAAATTGCCAACCAGCTGAGCACCCTCTACCCGATGGCCAGAGTTGGGGCCTTGGAGCTGCCCCATGCGATGCTGTCTCTGTCGTCTCTCTCCTTAAGCCCAATTTCTCAGCTCTGTGTTTTGGATGGATAGTCTTTGCTCCTCTCTGCTAACCTGGGGTCAGTCACTGTGGGGAGCGAGTGTCTCTGCATTTCAGTCTCCCCTGGCCCTGGCTCCTCCATCACTCCTCTCGCTTTGTGGCCCCCATTCTCCGCTGCATCAGAGCAGCGCTTGGACATAATATATGGAGATATACCTATCTCATAGAGCTGGAAGGGACCCCCAAGGGTCATCGAGTCCAGCCCCCTGCCTTCACTAGCAGGACCAATTTTGCCCCAGATCCCTAAGTGGCCCCCTCAAGGATTGAACTCACAACCCTGGGTTTAGCAGGCCAATGCTCAAACCACTGATCTATCCCCCCCGATGGGAGAGTGGAGAGTGGAGTGCAGAGAGCCAGCGGCAGCTTCCTGCCCCTTGGCTGCCCAGCCCTGGAGAAGGTTAGGCCAGAGGGGACTTACTGTAATGTCACCAGAATAAGCCTGAGCCCACAACACCCTGGCCCACCCCCTCCTCCCATTGATGTGGGGAGAGGGTGTGGAAAGTGGCTATGCGATCAGAGAGTCCCCAGCATGGGGAGCTCTGCTGGGAATTTCTAGCTGCCCCATGCTACATAAGAGGCTGTATCAGACCAGAGAATCTGGCCCAGTGTCTCCAGTGTCCCACTTCTCCCTTGGCATATGGTGGGAGTTTCGCTTGGCTTTGCGCACATCTCTGTTGGGGATCCGATGCCAGGCTGCTGGTTGTGGGCAGGGAGCCATGGTTTGCTGTGGCCTTGTCTCTGTTGGTGCCAGTCACTCATGTATTCATCTCCAGTGTCACTGGTTCTGGAGATGGAGAGGAGGCGAGTTTTGGGGTGTGGCTGTACAGAAATGAATGAGGGCTCATTCTGGAGTGAGCGTGTGGCTTTGGCTTGCGGGGTGTTTGCTGCTGGGGTGGTACCAAGGGGCTGGTGTCCTCGTGCGGTGTTGGTTGGGGGATCACAGCTGTTGTTACCGGGAGTTCAGGGCACAGACTTTGTTGGCACATTTGCTTTTGGGAGTTTTCTCCCAGTCAGGATGATCAGCTGTTACCATTGAGCCCAGAACTCACTCCTTATCGGAGAAGGAGTTGGGTGACGCTGCAGAAGGGCATTAACCAAGGGCTGTATTCATCCAGTGGTTTCTTTATGGCACAGGAGGTCTGTAGGGCTTCTCTGGCACTGTAACAGAAAGTCTGCAGCTCCTCAGCCATGTCCACACTACAAAATTATGACGACCTAACTTATGTCAGATACAGCCACCGTGGTTATTAAATCGCTTGTGTGTGTGCACACTCAGCTTCTTGTGTCAGCGGTGTGCATCCTCACCAGGAGTGCTTGTGTCGATTGCATTGTCAGCATGGGGCATTGTGGGACGGCTGCAGGAGGCCAGTAACAGTTGATGTAAGCAACACAGCGTCTAAACTGACACCGCATCAACTGAATGACATCGACCGTGACTCCGTGCTGCTCGGAGAGGTGGCGTTACTAAATCGGCGTCGAGAGGCACTGACGTGGGTGGGAGCCAAATTGAAGTGAAGACACTTCCACAGCTAGGTCGATGCGAGGCAGCATACGCCGACCTAACCGTGTAACGTAGACCAGGCCTCCATCCGTCTGGTGAAGCATGCGTGTAGCACATGTTGTGTTCAGCTGCTGCTGGTGCCTGCAGGCAGAGAGGACTTTGGTCAGGACGTGGGGACCCTTCAGGGCTTGACTGAACTATCCTGGGGTTTATTTTCCAGGTTATCCCTTGTTGGCACATTCTCCTGTGGGCTGTCACGAGAGGACACTAGTGTAACCTGCTGGAGAGTGGGTGTGACAGGTCCCCACCGCGCTGAAATGCAGAGGCTATCTGCCTGTTACAGCCCCAGCTACGCAGCCTTGTGCTTTTTACCCGGAAGGTCCCCACTTCAATCCACAGGGTGCTGACTGTCACAATAGCAGGACCCGTCACCAGCAACCTGCAGACACTGTGGCCCCAGTGCTTGGCTGCCTGGTGCCCCGAGCGAAGGGAGGGCAGCGTGTTCACCCCCAGTTCGCACTGGGGTTTGACCACATCAGGTGCAGAGAAGGTTTTTGGGCTGGTTTCTCAGCTCCACTCCATCCCATTTACACTGCTCCTGCAGAGCTTCAGGGACAGAAAACTGCCCTGACAGGCCAGCAGGCTATTCCCTTTGCACAGCGACTCCCTGGCAGGTGTGCACCTGGGTGTGCCGGACGTATCTCATTTCCTCTTGGCCTTCCCAGAAACAAGGCACATGTTTTTAACAGCGAGGATAATTAACCATTGGATCAACTGACCGAGTGCCGTGGTGGATTCTCCATTGCTGTCAATTTTAAAATCAGGCTTGGATGTTTTCCTACAAGACCTGCTCTAGGGGCAGGGGCAGGTCTCTGGCCTGTGCTGCACAGGTGGTCAGACTAGATGATCACAGTGATCCCTTCTGGCCTTGGGATCTATGATGCTGTGAACATGAATCCCCTGGTTGTGACACAGTGCCCAGGGCTGTCAGGGCTGTGCCTCTGCAAGCTAGTGATGGGCACGCTCCAGCCGCTGAGCCCTCCAAGCGTCCCCTGGAGTGTCCAGCCCCTGGTCCACTGGACACTCACAGTATTCACAGATCCACTGCTCCCAAAGGAACAGTGACCCCAGCCTACCAGTTGCATCCCAGATCATAGTTCCACTTAACACACAGCACCTAGATCTGACTATCATGAAAACAAGTACAAGTGTATTGAACAAGGTGAAGAGAGTCGAGCAGCAGCGAGCTAAAGTATTGGAAACAAATGGTTACATGTAAAATCAAATCAAAACATGCCTCTAGAGTTCAGATTGAATTAACAAGATGCTGTCCTATCTAATTCATTGTACCTCACACAAAGTCTTTGCAGCATTTTCCAGCCAGGCTGGCTCTGACCCCACTCACCTTTCCTAAGATGGAAGATGCTGAGGGTTTGGCTACTTGGCAAAGGATGCTGGCTCTACCTCAGTACTCCCAATTACATCCCAAGAATGCATTGTCTTTGCTTGTTAACAGGTCGCCCCCTGCTGGTTTTGCATTTTCCTGCAGCGTTCCTCTCGTAGGTTTTGCACTCTTTTGATTAGCATCAGGCTCGGTAATGCAGGGAGGCCTCCATTGTGATACATACAATGCATGGGACACACCTGACCAGCCAGATAGATAAGTGTTGTCTGCCCCTGCCTGAACAGAATCTGTCCAAGCCCTGTCACTTCCTGGTGCCTGGCCTGCTTTTAATGTCGAGGCTTTAAGGACATAATTCCCACTATAAATACATAACTTCTTAACTATTACCCATACATGCATTTCACTATGACTAGGAGGACCAGTGGCCTACTGGCTCTCAGAAGAGACCTCACATGCCACCCTTGGTGAATTATTAGGGATGTCTCTCACCCAGGGGATCCCTGTAAAGCTCCATGCATCCCCTCTGCCAGCTGGCATCAAGAGGCCCCTGGGTCACTC
This sequence comes from Platysternon megacephalum, assembly GCA_003942145.1. NCBI lineage: Eukaryota > Metazoa > Chordata > Testudines > Platysternidae > Platysternon > Platysternon megacephalum. The sequence continues at coordinate 2,842,779 of QXTE01000162.1, forward strand.
TTGGTGTAGGGGTCATGTTGAGGGTGGGAGAGGCATGGGGCCTTGTGCTCCAGTCATCACCAGCCAGTGGCATGGTCCCTAGGAGGCTGTTACCACTGCGTAAATAGCAATCACAGGGCTCTCTAATTTATGCTGTGCTCCTGGATACCCCTAGGGTAAAGGGGGATGGCTTAAAGCCGCCTTTGCTCCCTCCCCTCCAGTTCTGAGCCAAGCACAGCTCAGCCAGACCTGAGGTTCTGGCCCCTTAAATTTGAGTTGTTTAGCAGGAGCCCAGGCAGAGGAATCTGTTCCATGAGGGTCAGTCAGGGGTCAGTGTATGTAGTGGAAAGAGCAGGGCTGAGGTTAGCTCCCTGACTGGTTTGTGTGGCTTGTGTTTGCACCATACCGTTCTGGATCGGTTCATGAATTTAATCAGCTCGTATGTTTTCCCACAGATTCAATGTTGTAGTGATTTAAGATTCAGGTTTCGGTGCCGGAATGACTCCCTCCTGCTGGAGCAGGGTGCTGTGTTGTAGTGAGCATATCCAGTGGCTCTCCCTGCTGGAGGGTTCCAATGTTTTCTTCATCTGTGGCAGCGTCTATGCAATCATTTTACTGTTCAAAGCATGATCCTTCTTCACTGGCTGTGTGGCTGGGGGTTGCCTGGTCGCTTTGCTGGGGACTCTGTGTTGTTGTAAGGTGCCTTGTGCCCTAGTGTGTGTTCAGAAAGGTCTTTTGGGTGCCCGGTTTTAGATGTGAATTGCTACCCCTCCACGCCTCGGGCTGCAGTCATGGCTGTGAGGGACTCTGCCAGCACATCGTGGCCTAGGGGAATCCCTACCCCCTGCTCCCCACAGAACTACACCCCTTGCACTGGGGGCCTTGCAGAGAAGGGGGTAGGGCATTCAGTTGTTACTTCTGGTGCAGTGGTGCGTCAACATCAAGAGATTGTACTCACGTCTGGCGGGCCCATTGTGTTCCCACTGGTGCCGCTCGCTAACCATCCCTCTCCATTGATGATTTCCAGGTCATTCTCGCTCAGCCAGCAAGTACAGAAAGGATGGTCCAAGATTGCACAGGTGACTAGTCACTCTGAATGCCTCCCTTCTGGGGCCTGGAGATGCCTTGCAGAGACCCGATTTCCGGAGAGCTACTGCTCAGAATTTGCTGAAAACCAGCCCCTCTGAAAGGGCCTCAAGTCAGGCTCCCCAAGTCATCTGTGACAATAATGACCCTGGTTTCTGTCTCCTGCTAGCCCCAGCTCAGCCTGGCTCCTGATGGCCACGGTGTGTTTTCTCTGCACCACACACCATGTCTGCAGCCAACCACAGCTCGCACTGTGGAATCTGAACATAGGCCGGCATTGGCAAACGTAGGGACCAGAATTTAGGCTCCTAAATCCACACCCAGGCATGTGAGTCAGAGATTGTCAGCGACACTGAATTACTGGCTCCTGCTGGCTTCATTCGGTAGGAGCAGGGGGTACGCAGCACCTCTGACAACCAGACCGCTTATGGAGTTAGGCGCCTAGCTTTAGGCATACATGCTAGCAAATGGTGACCTGCCCTGCATTGCTGCATGAATCCGGCTGGGGGTCAGGTTGCTTTTTGGCTATTGGCCCCACTACCAAATGAGCAGGACTCTTGGGAGGCCACTTATTGCAGTGCCACTGGGAGCAGAACTCCCTTCTGAAATATGCTGAGCCCTCCTGGCATTGCCAGCAGCTCTGGGCTGGGGGGATTAGGGCAGGAGGAGGCTACGGGTTGCTCTCTCTTGGTATGAGCTTTGTTGCCTTACTACTTTTTCTGCCCTCGGCCCCCAAGGAGCTGTGATGATCCATTAGGAAAGCCCCAAACATGGTGTTGGTGAGTCGCTGCTTGCGAGTGGCCCAGGCCCATTCCCCCAGTCTGCTCTGCTTTTTGCCTATCTGAGCAGTTGTTCCACGCAACCTCGTCCGGCCGTATACAGGTCACCGCTCACTGATTCCTCTCCTCACAGGTGATCGTCAAGACCAGAACAGAGTACCAGCTCCAGCAGAAGAAGAAGAGAAAGTTACATGTCCCCGGAATTAAAAAGCTGAACATAAACCTATACGATGAAGTATCAGAGAAGGTCAAGGTAAAGCATTCTCCTGCCCCACCCCTGCCTCAGCAGGGATTGTGATCTGGGGGATTGTCTCTCACATTGACACTGAAACAGGGAAAGTGAATAATCCAGATTAACTCAGACCAGCCCTGTTTTACCCAGGATAGGGGCCAGCGTGTCACCTCCCGCTCTCTGTCCTCAGAGGAGAAGCCAGTAGCCTGAAACTGGAGCAAGTCGATTTACATTCCTTACAGACCAGTCCATGGGCCGGTCTGTACTCTCCACAGGCAGGAGGCTGATGGAGATCCCGCCTCTCTCATGGGCGGTGTGACAGGGAAAGGGCAGAAGAGAAGGAGGGGCAAGGGGGGGCCTGAGGCTGTAGAACGGTCTGTGCCTGGGGCTGCTTCCTCTGCTGGAGAGCGGAAAGGGTTAACAGTCCTACAGACAGGCCAGGAGGCGGTGGCTAGCATGGGATTCCCTGGGGATGGCCAGGAGGCCCTGGTGCTGACCAGCCCCCCAGGTGGTCACTGCAGTGAGTGTGTCAGGAAGGTGCCCTAGTCCAACAGCACAGGTGGAGTGGGGGGGGGAGGCTGCTCCCTGGAACAGGATCTGGTTTTCTTCAGGAGAAGCCACCCCTCTGCATCCCACGGAGGCTCACGTGGCAATGGAAGAGGGAGAGGGAAATGGGGCCTGCTGGGAAAGGGCTTGTTTGGGGGATGGCAGGGGAGTGGGGCTGTGGGTGAGGGGCAGACTCAGACAAGCTGGGTTTGAATTTTCAGTGCTTGGCCGAACCAAGGGCCAAAGCTGGGGCGTTTGCCCATCCCTTGTGCCCCTCTACCTTGGGGTCCCTGGGCATATGGCAGTGCCATGACCCTGGACACCGCGGGTCCCTGTAGTTCATTCACCTTAGGCTCAGCGAAGAGGCAGGATGGAGCCCGGGGACGAGAGGTTTGTAGCCATTTCAGCACGAGAGCATGGCTATTTGGTCACTGCTGCTGTTCCTGCCCTCAAGGCTCACCCCCCCCCCCCCCCCCCCCCCCCCCCCCCCCCCCCCCCCGGGNGCGTCTGCAGTGAACACCATGTGGACTGGGCAGTGACAGCAGACTCCCTTCCACATGGCTGACGGGGATTGACATAATACGCTCCATATGAGCCGGTCTCACTGCTACTGGGTTAACTGGCTGTCTGGTGACTTCTGCCTCCAGAGATGCAGATTGTTTGGGGGGCCCAGGCCAAACATTCTGCAGTGTCCTGATTTTCCTGGCGCGCTTTGTCTCCGGTCCCTTGGGAAGTCACACTGGCTGTTTCTTGTCCCTCTGATTTTCCAGGGTCATTGTCCTTAGCTGCACGTTCTTTAGGGCCCGTTTTAGGACTCGCCAGTCTTACCTCTCACTCCTGAATTTCGATCCTTCTCCTCATTGCATGTAGAGATCTCTGGGGGCCATATTCTGCCCTCCCTATTCACACTGAGTAGCCCGTGACTCAGGGGAAATCTGACCTTAGCTTTCTTCATCCCCCCACATGTGCTTTGTGGCCACTTGAAACCCTTGAGCTTATACCGTGTCAGACTGTATAAGAGCAATAACATTCCCAGTAGGGTACAAGAGATACACACACTCAGGCAGGGCATTAACCAGACGAGATGGGTCAGGAAGACACCCCCACTCTCCCCCTGGGCAGCTTATTTCAGACATGCCCATTATGTTTTCTTGCCCCTCCCTCTGCAGCCTCTGGTCCTGACTATTGTTGGGTACCAGACCCTGGACTGTTGGTCCTGTGTGCTGAGGCCATAGCCACATCCGCACCTGTACAAACACAGCCTGGTTTTCAGTCCAGTCTCAACCTGACCTCCTCTTTGACAGCCATGGGTTAGTTCCTGCAGTGACTTGCCGCCGGGGTGGTTAAAGCTGTTAGGTGCCTCTAGCTGTCTCTTTGCATCCACAAACCGAGAGCCTGGTTTGAAAACCAGGCTCATGATGCATTTCCTTTGCCCCCTCCCCCTACTCAGATTCCACCTCATATCTTCTGAGGGGGAAAAAAGAAAAGAAAAGAAAAAGAGAACGAGCTAATGGGTCTCTAAAGCAGCTTCATCTAATCTGGGAGTGAACCCACTAATGTGCATAAATGTAGGGTGATTGCACAGCATCTCTGAAGCGCCGAGTTAAGGTTGTTTGGATGCTTTTCCATATCCTATTACAATGGTAGGATTTCTGTTAAGTTAAACTTTCCCTCTGAATTTCCTGGGTTTATAACACTTATTTGGGGGATAATTGCACCATCCCTATAATGTTTTTACCCTAAATTACTGATGTACTCTTAGACTTAACTCCATCTCGGGGTATCTTTTGGTCTGCAGAAAATCACAACAATTAGATACATCATCAATAACTGTGTTTAATTATAACCTAATTTCTTCAAATGGAGCCTATGCACTAGATTTCAGTGAGTTTTACCTACATGGGAAGTCTGAAGAGGCTGGGCTGTCCCAGTAAGGCCATTTGGGACAAGAACATGTCAGATGCAGTATGCTCCATTTCCCAAAGGACTCATTTGTAGTTTAATTTTAACTTCTAAACTAATGAATGGGTACACTTGTAAATTCCCAGGCAATCCGTTCGATACTCAAAGGCTGAGCGCTGAGGATATGGTGTGCTCTTCCAAAGAGGATGTGTCCCTGGTATGAGCGCAAATCTCAACTCAGCCTTAACTCTGGTGTCCTCACCAGCATCTCCCTGGTGTTCTAGTGTATTCTGTCCATTGGCCTGGTCCCAGAGGCCCAGTTCTCCCCCAGGGTCCTGGGGGATATGGAAAACTCCCTCTGGCATTATAAAAACCAGGATCGTGACCTAGTCCCTCTTCCCCTTCTCTTTGATAAGTCATGTACCTGAGTGCAGCATGTGCTGGTAGTGGGGAATTCCTGCTTCCCGCACAGAGCTCTGCAACACATCTCAGCATCAAGGCGAAATAAACGGCCATGGGATCGATGTAGCACTCACCTAGCATTACCTAGGAATCACAATGAAGGGAGTGGGTTGCCTGGCCGCTCCCTGGAGAGACAGAAGGGGCTGGGTTAGAATCCACCGGGTCTGCCGGAGAAGCTGTTTCCAAGAGAGGAGCTGGGTCTATTAGGGAGTGTGTGTGGAGGGGAGGGGGGGGAGCCCAAGTTGTCTTCAGAAGCTGTGTGACCCTCATAAAGTTTCCCCTGGCTCTGAGCTCCAGCTGTGAGTTCCTCATACGTCTGGGAGCTGCAGCACATCCCCGCTCGGAGCAGGGGCGGGGGGTCGGTCCCAGAGCTGGGTGAAAATTTCCAGCCAGAATTATTTTACTGAAAAAGGCAGATTTAGATCAACCGAGACATTCTGTGAATTTGTGTTGAATTCACTGAATTGTTTTAATAAATAAAAATCCCCCCAAATAAAATGGTTCCTTTTGAAATGACTTCTCATTTTGAAATGGATTTCAATTTTATTTTGAAATTTTTTTTTTTTAAAAGGTGAAAGCTCTAAAAATGAAACAAAACATTTAGTTGGACTCAAAACCATTTTTTGGGGAACATTTTGGTTAGGGCAGCGAACTGGAAAATCAGGTGTTTGCAGAGCTCCGACCGTGCCCCCATCTACACTGTACAACCCCTGTGGGATCAGGGAGTTTGCACTGGTGCGGGTGATGGAGAGGCCAGAGGCCGAGCCGCCCACAGAGGCTGGCTCTGCACAAGTGGCACAATCTGGAATGGGCAGAGATGACCCAAGAGATCCCTGTCTTCGCTGCCTGACTCACACCTGGGCCCTGGTGCTTTAATGCAGCTGTAAATAGCAGCTCTCACACTATGAGTCACAGCCAAAAATAGAACTTCAGAACCAGCAAGCCAGCCCCCCCCCCAACCCCCCCAGGAAGCTTTCTGTTGGAGGAAGCAGGGAAAGCTCTTTGCAGCCACTGGGTATAAGACAAATAACATCAGACCTTGCGCCACCCAGAGCCAGCCAGGCAAGGTCTGGAAGTGAAAATGAGCCTTCCCTTGCTGACTTTCTTTCTTCATATCCATGCAGACTGGGTGCCTGGCCTTAGCCGGTGTGCCTGAGGTGGGCACCGTGACACTGCCCATGCTCTGCAGCACCAGCGGGCATTTCCATCCCATGCTGTGGAAGGAGAAGCGGCTTTATTGAGCGATTTATAAATGATGTCACACATGTTCTGTCAGGGCCAGTTCCTGGGGCCCGTTTCTCTCCCACCAGGGTATGAGTAACTTGCCAGTGACATCACTCTATCTACTTATCTTGGGCCTACACGTATTCCCCGCCCCACGGCTGCAGCTGCAATGGCCATTTGCTTCCCTCTGGAATCCATAGAGTCATAGAGGCCAGAAGGGATAGTTCCAACCATCCAGTCTGTCCTCCTGCCCACCACAGGCTAGCGAGCCCCCCACCCGCCAGTGACTCCTGCAGGCAGCCCAGAACATGCAGTGGAGTTAGAGCAAATCCCTTAGAAAGAGACATTCTTTCCAGACTCCAAGTGACGGAGAACCCTCCATGTCTCTTGGTGAGCTGTTCCAGGGGCTAACTAACCTCCATTTAAAATGTGCTCCTTATTTCAAGTTTGTCCAGCGTTAGCTTCCACCCACTGGATCTTGTTTTGTCCTTTTCTGCAAGATTAAACAACCCTCTATTATTGGAAATTTCTGCCCCAAGGAGATGCTTGTAGACCACGATCAAGTCACTTCTTAACCTTCTCCTAGATAAATGAAACAGACTGAGTTTCTTTAGTCTCTCACCACAAGGCAGGTTTCCAGACCTGAACCATTCATATCGCTCTCTTCCAAACCCTTTCCACTTGGTCCAGTTGCTTAGAAATGCAGACACCAGACCTGGACATGGTATCCAGTGATGGTCCCACCAGTGCCATATACAGAGGTAACACCGCCCCTCTCATTGTAAGGTCTGTGTGGACACCTGGCCTGGATACAGTGACGGTCTCATCAAGGCAGGGTACCCTCTCTCATTGTTTGTCGATGTCTTCAGGTTTAGGGATTTTTGCGAAAAACACACAAAACGTCTTTGTCTGGGCTCATGTCAGTTGTTCTGTTTTGTTCCCTTTCCTTCCAGCTGACGGGGTTGATTCTCATCACAATGGCCTTCCTGGCCTGCCTGCTCATGCTGGTCATGTACAAGGCGCTGTGGTATGACCAGCTAAGCTGCCCAGAGGGCTTTGTGTTTAAGGTAAGATGACCCTTGTCTCCCTCCGGCCTGTCTCAGTTATCGCCTTACTGATGGTGGTGCTGGGAAAGGAAGGACGCTGCCATCTCCTCAGTGTCAAATGTTTGCATTATTCTGTGCCCTGGCTCGCGTATGGGCCCCAATCTTGCCTGGTGCTGAGGGCCCTCAGCTGTCCATGCTCTTGGCTTTGCAGGATGAGCTCCCTTTTGGACGGTTGGGATATTGTGCTTTTGAGAAGGCCAATTGCTGAACCCTGACACTGGCCTGTATCTCCCAGTGTCTTGTAAGCGATGTTCACATGGAGATGGAGATGAGCGTGGGTGAGCGGTGTAACCAGCTGATCACAGCCGCTGGCTCTGTTCTTCCTTCGGACATCCCATGTCCGCAGGGATCCTCCAGGGGGACCCCAGCAAGCATCACACCTGCAGAGCGAAATGCCTGCTCCTCTTGACTGGGGCAAAGTGTCCCATGAGTGATTTGAAGGAGAGATCTGCTGATATGATCTACCCAGTGGTACAACCATAGGGATTGGTGTAGCAATTTCCCTACCTTCCTCTGATACTGCGATGCCCAGAACTGAACTTGGTGCTCTTGTGCTATAGAAGAGGGGAATTGTCAGTCTGTCTGTCTATCCCCAGGGAATCTGAATCAGCTCCCTCTTCTGACTTGATGCCCTTTTGTATGCAGCCCAAAACGTAGGGGCTGTTTTACTGCTTTGTTTGGCACCTTGCTGGGGCTGTGCTTTCCAGCACACTTCTAGCTCCACCCCCCCAGGGCTTTTTTCCAAGCATGTGCCTTACACGGAGTACTTGTGTATCACCCCCTCTCCCACCCACTGATCAGTCCAGTGTGTTATTTCTTGCCCTTGGCAGTGCTCTGGCTATGTGAGCCGTTTGCACACCATTGCTGTACATGCCCAGACTGGCCTCCAGCTGGTGCCCCTGCTGGGCGATTTCAGAGCGCAATACAGAGGTGCAGGATGCCACTAAGAATGGTCCTTTCCCACTGGAAACACATTTACTGCTTTGGGAAAAGAAACCCCTGTGTCTGTGCCCCAAGCAGCAGAAACCAAGTGGGTGGCTTCATGGGATGGAATATCCCTCCATCTTCAGGCCGGCAGGCTGTGACTGCTGGGAGCTGAGGCACAAAGGGGGGCGCCCCAGGGTGTGTTCTTGGAGCAGAACTCTTCTTGCGCCTCCTCCCGGTGAGCCTCGACTCCTGTAATTGGCCTGTGTGTGTGAGGAGGGCTGAATATCAGAGGGATGCAGCCTACCATGTCGGGTTGGGGGCAGGTGGTAAGGAGAGACCATGCCGAGGGCCCAATTCAGTGCAGGGTTTTTTGGCAGTGGAAGCTGGTGCTGACCCAGTGGGAGGAGCCCACCTGGAGGAAAGTTCACAAGGAGGGGACAGCAGTGGCACAAGGTGCCAACAACTCCTGCCCTGCCAGGGGCCCATGCCCACCCCCAATGCTGCTGCCTGGGAAGGGGCATGGCCAAGGCAGCTGGGGTAGGGCTGCTCAGAAATCTTTTTTGATGGAAAATTGGGGGTTTGATGGAATGAAATATTTCATGGGAAGTGCCTTTTTTCCATGGAATGGTCCAAAAACGGGCGGCCTGAAAACCAAAATATTTCCATTGCAAGGCGGTGCCACGTGAGCATTGTAGTTCGGGTGCCTCTAACTCCCCATTCTCCTCTCTGGCCAGGCCACATTTCCCTAAGTGAGGGGTGTGATGGTTGAGGGGTTCCACCGCTGCTGATACTCTGGGGGGGAGGGGGGGGCGGCACATGGTCACGCCGTGAAGAGAGCACTGTGAAGCTGTGATGAACTGTGGTGTGAGTCACCCAAATACACAAGCTTCCCGCCTCTCTCGCTGATCACACACTGTAACCCACCAGCCAGTGCATTCGCTTCGTGTCCCCCTCCATGCCCAGTCCACACAGGTTATGAGTCTGTGACAATCCGGGCCTGCGGCGTCTGGCTTCTCAGCCCAGGCTACAAAGACTCGTGTTTAGGGGCTGTGCAGTAGGCAGCTTGGCAGGTGTAATGCAGGGCAACCTGCTGCTGCAGCCTCCCCTGGCAGTACCTAATTCTGGGAAGTCCAGGAGAGGCAGGGAGTGTTTCGGGGAGTGAGTAATGGCACAGAGGGTGCCTCAGCAGATGACACTAAGCTGGGGGGAGAGGTAGATACGCTGGAGGGTAGGGATAGGGTCC